>JAKGSA010000257.1:2097-288568 GCA_033558755.1 Philaethria dido
TACGTTACGTTTACGTTACGTTTACGTTACGTTTACGTTACGTTACGTTTACGTTACGTTTACGTTACGTTTACGTTACGTTTAAAAAAAAAAAACGTTTACGTTACGTTTACGTTACGTTTACGTTACGTTTACGTTACGGTTACGTGGTGTTTTTGGTTATAAAAAACATAAATATTTACCCAATCTTACGTTGAAAAAAAAGCAGTTCAACAAACATTGGAGCATTTTTTTATGAAAGAAAGCCGACCTACGATAACAACCACTTTGGACACATCAGACAGTGATTAATTCTAATTAAACTTTCATAAATCAAATGAATATGTAGTTTATTTTGTTTAATTGAATACGTTTTTTGTATATTATTTTTGTTTGAAAAATTTTACTTTGTTCAATTTTATTTTTAAAAATGTAAATCAATTTTTTTTTTACTATTTTCGTAAGCCTGAAACCTATCTTCGATCATTAAATTTTTTGTTTGTTTGCTAAAGAAAATCTATTTTCACTTTGCGTCGTTTCAATTAGCGTCGTGTTTTTTTGGAACGTAACCCCGACGCAAAGCGAGGTATGGGTGTACTCCTATATAAAAAAAATTCCGGGAAAATAAAATGCATCTTGCTCATCATTATTTATTTTTTTATTCAAAGTCTATAACAAACGTACCTATGTAATTATTTTCTAAGAACCTCAACAGTAAATACATAATAATTTATTAAGTAACAATAAAAATAAAAATAAATGAAAGTCACGAGACAATATTCTAAGGACGGAGTTCATGTGACTCTGTTCAAGTGACTTTGTAAAAATAGTGAAAAGAACAAGAGTCGAAGGTGAACTACAACGATATGTAGCCGTTATGCGTAGTCGTAGTAACGTCCGTAGAGGATACTACGACGATGACGGACTTCATTACGGCCTCGTTGATTTCAATAGTTTTTTATTTAATAGAAAATAGATATATTAAGTAATTTTTACATATTATAAAATGTAGAGTATGATTCTTTCACCCACTATACAAAATATGCACAAACGCGTTTCATGCGTAGGTGGGACGAGGATAGGGAAGAATTAGGTTTCAACTTCACTCTTGTTTCCGCAAAGCGTGCTTGTCAGAAGGTAGTGTCGAGACACTCCGTTCTCTTTCTGCCCGAATTTAAGACAATACGTGTTGCGTGGCGGAATTTAAATTTATGCTTTGTTTAATATAGTGGGGAAATGAAAATAATTTTATAAAGCTAATAACTCTTTTCCTAGCGGGGATTGAACTTACAACCATCTCGTACAGGGAGATTTTGTCAAACTGCGCCACTATGGCGTCGGAAAAATTTGATCAGTATAATATTTGAATCAAGTCTTCGGGAATGTCCCGAGCATTTTCGAGTAAAAAACAATAGGAATCATTTGTATATTTATATATAAGTACGTATTATATATTCGATAGAGAAAGGAACTGACTGCTTCATGACTTCAATATCTATGTACATAACCGTGCGTTAACTTTCTAAATAATATAAACACTAAACTGTTAATTTACAATATAATTTCAAAAAAGACTAATAAATATATTTTGTATTAATTATTCCTTTTCGAAGTTCCACCTCCTCTCTGTCGCAAGTTTCGACTGTGTGTGACAATCCAGCTGCTATCTGCGGTTGTCTACACGATTGCTCCGGAGTCATGTTACGATGAATTTTGCTTTCCTCTCAAAAACGTTTCTTTATTGTTCTGGTTCTGTAAATTTCACAAAATATGTATTAGAAATAATGTATATGTATTATAAATTATGTATTTTGATTATGGCCTTTAGCGGCGCAGTGTCTGGCTATAAACGCGAGTGGTTGTGGGTTCAATTTCCACTTGAGGGAATTATTATATTTGAATTATTTTCATTTCTTTGCTCTAGTAAGTATGTATAATAGTCACTCAACACAAAATCTCTTGAATTCGTGCAGACAGAGCAGAATAAAGTGAAAAATATAGTGTGTTGACACAGGTTCTCTGATATTTAATATAACTTTATATTTTATTACTTGTCTCTAGATCTACGATTGTTACAACTATCGCTGTTATTTTTTCTCACATTGTCCCCTATGTACTTGAACATCAGCATGTGATTTTTAGTAAAGAGTAAATTAGTGATATTGTTTTCCCTCCAAAATATCATTCTTTTTTTCGGGGAGTGGATGTTATAGCATTTTACTTTAGTTAAATTTAGATTTTTGTTCTTATTCCAAATGAAAACACAATATTCTAAAGCATCTAATGAAAATATAAAATTTTATGTTATAAATACTTATTAGAAAAAGGTTTCAAGACAAAACAGCTTTTTTGCATACAGCTTATATATAAATCTCAATTTTGATTTACCTATGGATTTTCATATCATCGTTCAAGACACTCTATATATAAAGTTAGACTACATATACTTATATTACAATAACATCTTTATAAATTCCCATATCATTGTGTTATTCAGGATGTATGCAATATTACCGTAAAATTTCATCTGGTTAAGTTTCAGTAGTAGTGTTGTGAGAGGCAAAACATGTTCATCTGCACATTTTCCACAAAGAGAATAGCCGATTAATTTATTATTACTTGAAGCGAGGGCGATATAGATTAATGAAATAAAATTACTGAAGAATCCACGCCAGTGCCAAACTAGAATAATCAAAACCTACAAGAAATATTTTGAGTGACTCAACTATTAATCAAGTATGATGCCAGCTGCGTCCTTATGTTGACTCACAACCTAGTAGATATCTATTTTTTTTAGTACATAACGATTAAAAACAACATTAATGAATGGATCAATATAATAAGGGTTTTGATTAGTATAATTTATTTTACAAAAACCTTCATAGTTTAAAAATGTACAATATTTGTTAATATAAACAGGCTGGCAAGCGTTATTATGTACAACACTTCTCCTAAGAAACAGAGTTTCCACAGTATGGGCCGGCTGCCACTAAAGCTGAGAGATACTGAATGCACTGTGAGAGTCTCTGAATTCAGCCACAAGTGCTGCTTAAGAAAAGATGCTGTGTTGTTACAAAAGTTATATCTTAATTTGCTCGAGGAAGAGGTCAAATGTATAGAATTGTCGTCACATCTTCTTTCCTCTCCTTCCAAGTGTGATGCACCTACCCGGCCGGATGGAACGGATGCGTGAAGCAATAAAATTGGATTGATTATTTAAAAATGTTACTTCCTGGGTCGGTCTCCTTTCTTTCAGTTTCCTATTGAACCTAGCCTAATGCCATATATTAACCAAACATTCTTTGTAGACGATGATTCAAAATTCTGTTATTTCGTTATTTGAATAAAGAATACTTTATTTTGAAAGTGTACTAGGTGGTGGAGGCGCATAGAGGTCGTTCGGTGAGGTCCACAGGAATGTGGTGGGGTGCGCATGCCGCAAATGCGTGGCGGCGCGCCAGCGGCTTGCGGCAGCGCGCACGCGTGCCCCGCCGCGCTTTCTCGCCTCGCCGCGTGCAGGCGCAATGTGCTTGTTGAGATTACTGGGGTCCCCTGGAAGGCGCGCAGGTAGTGCCGGCAGCGCAGCGCCGTAGCCCGTGTGCGTGCGGATGTGGATCTTGAGGCCGTACTTGCGCGAGTACAGCTTGCCGCAGCATATCGCGCCATGCCTGCTGCCGTCGCGCGCGCGCGCGCTCCCCACGCGCCGCCAGCGCCTCCCAGCCGCGCAATCCCCTCTCTCTACCGCCACCGTGCTTAAGTGGTCGCCCGCCGCCTCCGCAGGCGCGCCGCGCACCGCCGCCAGAACGCGTCTCCGCCTGTAATGGGCGACACGACATGAACATGTGCACCTTCAGGGTTGGGGGTGCTGAACCCGCGTCGCACAGGTGACACGAGTACGTCTTTTTACCTGGATAGAAGAGAGTTTAGGTCAGTTTCCAGCTTCCGTTTTGGTGACAATTCTAAGGTGAATATTTATTTTATTTATTTATTTATTATCTACCAGCGATGATTACAATAATTATTACAAAATAGAAAAATACAGATTAAACTTCTAAAGCTAAATGCATCATCTATTAATGTGGATACAGCATGCGTCAATATAATAATCATCGTTCTAATAATAATTTAAAATAAAACACAAAATGAAAAACCGGAAATAAAAATGAAAAATGTAAAAATAAATAAGAAGAATTTAGCAAACAAACAAAATACAATCACAATACACAGAATACAATGTGGAATTACACTTTATCAAATTAAAAATCGAAATGAATTATTAAATAAAAATTTTCATTATGTATGTAATTATGTTTTTGTATTTTTTTAAAAATAGGAAAATCTTTTAAGTTTATATTTGGACATCGAGTCTCCAAATGGGTCTAAGACGTCGCTATTGTCGTTTAATAACCTAGATAGACGCGAAATCGGCGAGTTCATGCCCAGGATTGTTTTACGGAGAGGTCTTACGAGAGGAGTAATAGGTTTGTGTGGATACCGAGACGGAACATTAAACCTAAATGTAGATATCAAGTCTGGATTATCGGTCGTGTTATTAAGACATTTGTGTACGAACATTAGATCTAATAATTCCCTTCTGTTACTTAGAGTATGTATTATGAAATATGACAGTTTTTCGTTGTACGAAACGAGATCTTTTGCTTTGCCTACCGAGAATGCCAGATGATAAAGAAAACGTTTTTGCACTCTCTCTATTCGCAAACAGTGTGTCGCATAGTGCGGCCTCCTCACCACGCTACCATACTCTAAAATACTCCTTACTAAGCTGTTTTACAAGACAATTTTAGTGTTAGAATCTTTGAATACCTTGCTGGTTCGAAGCACAAAACCTAGTATCTCTGAGGCTTTTGTAATTACTTTGTCTATATATGAAATAAAAGTCAACTTTTCGTCAAAAGTCACACCATGATCTTTAATAGTTCTAACCCGTTTTAAAGGTAAATCTGCTATGAAATACTGGCTATTTGTTTCAACATGAATACGGGCGAATGTAATGCAATAACATTTTTCTGTGTTAAACACCATTCCGTTTGTCTTGCACTAATTAGATAACTTCGTTAGATCATTCTGTAAGTGTCTGACATCATTAATATCATTAACGATTTTTAGAAGTTTTAAATCATCAGAGAACAAGAATGATGTAGAGTACTCAAAGCACTCTGGCAAGTCGTTAATGAAGATACTAAACAATAAGGGACCTAAATGGGAGCCTTGAGGCACTCCAGATGTTATTTTAAATTTACAAGATTCATGTCTATTAGTAACAACAAAAAATGATCTATTGTTTAAATATGACTCTAACCAGCGTAATATCGACCCCGTTATGCCATATATAGAAAATTTAAAAAGAAGAACCGAAGTAAGGCACTACATCAAGTGCTTTACTAAAATCTGTGTAAACTACATCAACTCTTTTTCTTTTGTCAATTAAGTCAATTAGTGTCTCAGTATAATTTACTAAGTTAGTATTTGTTGATCTGCCCATAATAAAACCGTGTTGATGGTTACTAATAAAACTTTTGAACTGGGCGTATAAACATGGATAAATCAAGGATTCAAAAATTTTACCAATTTATATTTTACGGAAAGAATAGATATTGGTCGGTAATTATCCATTTTTTCTTTATCACCTGTCTTATAAATGGGAACAACTTTGGCCACCTTCCACTTAGTTGGAAAAAATCCTGTTCTCAACGAGGCGTTATAAATAATTTTAAGTGGCAAGAACAAGAGACGAAGCACAATTAATTAAATAACTTGGAGGTATACCATCTAGTCCCGCTCCCTTATGTAAATTTAAGTCCTTTAATTTTTTAAAAATATTAAGTTAATCAAGTTGAATTTGTTGTAAAACATAGCTACTGTTTACCGTGTGGTGCATATTGGTAAGAAATTCATTAAAATTGTATTGTATTGTTGTATTAACACTGAATATCAAAGTGTGACCCAAAAGCGTTACAAATATGTTTGCGACCTGTAATCTCAACATTATCTTTAGACATTAATTTTTATAAAAGACCAAAAATATTTCGTATTATTTTTAAAATTGTTTTCTGACCGTTCAATGTACTTACTGTAACTTTTGAAAGATAGTTCGTTACACCTTTTCTCTAAAATTTTCAGTGATATTCCGTCCATAGGATTTTTATTAGTTTTATATCTGACTCGAAGCTTTTCTTTTTTTTTCTTTAATTCGTTTTATAAGGATTTTATTCATCCAAGGAGGGTATTTAGGATTATTTTTGTTAGTAATTTTGCGTACATTAAACTCTATAGATGATTTTATGATAGTGTATAACTTTTCCAACATCTACACACTCAGCAAATATCTTACACCAATTAACATTACCTAGGAATTTATTAATATTTTTGAAATTGGCTTTAGAGTAATTATATTTGACATAGTTGGGATTTATATTTAAGAATTTTGCATTATTTTTAATAAGACTGTCGGTAATATTTAATGATGGATGTAGCATGATGTCTATACGACTTATTATAGTAGTAGATGTATCAATTGTTACTTCAAAAGTATCGTTGTTACTGAAGACGAGATCTAAAATTTTGTTTTGCTGATTTTTGATACGATTATGTTGACAAAAGCCGTTGACGTCTGAAAAATCTCTAAGAGATTGAGCCAAAGAAAGGAATGTGGTGGCCGTTGTTAATATTTCCTACTAGATCCCAATTTATACACTTCCGACACGCGATTAAAATTATTTATGAAATTATCCAGGACAGTCTCACTGACTGGTGCAGGAATATAGGCCCCACAAAGAGCTAATGTACTACTATTATTAATATTTATTGTAACCCACAAATCTTCACAGGAACTCTCCCAGGAGATCATTCGGCGAGAATTAAATTTAGTATTCACAGCTACCACGTCCACCATCTTTTTTTAATGAGCTAGAAAGATCCCTATATCTTCTGTATACAGTATAGATATCACTAAACAATTCAGAATTTAGAATACTATTGTTTAACCAAGTTTCTGTTATAATAATAATATCATAGTAATCAATATGAATATGAAGATGTGCCAATGATTACCGGTGATATTGCGTAACGTAAGGAATGGCATGTCCAGATGCGCGAGCGTGTTCTCGTCGAACCAGAGGTGCAGGTCGTGCAGCGGCGGCACGTCGGCGGCCAGGCGGCGGAGCGCCAGCTGCGGCTCGGCGAGCGCGGCGGGCGCGGCGGCGCGGCGGGGCCGCAGGGCAATAGCAGCGGGTGCGGAGGCGTGCGGCGGCGCGGGCGCCAGGCATGCGCGCCGAGCCGCCCGCGCCGCGCCGCCGCGCACGCTGAGCGAGCCGCACGCGTCCATCTCCACGTATATCTGTTGACATTTATTTATTTACTCAGGTTAGTACGGTTATATCTTTAGAAGCTATTATTGTTGATGCAAAAACTGGCCTCCCCGGTGAACACGACTAGGACATAGAAGATTTTATTTTTTACAGTTTGTGACGACGATGAATTTTGCCAAAATGTTTAAATGAACAAATTAACGTTCTTAATCCATCGTGGCACAATGGGACAGCGTTCTTAGCGAGCAAGTTGAGTTTCGCCACTTAACATGCACTGTATTTTGAATTCGGAGACAATCAAATCATATCAAAATATTCTTTATTCAAATAGGCTGTTACGAACACTTTACAACACTCGTCAATTTACAAAGGTGTCAGTCGTGTCAGTCCTAACGGAAACTACCATCGGCTCGGAAAGCAGTTCTGCTGAGAAGAGCCAGCAAGAAACTCAAAAGTTGCTACTTTCAAATAAAATTTTACAATAAATATACAACCATGATGGGCCTCCCGGGTGAGCGTCAACAGCATTTAAGTCCACAATACTTTCTCTCTGACTACAGTGCTATCCGTCTCGCAATAATGCATAACACTTACATTTCCGTGTTGTTCCTTGTGTCCTCCTCGCTCCTCGAGCTCGCTCACCGTGAAGCTCTCCGAGCGCGCTCCGCGCCGCAACCCGCACCGCGACAACACGCGCGCACTCGACATCACCACAGAATGCTCACACACACTTTAATTAAATTTTTCCTAAATTGTCAACAATATATAGCACATAGTACTGCAACTTTTTGGCTTTCAATAATTTACTATGGATTTATTTTAATATGGAGGTAGATGTGCGGGCGCAGGTTACAAGTGCAAGTGACAACAAGTGAGGGCGGTACCTATATATATGTGTACGCGGCGGAGGGCGGAGGACGGAGGGTCGTCGGAGGGCTGTTGCCAAAATCTGCGGAACACCCTCCGCAAATCAGTCTGTGATTAAACAATTGTTACCGACGATACGCCTCCCCACATACTCGTAGCGAGACTAAACGTGTCGCCACCGCGCGTGCGGTCACTCATCGTATTGTCAAAAATACTATAAAAGTCTTTACTGTCTTTTCTAACTAAAAATTAACGCAAATTTAATACAATTTTATTTTCACTTCGTTTTGTTTATTTTAGAGTTCAGTTTAATTACGTAGTGTGAGGTAGTGTGTTGTGCTTTTTTAAAAAGATAATTTCATATACAAAGTTTACGCTTTAAGTTACGCTTACGTTACGTTTACGTTACGTTTACGTTACGTTTACGTTACGTTTACGTTACGTTTACGTTACGTTTACGTTACGTTTACGTTACGTTTACGTTGGCGTTTACGTTACGTTTACGTGTTATGTTTACGTTACGTTTACGTTACGTTTACGTTATTAAGCGATGTTGGCTGCTTACTGTTACGTTTACGTTACGTTTACGTTACGTTTATTGCCAGCCATGCGATGTTACGTTTACGTTACGTTTACGTTACGTTTACGTTACGTTTACTGCGCTGTTTATTGTTACGTTTATGTTACGTTTACGTTACGTTTACGTTACGTTTACGTTACGTTTACGTTACGTTTACGTTACGTTTGATGCGTTGCCGGTTACGTGGCGTTTTGGCCATAAAAACATAATATTTACCCAATCTTTTACGTTGAAAAAAAGCAGTTCAACAAACATTGGAGCATTTTTTTATGAAAGAAAAAGCCGACTCACGACAACAAAACTACTTGGACACATCAGACAGTGATTAATTCTAATTAAACTTCTCTTCATAAATCAAATGAATATGTAGTTTATTTGTTTAATTGAATACGTTTTTTGTATATTATTTTTGTTTGAAAATTTTACTTGTTCAATTTTATTTTTAAAAGGTAATATATTTTCGTAAGCCTGAAACCTATCTTCATCATTAAATTTTTTGTTTGTTTGCTAAAGAAAATCTATTTTCACTTTGGTGTCGTTTCAATTAGCGTCGTGTTTTTTGGAACGTAACCTCGACGCAAAAAGCGAGGTAATATGGGTGTACTCCTATATAAAAAAATTCCGGTGTACAAATGCATCTTGCTCATCATTATTTCTATTTTTTATTCAAAGTCTATAACAAACGTACCTTATGTAATTATTTTCTAAGAACCCCAACAGTAAATACATAATAATTTATTAAGTAACAATAAAAATAAAAAATAAATGAAAGTCACGAGACAATATTCTAAGGACGGAGTTCATGACTCTGTTCAAGCAGGACTTTGTAAAAATAGTGAAAAGAATTAAGAGTCGAAGGTGAACTACACGGATATGTAGCCGTTAAGTGCGTAGTCGCAGTAACGTCCGTAGAGGATGTACCATGACGACGGACTTCATTACGGCCTCGTTGATTTTTGTTAATAGTTTTTTTATTTAACAGAAAATAGATATATAATTTTTACATATTATAAAATAGAGTATGATTCTTTCACCCACTATACAAAAATAATATGCACAAACGCTGCTCATGCGTAGGTGGGACGAGGATAGGGAAGAATTAGGTTTCAATCTCTCACTTTGAGAGCTTCAAAGCGTGCTTGTCAGAAGGTAGTGTCGAGACACTGTTCTCTTTTTCTGCCCGAATTTAAGACAATACGTGTTGCGTGGCGGAATTTAAATTTATGCTTTGCTTAATATAGTGGGGAAATGAAATAATTTTATAAAGCTAATAACTCTTTTCCTAGCGGGATTGAACTTACAACCATCTCTTCGCACAGGAGATTTTGTCAAACTGCGCCACTCATGGCGTCGGAAAATTTGATCAGTATAATATTTGAATTCAAGTCTTCGGAATGTCCTGAGCATTTTCGAGTAAAACAATAGGAATCATTTGTATATTATTTATATATAAGTACGTATTATATATTCGATAGAGAAAGGAACTGACTGCTTCATGACTTCAATATCTATGTACAGAACCGTGCTGGCTCTAAAATAATATAAAACACTAAACTTCTGTTAATTTACACATACTTTCAAAAGCACTAATAAATATATTTTGTATTAATTATTCCTTTTCGAACGCTCCACCTCCTCTCTGTCGCAAAAGGACTGTGTGGCCGTAATCCAGCTGCTATCTGCGGTTGTCTACATGTGATTGCCCAAGGAGTCATGTTACGATGACTTTGCTTTCCTCCTCAAAAACGTTTCTTTATTGTTCTGGTTCTGTAAATTTCACAAAATATGTATTAGAAATAATGCATATGCATTATAAATTATGTGTATTTTATAGTCTTTAGCGGCGCAGTGTCTGGCTATAAACGCGAGCGGTCAGGGTTCAATTTCCACTTGAGGGAATTATTATATTTGAATTATTTTCATTTTTTTGCTCTAGTATATATAATAGTCACTCAACACAAAATCTCTTGAATTCGTGCAGACAGAGTAAGCAGAATAAAGTGAAAAATATAGTGTGCTGACACAGGTTCTCCCTAACTACCCTGCTATGCGGATAAAGCGTGAACTTTGAAAAAATAATTTATGTATTCTAATATAATATGCATAATTATTTGTTACAGAGAAGGAACTCCTTAGCATTCTATCATCGCATTGAGAGTAAAGAAACTCAAGTAGTGCAGTCCTCTTTGGGACCTGGCCACTTAAATGTAGGCTTATTGAGCTACTTAGTCTTAGCTTTAATGTTCTATTCCTAAAGATAATCAGGTAGGCGCTATTTTAAAATTATATTTTTGAACATTCAAACAAATAGTTCGAGAATAAAAAAATATTTTGAGTTCAAGTGATACTTCAGATATAACATTATTTTTAAAACATGATGATAGACTAACGTTTGATCCGCATTGCCAAATGTGAAGCGAAATACATTTGCTCAGAAAGTACCCAGTGGACTATCGATTTGAAAAAACGCCCAAATTGTAAGGCTTGTGGGAAAAAGCAGACGCCAATAATTTAAATAATGTTTTTTTTTTACATTTTGAAGTTTAAAAGCGCCAGCATCCTTTTCCATACATATATAAACAAATATATAGTTATATATAAAAAAATAGTCCAGTCTATTCAAAAGTAATAATTAAACATATATTTATACGAGTATAATAAAATAGAATGGCCAGCTGTACTCTATTCTGTATGTAATATTGCACTTGCATTCACTTGACATAATCCGCGCTTGCAAGTGTGAGCCTCCCCGTTGAGGGCTGTTTGTACGAACGATACAGTCATTTGCGGACAATGGCTATGTTATTTAAATTTAAACAGATTAATATGTGACAGAATTGTGGCCTATCGTGGTATAGTGGATCAGCGTTTGACTAAATGCACGATGGTTGTGGGTTCGATTTCCACTTGAGGGAGTAACCGAGTCGTTGATTCCCTCAACTCAAAAAGCAGCGTCTCGCGTTCGTTACAGGTTATATGTTTAAACTATGACACTTTTAGGATCCAAGAGTCATATATAAAATTTGGAGAAAAACAGGTTTTCAGTATGTTTTTATATTAAAAGATTAAAATTTAGAAGCCCGTCGTGGCGTAGACGCACAAGCGTGTGACTGTAAACGCGACAGGTTGTGGGTTCGATTCCCACTTCAGGAAATGTAAAAGTTTAGTATTTTCATTTCTTGGGTTTGGTAACAAGGCAAAGCGCGGTGTTGAGTTTCGCCACTCAGTATGCAATGCCTCAATTCGGCGGAAAGTGCGGATCGGAGTGTCTTAACACGTCGGTTCTCAGGTTCCCTCTGCCTACCCTGCTATAGGCGGGATACAATGTGAAGCTAAAAAAAAAGATGAAAAGACCTTTAAAAGGAAAACGCACGTACCCAAATAGTTTCATGACTATTTCCAACATACTGAAATAGACGATACCAACATCAGTAAAGTAATACGCATAAATAATTGTTATATTATTTTTTTACTTATAATTTTCATTATAATTAAATTAAAGGGAGATCAAAAAGGGGTGGCAATAGAGCTTTGTAACTTGTGTTTTTATAAAGTGCTCCAAATAGTATCGTTTAAGCTTCCTACAGTACATTATGATGGTGGAGTGCAGCTGTACAAACACGCGCACTCGCCCGACAGCGGGTGTCGCGACAGTCGCGACACTTGCAAAACTCGCTCTATAGGCTTGTGAATATAACGTCTATTACACAGACACACTAAATTTGCGAATTTCTGCGTGCGGGAGATCAATGTTGAGATAGGTTGTTGAGGCCGTGAATACGTCGTACTAGAGTATAAGGTACATAGTGTAATTGTTTGTGAGAGCCGCTAATGTGCGCGAGAGGAGTGACAATATTGACTCAGCGAAGTGTCGCGCGGATGGAATTACATATTGTCTATTGGAGAAATTAGACGTTGAAATATTTGAACCTACATATAAGGTTATCGTGGTGCAGTGGGACAACGTATGATTGTAAACGATAATTGTGACTTCTGTTGCTACGCGGAGGAATGATTATATCTAAATTATTATTTTTTTCATCGTTATGGTAAGACAAAACGTGGCGTTGCCGTCACTCAGCATACAATGTTTCGTATTCGAGTGCCTTGATACTAGGTTTTCTCTTTCTACCCTGCTACGAGATAAAGCGTGAAAATAAGAAACAATATTCACAACTAAATACTAATGTAATAATAATATAATGAATCCTCCTAATAGGAATCGAACCTACAACCACCAACACACCGCGGTTATAGTCACTGGCCCATTGCGATGCGATGGTATCATTTGTTGCGAATATAACCGTTTAAATACAATTGAAATGAAGGGTCCGTAAGCTTTATTGGTATATCCCGCTTCCCGCTCGCAGCTCGCAGTGGTGTGTCGCGAGAGCAGTCAGGTGTCGCAATACGCTTAACGCATTAGCGCTGTTATCGCCGACACTCGCGGCGACGAGTGAGATCTCAGATAAACGTCACTATTGTGAACTTTTGCCGCCCCGCAGCGTCGTGTCCAAGTTTGAAACTGATTTGTTTACATATATTATCTATATATAAATACGTGAAGCAAAAACTTTGGATCCCTTTTTACGAAAATTACTACTACATACATTACTACGACGCAGGAGCATGAAACTCGGCACACTTATAGTTTACATAGCGAAGGAGAGCACAATAATTATATTTTATAAAAATAATGCCGAAAAATATATTAAATTAATAAAATAAATGTTACACATACTACCATGATTTGACATCTATGTTTATATAAAGTGACATATACGTCACTACGCAATGCGTTATTAACGCATTTACGGGGACACTAGTAGTTAATAATTACGTGTGTGTAGGAACTATCAAATGTATTTACAATTGTTGATAAATATATCTGGTTATAGGTGCATATGTACGTAAACTATATTATGTACTGGCTAATGGGTGGGTATGGCTACTGGGTACTATACTCATAATCTATCTATATATAAGCATATAAAACGCCTTTGATGTTTGTCACTCAGTATTACAATACTAAAATTTAACATATTCATCGGGATGTAGAAGCTATTTTCTGTTTCTCGAATTTCCTACGAAAACCGACATTTACCTACCTACCTATAATAACTTCATGTTTTACCCCTAGCAGGGTAGTCAAAGACAACAGAGCGCCAAACGTTACAATCCCTGCATACCTCTTTTGCCTCGTCCACAGTCATTAACCTCTTCATACACGCCCTACGGGGGGTCCTCATGCTTTTACCTGACCTACCTCCCGTATCATTGATATTGTGTTCTCGAAGGTCAACCGACGTCCCCCCTACGTCTCTAGCCGCTCACCTTTGCTACAAATATCTTTCTCACCATTCTTTAATCATTTTTATATTTTATAATTCAGACAAACGTAGTTGCGGCCTACAATTAGTTTATAAGTAATATTAGTATGGATGTAGTGAAGTCCAATAAATATTTATTGATACAATCACGTCATCGTCGCTCAGATTTTATCACTGTTAAAATGACTGCACTCTCCGCTGCACGTGTGCTATTAAATTAGCGAGGGCTGCAGTTTCCTGAGGCAGACGCGTGATTACGTTTACGTTATCTCAGATAAAATCTTAATCGTCGATCTAACTTACTGTGAATTCAATTAACCACGAAATGTATACTTAATACAATACAATCACACAGCGCTGTGAGTTGTGACTCGCACACGTGCTCTTGTTTACTTATTATGAGTTAGTGATTCTCATTTTCTGTTATTTTTACGTATTATTTGACTATATAAATATATATATATTTGACTATTAATAGCATACGTATAAATGTAGTCAGACATTAAAATAGCACATTCATTAAACACTTTTGAAATTATTTTTTTTTTAATTTAAGTATCTATAAAAAGTTCAATATCAATAAACAATTATCAATTCAATTCAAACCTAGAGTCAAGACATTTTTTTATTCACTTTCCGGCAGTTCTTGAAACTTTAGTAGAGAAAAATGAAATAATTTTAATCGAACCCTGAATCGATTTATCATGTTCCGTCTTGTCCAGTCAGACTGTATCTAAATGTGCTATGACGCCCTCTAAAATAATTGTGTTGTCAAAAAAATTAAAAATATTATTTCACTAGGGCGTTAAAAAAACTATAATGCACCTTTTATAGCCACATTTAACAAATTGTCGTCAACGAGTACGTCACAACGAGTATAATAGCCATGTTCTCGAATAAGCGTCCAAACGAATTAGTTTAAAATAGTTTGCACAATGTACGACGATGGCGCACGTGTACCACGAGGCCCGAGGGTGGCGCAGACATCAAAATTATATTATAATATCATCATAGCGTATCAATCGTAATCGTGCGCGACCGCAACCCGGCTCTACCCGGCTTTGTGCGAGTCCCCTCACACTGTCGACGCACTGCACCTGCGACCGGGACTCTCGAACACTAGTATTAATGCTCATTTTCTATAAGAGCGAGTTTTGTTAGAACTTAGAAACACAGTGATTGCCAACAGATTGTTATAATTCGGCAAGGTCGGAGTGTCAGCTAATGGGGATGGCATTTCGCTGTAATGAGGGTATTCAGCGGCGGTCGGCGGTCGGAGGTCGCGGCGGGTGCACGTGGCGCGCGTGACCGATGCGCGGGGCTGCGGGGTTGCGGGGTTGTGCCACGCGACGTGCGCGCAGGTTGCACTTGTTGCGGCCACCGAGCGGTTTAGTTTATTGTTTTGCGAAATATTAAGAAGCGTGAGTTGAGTGAGTAATATATAATTTAAATAAAGTATGTATTATATATGTTGTTCCAACTCATTAAAACGACTGGACTATTTATTAATATTCATAAAATATAATTTATTAGTAAAAACATATTTCAATTTATTTCGGCTATAAATATTAATTAATAATTATTGAGTTACTTCATTGTGTATCATGAGGTGAATAAATATTGGCGTATCTATTAGTTTTTACCTTTGACTGGTTATAATCACTCAATTTCTGATCTCTCAATCTTAAATATCATCAATATTCGCTAAATTACTAAAAAACATAAGTAATTAGCTTAATATTTTGGCTATATTACCTTCCTCCTCCTCGGTGAGCGTGGAGGCGGGCGTGACGGAGTCGGGCGGCGACTCTCTCCTCGCGAGCGTCTCCCCCGCCGCGCCGTACAGCTCCGCGCGCGCCTCCAGCACGTCGCGCACTATCTCTGTGCACAGAACGCAGCCATTGATATAATTACTGGTTATAAGATAAGGAAGTTATTTTTTGTAAATTAATTATAATATAACTATTGAATGCACCTTAGTTATCTTGCTTGTGCTAAGTTAAGTTGAAACAGACAATGAAGATGTTTATTTCTATTTCATAAAGAATTCGTTATTTAAAAGTTATCTATATATATTGTATAGTACTTGTGTGGTTTTAGGGTTTTTATAAAGATCTTTATATTATACAAGTAAGACCTAAAAAAGTATTAGGCTAAATATCTTGTCTTGGTTTTATACATTAAATGAATTATAGAAATAGAGTTCTAGATGGTAAAAGTGGGATTAAAGGATCTAAAGTTATGTCGAGTGAGTAAGTTTGATGGAGTTACTAAAGGTTTGATTTGGGTAAAAGTGGCTTCGAAGAGAGAGCGGGATACAGTAACGCTTCGGAGAAAGTTTTGAAGAAATTTAAAGAGAGTCGTTTAGTCATTGATGATAATCAATTAAATAAATATTATTATATTTTTTATTCGAATAGGATATTATAAACACTTCTGAATCGTAAATTGACACAAAGACGTCAGTATCGTTCACTGATTCCGAAGAAAATTTAGCTCTTTTGGAATATAACTGAAAACGATTATCCTCTCAAGTAACCGCTCAACGATGTGCGTAGTGGTCACCTGCGATGACGTCGCGGCTGGTGATGATGGCCTCTATCTCGCTTGCGACCTCCCGCACGAGCCACGGCACCACCTCTTCATCGACGCCTCGCCGCGCGCGCCGCACGAGGTGCCCCGCGTCGCGCAGCCCCGCCAGCACGGCGGGCAGCAGCTCCGCCACGTAGCCCTGCACGAGCGCGGCCGCCGCCACGCGACTGCGCGCCTCCTCCGCGCTCACCCGCGACGCGCGCGCCTCCCGCACGCGACGCTCCTGTACACAACACACGCAGATCGTGTATACGTCATATACTGGTGAGTGGCATAATCATACAGGAAATTATTCATCTCACTTTATACACAGGTGAAATTGTACTGTTTTTGAGATTGTCGAAATTGTTTTGAAATTTGTGCATTACGAAACTCCCATACAATATATTTTATGTACTTTTTAAAAAAAATATATGTGTTTTCTCTTGTATAACTAAATATATTTCATTTAACAACTTAGTATGAAATTATTAAGAATTAAAATTATTATTTATAAACTTTAGAGTTACATAAATTTATGGCAATTTTTCCACAATTCGTAACTTAAAATTTATTTTTCTTAACATTAATATACCTCAACTTCTATATTTTATAATTTCTGCTATTGTTGCCTACACTAAAATTGTTGCAATTAATTATAGTATCAGTTTTCACTTTTTGTAATATATCTACTTATATATAACAAATATATAACAATAAATATTACGAAATTTATTTATTATAATTCTTTTGATTGATTGATTTTTGGTTGATCGACATATACGAATCATAACTGAATTAAATATTTTTTAAAGTCTCTTTTGCCAGTTCCGCCAAGCATAACGACCATTTGCTGTCACAATTAATACATAATACATAATATTGCGCATTGCTCAAAATACTACATAAGTAAACTACCTTCTCCATCATCAGCCTCTCGTCCTGTTTAGCGAGTCTCTGCCGCTCTGCGAGCTCAGCATCTCGTAGCTCGCGGTATCGACGACGTTGTTCGCGGAGAGCGGAGAGTTCCTCCTCCTGCGCCACCTCTGCTAGTGCCTGTTCTGCCGTTTTGCCTATCAGCACCTCTAAGATCGGCTGTACTTCCACGTCGAAGTCGAATAGCTGGAGGTATTAAGATTTTTAAAGTTTTTGTTTGCTTCATCTGTTTTTATTTAATTCTATTACTTGTAATATAAAGAATGGTCCACTCAGCAGAGTGATACTTAATTAATTCGTTAGGTTTACCCTTACATACTTAAAGCATGCAAAGATTTATATATTAACAGCGAATTAATATAGAGACTAAGTAACGTTTAGTGCATGTGATACCTATGTGGGTATGATACACTCACCTATCATTAATCATTAATTAACAAATACTATATATAGTAAAAAACTCTTCTTACTCGCTTACATAAAAAATTGCAAACGTATCGGTCCAGAATAGCAAGAAAATACATTCATACATACATAGCTTCACGCTTTATCCCGCATAAAGCAGGGTAGGCAGAGGGAACCTAGTGTTAAGACACTCCGTTCCCCATTTTCCGCCGAATCGAGGCATTGCGTGCTGAGTGGCGAAACTCAACGCCGCGCTTTGCCTTGTTACCAAACCTTGGAAATGAAAATACTAAGCTTACGTTTCCTGGAGTGGAAATAGAACGCACCTGTCACTTTTACAGTCGCACGCTTGTGCCTCTGCGCCACGACACGCGTTAATAAAATAATTTTAATTTATCCCTATTAATTTATAAACTACTAAAGACCAGTTAAAATGTTTAAATTTATTTTTATATCTTTTTATTTCATCCTATTTTCGTATTATCATATTAATTTGAAATTTAATTAATAAAATATTGGTTTTACCACAGAGACCTCTATCGCCTCTAAGTCTACTACAGTAGTTTTACTAGAAATGTTCTAGTAATAGTAATTAAAGTTATTGTTGATGATGATGATCATCATCATCATCAAAGTTATTGTTAAACATAGTATAAAGTGTAGTGTCTCACGTCTCCCGGGTATATCTGCGTGTGCGCGTCGGCGCCGGTCTTAGCGGGCACGTACGCGGGAGTAGCGGGTCGGTCCGCGAACAAGTCTGTTTGCACACCCACTTCCAGCTCCACGCCTTTGTCGAACAGCTACAAAAATAGTATACAAGTTATTCTAGTTGTAAGCCTTAGAAAGTGAATCATGAAAATAACTTACGAAGCAATCTAATAAATTTTTGCAAAAGCATTGTGCTTATTGTATTGTACTGTTGTACTGGTTGTACTGGTTTTTCATCTACACATTTAAAAAGGGTACTTAATAGGTACAAGTACAGAACAGTACAAATTACAATATTAATTGATATTAATGATAATGTATTAATCATCTCTCAGGTACATCTCGATCCTAAATAAAAATAAGTATTGATTTTATAATTAATTCACCATTTTTAAGTAGCGTATGTGAAAATCTGAAAAGCTCGATTAGGCTTCGAACACATTAGGAATACCAACGATCATCATTAATTAAACAGGGTACAAAGACTGCTATATTTATTGCTTACAAGCTGTGTTATAAGCATAATTCATTTCAGGGATTGTTAACAAGGCAAAGTGCGGCGTTGAGTTCCGCCACTTAACACGCAATGCCTCAATTCGGCGGAAAGTGGGAAACAGAATTGTTGCAAGAGAAAAGAGTGTCTTAACACTATGTTCTCAGGTTCCCTCTGCCTACTTTGCTATATGCGGTATAATGCGTGAAGTTAAAAAAAAAAAGCTGTGTTATTATGAATGACGGTTGTTGTTTTCCTAGCAAAGAACGAATATGAGGCAGTCGCTACCTCCTCCAGATAGTACTCGGTCTGCACGGGCAGGTGCCGGCGTCCGGGCGCGGGCGGCGGCGTGGCGGGGCGCAGGCGCGCCAGTGCGGCGCGGCGGGCCAGCGCGCGACGCCGCGTGCGCGCCGCACGGGCGGCGCCACTCTCGATACCGTCACCCTGCAAAATATTATATCATCATTGTTTTTGCAACTTCTCAGTTTTTGCCGCATAGTAAGTTAGTACTATATTCCACCTGAAATCTACCCATGACGTTTTGAAAAGCTAAACTTGAGGCTTTTCTTCTTAGCATATAAATGAACATAATTAAAATAATCTTTCCCCTGAGTGGACATCGAATCCACGACTATTCGCGTTTAGACAGACACTATTTTTCACGCCACGATAGCCTCTAATATTATGAAGAAAGAATATCTGTTTTTAGTAAATTATATAATTACACTATAAACACTCTTTTTGTCCCTTATTATTTTTATGTTTCACATCATATTAGTATAAATGATAACTTATGACTCAGAATAGATTAGGCTTTTTTTTTTATATTAGAAACTATATTTGACACTCTTATAAAAATCTACATTATCGTAACGTGCTCAGGATGTACCTGATTATAAACCGATAATGACAAATTCTTAAGATATTCATTTACTTTTAGATTAGTTATTCACTTAAAAACATTTTTACAAAATAAAATCTATCTGTATCACCGCATACGGACCTTATAAAAAAGCATTTAAGTACATCTTTAATATAACTACTTAAAAAAATTCTAATAAAATGCGTTCCAATAAAGTATTCTATAAATAAACGGATTTATTAAGAGAATATTGAATCCAAAATTAAGCATAAAATTATTTGAACTTATTACTAGGATTTCAATAACGCGGCAAATGCAAAAAGGATAAATGAACAAGCAGTCATTCAACATGAAATCTATATAAGTATGGCACAAGTTTTACCGTCGATGACTAATCAATGTGAAAATCAATACGTAGCCAGTAGCTACTACAGTAAGTGAACCCTGCACAATAGCTTACAGCAACACCTTACACTTTAATACAGGTATTTACTATACTAGTAGAACCATAGGTCTTAGAATATATTTAGCGATAACATACTACTAAAAAATAGCAGGATGGTTGAAAGAACCTAGATTGAAAACACTCCAGCCTCCACTTTCTGTCCAAAATCGATATTTTGTATGTTGAGTGTGCTGTATCCCGTATATAGCAGGGTAGGTAGAGGGAACCCGACAACCTAATGTTAAGAGACTCCGTTCTCTTTCAATAATTCCGTTCCTTACTTTCCGCCGAATTGAGGCATTGCGTGCTGAGTGGCGGAACTCAACGCCGATATAAAATGTTATGGTAAAAATGTTGGTACGAAGTTTAAACTTATGAAAAACAAACCAGATTCACGCCTTATCAGGATAACAGGATAGACAACGAAAATAGTAAAGGAAATAGTTAGTGTCAAGATATTCCGTTCAGAGCTTTTTTTTTTAGCTTCACGCTGTATCCCGCATACGCAAGATAGGCAACGTGAGAACCTAGTGTTAAGGCACTCCGATCTCTTTCAACATTTCCGTTACTCATTTTTTGCCGGGTTGAGGCATTGCGTGCTGAGAGGCGGAACTCAACGCCGCGCTTTGTCTTGTTACCAAACCCAGGAAATGAAAATTCCATTTCCTAGAGTGGAAATCGAACCCACGACCTGTCTCGTTTACAGTCGCACGCTTGTGCCTCTGCGCCACGACAGGCGTTATGTTAGATTTAGTGAATATTAAATAAGTATGTAACAAATGCTCCCAGTTCGGTCAAATTATAAATTATACTAATAGTTGTTCCTCGCCCTGACAACTGTCTAACCTGTTCATAAATTTATAAAAAAAAAAAAAAAATTGTCAGTCGGTGAGGATCTCACCATAGTCTTAAGACAAAGTAGTCTATTTAAGTATGCACACAAAAAAAAAAAAAAAGAATCAAAAAGGCACGGGCAAGTGCGAGCCCGTGGATGTATCTAACACAAAAAAAAATAGTTGTACCTCACAGGTTCGACGTTAGTCTATATCAAAATAAAAGTAATTTGCGAGCGTCGTGAAGTAGCTACTGGCTACTAGCTAGCAATTACGGACAGTGAAAGAATCAAGATAAGTATCAAGGTCAATTTTTTTACTATTGTACCTATTTTCACAGCAGTTCCTTGAAATAGTCAAACGTTAACGAATATATCTGTACAAGGGGTGAATAGGTTGATAAGTGAATTTGCATATAATTTTTATAATTTGTTTTATATATATTGTAATAATAAATGATTAAATAAAAAAAAGTTTAAACAAATCAAAAACTTTATGTGAGTAATAGTACTTTTTTCAGCTTCATGCTTTTTTTCGCATTGTAGGTTAACATAGAGAAACTAGTGTCAGGACACTCCGTTCTGTCCCCCTCGATTTAGAATCATTTGCCGCGCATTGTCCTACCAGAGCGGTGCTGTAACATAACTTAAATATTCCTAGTGGGAATCGCACCTAAGTACAACCATTCGCGTTTACAGTTAAGACGTTTAGTTTAGTTTAGTTTACAGAACTTGCAGATAAAATTTAAACTTAACAATATTTGCCCTGAACTTACTCACGTCAATTACGGATGTATTTAGTACATGGAAACATCCATATCTATCTGAATATCGACCGCGGCCCGCATCGAACCCGCGACCCTCCCGCATTCTCCTCGTTGGTACATTTTCGCAGCGTATCAGTTACAGATATTAGCATATGTCGAATAACTGTACGTAATTGTTAGGAACTAGTATGTATTGTACTTGGCAACAGCGGAATATAATAAGCAAGGTATTTTTTGAGGCCAGTCATGGCGCAGAAGCACAAGCGTGCCACTGTAAACGTAACAAGTTGCGGGTTCAATTCACACTCCAGGAAATGTAAATATTAAATACTTTTTTTATTTTTTTTTAACTTCACGCTGCATCCCGCATATAGCAGAGGGGACCTGAGAACCTAGTGTTAGGACATTTCATTCCCCATTTTCCGCCGAATTGAGGCATTGCGTGCTGAGTGGCGGAACTCAACGCCGCACCTTGCCTTGTACCAAATCCAGGAAATGAAAAAACATTTTCTGGAGTGGGAATCGATCGCACAACTTGTCGCGTTTACACCGTTTACAGGCGTAAATATTTATAATAATTAATATTTGGTATTTTCATGTCTTCGCTTTGGCAATAAGTCAAAGCGCGGCGTTGAGTTCCGCCATTCAGCACACAGTGCCTCAATTCGGCGGAAAGGAGGGACGGAAAGGTCAAAACGTTTAGTATTCTATTGCAACGGCAGCTTCATGCTTTTTTCAGCATAGTGTTGTCGTCAGAGAGAACACTAATGTCAAAACACTGCGTTCTCTACTTTCTGCTTGAATTCGAGACATTGCGTATTAAGTGGCACTTAGTGTTAGTTAACATTATATTATTAATTAGGTACTTGTCTTAACTCTATTATGGCCAGTAGCAAGATATTGTAACTAATTGTAAACTTTATCAATATCTTAATCGATATATTAATAAGTGAAGCAAAGGCTGTGTATCCCTTTTTACGAAAATTACGTGGACGGAGGAGCATACAACTTGGCACACTTATAGTTTATATAGTTAAGGAGTGCACAATGATAATATCTTTTTAAAATACTGCATAAAAAGTATATTAAATTACAATAATAAAATAATTGTACACACACTATCATGGTTTGACATGCATGTTTATATAAAGTGACATATACGTTGCTCGGCAATGCGTTGTTAACGCGTTAATAACTCTATACGGTAAATAAGAATGATATATGCGTATTGTAGACAAGCGACGTTCTGAGCCCGCTAATATAAATTATATGAAAAAAATAAATAAGAGAATAGAAAGTAATAAAGCGTCTATAGAATACTTGTTACTTATCGTTAATTATTACGGTCAAATTACACAAATCTTAATAAATAGCCTAAACCATAAAGTTTCGCCTAGATTTATTTAGTAGGTTTCGCTTGACAGAGTAACAAGTATCCATTCGTCCTCACACGTTTTCGTATTTAATATAATATTAAAAGGGTTTGGCAACAAGGCAAAGCGCGGCGTTGAGTTCCGTCACTCAGCCCGCAATGCCTCATCGGCGGAAAGTTGGGAACGGAGTGTTTTAACACTAGGTTTTTAGGTTCCCTCTGCCTACCCTGCTATATGCGGGGTACAGCGTGAAGCTAAAAAAAATAAATAAAAGGACGTTGTTACTATTTGACTTATTAGAATGTAATAACCGTAATGTACACTCATATTTAATGTCTACCAAGTACTGTGAGTCGATACTCAATATCAAGATATCAATTCTATTTAATTGTCATATCCACGTGTCCTACGTACACTGGTACAAGTGCAAATGCACAACTTTACAGGCAACTTCACGCTTCACCCCGCATAGGGTAGTCAGAGTTAATTTTAATTACGCCTGAATTAGAGACATTGCGTGTTAAATGGCGGAACTCAACGCCGCGTTTTGTCTTACCAGAGGCAAGAAATGTAAATAGTTTTTATATAATCATTCTCTGAGCGAGAATTGAACTCAAAACCAATTGTGTTTACAATCAGATGCTATTCTATTGCGCCACGATGTCCTCTACTATCTTATAGAAGATCCATTTATAGGTTCCTGAGGTTGCAATTTTGTCATTATTCAAAATATTTATTATTATTTTTTAAGTTTTAAAGTGTTAATCACAAACTTAAGAAACGAAAAACATATTTAGAAAACGTATAAAAATTTGAAAGCAGCGCGACTCGAACCCGCGCAAGAAACTTGGAAACCGTCCAAGCGACCACTAAGCCAATTTCAACGCAGCCGGATATATAATATAAGCCAGAACGCATAGTTTAGTGGTTAGAGCGCTTGAACGGTTTCCAAAAGGCGCAGGTTCGAGTCCCGCTGTGTTCAAATTTTTATACGTTTTCTAAATATTTATTATTGTTATTATGTCATTATTCAAGGGATTCATTATTAAAAGCAATCATTAACTTCAAATAATGACAAAATTACAATCTTAGCATCTTTTAAATGGTTCAGGAGAACCATAAAGTATTATTTTGCACTTATACCAGTATACGTAGGACACATTAACATAGTGTTTACTTTGTAGTATACACACAGTGTTGGGGCATCGCTGCTAATACTTGTACAGTAGTAATTGCTTATACAGTAATTATATGCGATGTACGACGACAGATACCTGTCTATTTGCGTACTCCTCCGCGGAGTGCGGTCTGCAGTGAATACTCAACTAAGTATTAATCAAGCCAGCGTGTGAACTGTTAATCAAATGCAAGGTTAAGGTTCTTTTGCGGTGAGGGTTGCGGTACTAAGAACTAATCTTTGTGTAGCGGCAATTTGTTAAAATCTGCCTATAGAAAATAAGTTGTAACGAGCGTTTAAGAATTTCGACGTATAAGAACGTATATGAGTACTTATTTAAAGTTAGTAAGAGCCCTTGGACAGGACCTATGAAGTGCAGGTTTGAATCCCGCTACGTTAATTTCTACACGTTTCTAAATATCTTTATAATATAATGTAAAATATTAAGGCTTGTCGTGGCGCAGAGGCACAAGTGTGCGACTGTAAACGCAACAGGTTGTGGGTTCGATTCCCACTGCAGGATATGAAAATATAAAATAATATTCTTTTTTTTTATCTTTTCGCTCTGGCAACAAGGCTAAGCGCGGGGTTGAGTTCCGCCCCTCAGCACGCAATGCCTTAATCCGGCGGAAAGTGGGGCACGGAAATGTTAAAGAGAACGGAGTGGCTTAACACTAGGTTCTCGAGTTCTCTCTGCCTACCCTTTTATGTGAGGGATACAACGTGAAACTAAAAAAAATAATATACTCGTAATACCATTTCTAAGCGGCTTACTCAATACTTACACTAAAACTGCCATATAATCAGAAAAAAATTCGCCCAACAAAGGACCGGCCTACATATATGGGAACAGAAATATATTTTATTTGAAGAAACAAAGTATATTCGTACTTAATTGGCCCAGTTCCAAGTCCCGGGGCAGAGACGTTGACCGCACTCGTTAGCCACTATGAATATCGGATTACGCGGCGATCGACCACTTACCTGCCTGTGCCCGCTTGTAGTTAGATGCTATTCGCTAGTGTATAGAGAATTAGATGCATTGTACTTAACATAGCTAATATTACTGAAATCCCAAAAACACATGTTGGTGGGAATTAAATTAATGTTAAGTTTTGTGGCTATTTCGGAATAGGCAGCTGTTTTTTTGTGTAATATTTAAATATGTTTTCTATGTAAGTATGTATGTATCTACATGTATACGTAGGACTAAATCATCACGTGTTTAGTATAAGACCTAATAGGTATTATGTATACTTGTATGAACCTAAGTAACGTCTTACGTGCGGTTCAGAGCTATTATTCCTTTACATTACATTCCTTATACAACCATTTTTATGGTAAAAGATATATATGGCGAAAGATGGATATATTTTTAGGTAAATGAATTTACACTTCTTTAGATCTCACACGTAGTGATTGTGGAACTCCAAATTTATAGAAACATAGATGTTAATAAGTCTTGGCGTTGCAGTGAGACAACATCTAACTGTAATGATGAGAGGTTGTGGGTTCGACTCCCACTTGAAGGAATGCTTACGTTTAAATTATTTTCATTTTGACTCTGCTCTTGTAAGACAACGACGGAAGAAGTGGCCTCTTCTAACTCTTGTAAGTTAATAGATCAGACAATCGCAAGTATGATTTTTACCTATAAAATATATGACCTACAGGTTTGAGTATAGTTGTGTGAGTATAGCTACTTACAGAGGCTTGCGGGTGCGAGGCGAAGGTGCTGCCGCGCACCACGCGCTTGTCGTGCATCAAGTTAGAGTGCCCCGTCGTCGCCGTCGCCGCCGTCGCCATGCTGCCGCTGGAAGTTAACATTGTGCTCAGAAAAAGAAGCTACTTCACGCTTTATCCCATATAGCATGGTATACAAAGAGAGTTCAGTGTCAACACACTACGTTTGCCACATTTCGCCCCAATTCGAGATTTTAAGTGGTAACTACTAAAGAAAGGAATTCAATGGTATTTCCTTACATGTGTAGTTCTGTAAGGTGCGTTGTAAGTTTTCTTTAAAGATAAGACATGTGTCGGTGTGCCGGGTAGTGACCTGTGGGCGGCGGGCGGCGGCGGGCGGAAGTAGGCCGCGCGACCCCCAATAATAGCATGACCTCTCTACTTATCTACGTGATATTTATAAATTGGATAACATTTCTAGACCGACTCGTTTAAAATTGGGTTTTGTTATATTAATGAAGTATGATAAAAGTTTATTACGGCACGTTTATTAATTAGCTAATAATATGATAAGATTTCCTATATTATTGTCATTGATACACACCGCCGTGTAGCGTCTGTAATCGATACGGACGATAACGAGTGCATCATGCACGGAAACTCTAAATAAACCGTTCTATATTACGTTTTAGAAACAAAAGTGGCAATATTTTAATAACTTACAAATTTTGGCAAAGATACTAACGCATGTTGGTGTTGTTGTGTGTCGAGCAGATGCTTGACTCCCGCAACTCCCGCTATTAAGTTCCGGACGTCTCCGAACAGTTCCCCCGCGTGTGTCCGCTTGGCGACGACGCCGGGAGGCACGCCGTTAGGAATTACATCAATCTTTTTGTCAGGAATAGAACGCTTCGATCTGTTGGACACCGCTTTAGGTTTACTTGAATATGAGTAGACAATCTTCTCTCTCTCCTGTTGCGGGTATAGAGTGTCCAGTCCGAGGAGGCTCGCGACATCCGGCGGCGGCAACAAAAACTGACCGGATTTTACAGTTGTTATAAAACGAGGCTTTTCCGCGTCACTTATACCTGAAGCTTTACTGCGACTTTTAGTGACAGTCGGAGACTTTTCAAGTTTTGCAAAAGGTTTGCCTTTTTCGCTGTCATCAGGTATCGTATCTATTCGCGGTTGCGACTGGCTCATCGTTCTCTTCGGGGGCGTGTTTTCCTTCCAGCTCAAGTTGGGATTAGAAGTGGTGAGAGTCCCCGCGCGCCGGCGGTTGCGCGTCGGCCGCCGCAAGTTTGCCTCCAAGATTTCCTTTTCCTTCAGCCGGCGCAGCTTGAAGTCGAGCGCGCGCGTGAACTTAGGGTCGAGAATGGTCTGCGGCGCGAGCGCGGCGTCGGCGGCGACCGTCCTCTCCGTCATCTGCTCCTTGGTGGCGCTCGGCAGGTGCGTGCGGTCGTCATCGCGCTGCAGCGGCTTGACGACGTTTACGTTGCGCGGCACGACCGGCCTCGCGGGCCTCTCGCGCCTCTCGTGCCTCTCGTCGTCATGGTTGATGACGGTGAACGCATTCGCGTCTGCGGGGACGTCGAGCATCACTGGCATCGCGGCGGCATGACGTTCCCGGCGGTGCGTCACGGCGGCGGCGCGCGGTCGAGTGCCGGGCGGTGGTGGCCGGCGGTGGTCGCGGCGGTCAGTATTCGCGGACGGACGTAAGCGCGTCGGCCGCGCGCGTCGCTTACGGCGTTCGGTTCGGGGCGGCGCACTACTGCGGCACGTACTCGAGCGCGCACGCGCCCACGTGGACGCGAGGCGGTAAACACGACGGTGTCCGACTATCAAACTTACTTGAACTTATGGTGCTATTTAGGCAATTTATGCTGAATATATGTAATTAACATTAAAGTGGCTCGAGAAGGTTTCGTTTATTGTTTCTTACGTCGTCTCTACGGTAATTAGCTGACATAATGTACTTTTATAAATTACAAGGTATAATATAATTTATTATAAAA
This sequence comes from Philaethria dido, assembly GCA_033558755.1. NCBI lineage: Eukaryota > Metazoa > Arthropoda > Insecta > Lepidoptera > Nymphalidae > Philaethria > Philaethria dido. Next base: position 30,449 of record JAKGSA010000257.1, read on the forward strand.
CACTTTTTACTATTTTATTTTCACATTACATGATTAATTGCCTTATTTAAAACAATTGTGTACACTATTAACGAGGTAGAGGTATAGTACCGGCGCGGCGCGCTCGTCGACGTAGCGTCGCGAACTAATCAGCCCGATGTGAGTAAACAAGAGGTGCGAGTACGTGAGGCTGCGACCGCCACCCGCGAGCCTTACGCAGATAAGCAAATAGATACCGCGTTGTAAGTAATCTATGTTTCGGAATCTATTGTACGAGTATTGTTTAATCGATAAAAAGTGGTGGTAAATCATTGATCATTCATAAATAAGGGATTATTAAGCACAAATAAAACTAAAGAGGCTTATTGATTTCTTTATAATTTTACAATAATAATATTCATAGCTTGAATAAATATTATTAAAATATATATGTTTTTGAAATGTATCTTTGTAGGTTCATGTCTTTCCACGCATACTCAGGTGATAGGGCAAGAAAACCTAGTGTTTACCCAGCACTTCAATCTACGTTTTCCTCCAGAATTTAAGACACATATAAAGTGGCAAAATTGATAACACCACATTATCTTAAGAGAGCAGGATAATGGAAATAACTTAAATATGGATTATCATTTGCCTAAATAAGGATGGAACCCACAACCGTGTTTACAGCCAGACGCTGTCACCCTGTGCTACGATGACCTTTAATGAAATGTAATGTCTTTCAAGTGAAATTTAATGTTAGCGAGAAGTTGACCTTTGCCATAAAACTAAATATTTCCCAAGGAGACCGGATGTGCGTCAGCTACGGCGTGCGAAGGCGACGCAGGACCCCTTGTTGACCCTACTGCCCCTACTGCCCCTACTGCCTACGTTACGATTAGATTGTAAGATTACGACACGTTATTACCTATAATAATATAGTACCGCCTTCTGAACTATTTGTTTAAATCATAATTAAGAAAAAAGCTCTTTACAAGTATATAGAACGTGTATTTGTGTAGCTATATTTAACCTTCAAGAACACAATGACAACGTTATTGGAGGAAGGTCATGTAAAAATCATGAGAACCCTTCGGAGGGCAATCATGAAGAGGATAATGACTGTGGACGAGGCGAAAGAAGTATGCAGGAACCGTAGCGTTTGGCGCTATTCTTTCTCACTACTCTGTTAGGGATAAACCGTTTAATAAGCCTTTGGACCCTACAAGTTAATGGAAAAAATAACTAAGTAAGTATATAGTACTTCAAGCATTATTTACTTTAATATTTTAATTTCTTATGCACGAAATACATATTTAAAGCAAAATTTAACAAACTACAAATGTTTAGATACGGACTTTATAAAATACACATACGGCATTGTTACGTTTTACTATAAACATTTTGCATATGGTACAATTAGTTCCACTTTACTTAACTCTAGTCAGTTTTCTTCAAAACAACTTAGAGCAGCGTGAATAGTCACTGACTACGATCAAAAAGTAACTAAACCACAAGTATGTAATATATAATTTCCTTAGATAACAATTAACACATTTTTTCACAACTTTTCGCAATTCATTAAATATTATAGCACTTTATGTAAACTTTAAAATAAGACCAAAAACGTAAGACGACGGGACGATATGCAAGTCGATTCAACGATTTGTTTATGCTTAGTACGGATATTCTTAGTCGCAGATTCTATGAATGATTATTGACGCTACAGTACACAAAATAAGTAAGCTTTTGAAGTTTTAAAAAATTAATCACACATTTAGGAAACGAAAAATATATATTTTTAGAAAAGGTATAAAAATTTGAATACAGCGGTACTCGAAATTGCGCTTCTTGGTCACCTAAGTGTATTTTTTACCCGACTGTCAGTGGAGGGTTATGTTTTTCGCGTATATCATGTATGTTTGTAATTCTTTAACCCCTGGACCGAATTATATATTTAAGGTGACGTTAGATAGATATTTATACTCCAAGTGGTCTTAGATATGCGCCGTCACTTAATTCTATATGGCGTCCTCTAGAGGCAACTAAATCATGAATAAAGACAAAAAAATCGTTGATGGGTTCCGTGTGGGGTATCAAATGAAAGGACTTAATTGCTAATTAAACATATATATAGCTTTTATAACTTACTCTATTTGTATTTGCTTCCTAAATTTGAAGAATTGGTTCAGACGGGTTTTTTTGTTCTTTATAATTATTTTTTAAATGTATTTTTCCTCTATACATTTCGTAAGATGAAAATGGGAATTGAAAAAAATACCAAGTAGCGATGGTTACCGAGGCGACGGTGATCACGCAGTCTTTCTCCTAGTACTTAGTTAACCTTTTGCGAGTCAAGGTTAAGGGCAATGCTCTTCTGTTAAGTTAATAGCAACATTTCATCTAACGCGTTATCGCGGCGTTGAATCTTTCACGCGAACTTTTAGCGCTAAGTGACCTCATGTACCGAAAATTATGTACAATTGCGTAATATTTAAATTTGTAATATTTTTTGCTCGAATAAATTTGTCAAAGCCATCGTGGCGCAGTGGATCAAGCTCTGATTATATAGTTTCAATGGTTGTGGTTTCAATTTCCAATCGGGATAATGTGCAAAGTGAGGCGTTTTGTTGTCTACGCGAGAAAGTGGAGAACGGAGTGTGAGGTAGTAGCGTGAATATGCTTAAAGGAATTATTATTTTTATATCGTACAGGAACGTTAGTAATAACGGCTAGTATTTGTTCTTACTTCGGTAAGTCAATTCTTGCATAGAAGTAAATTTTTGTAAGCACGTAAGAAATGTGCTTCTGTTAAGGTTTCATAATTTTTTTATATAAAAGTTTAAATTGTATATTTTTTATTGTGTTTCTTTTATGAACCACCAAACAATTTATAATCTAGGTATGAAGGGCAAAAGTGTATATAATTTAAATTGATCACAAAGCAAAGTTAGCGTGACTTGAAACAAGAAACATTAAACTACTTGTACACATTTCGGATTTAAGGGTAAATTTTATTTAAAAAATGTACAATTCTAACGTTTTAATTTTAAGTGTTAAATGTAAATCATAACATATAAAGTATAACCTTGCGATAACATCGTCTGCGAAGTGTCGGACGCTGCACGCTGACGGTAGGACCGCATCGATGGCGGTAATCACGCGAATATAAAAGTACATACTAGAGCTTCAACGATTGTGTTTTCGAACTTGTTGGAAATGCTGTGCCCCTGTTGGTCGCTGTTGGTCGGGACTCGCTAGAGTTTTAAGGATTTTTTATTAAATATTTATATAGATTAGAAGAGATCATGAGTTTTCAAAGCGACTCAAGAAGACTTAACCTGCGTTAAGCAATGTGAAATTAACGTGGAAGTATAGGACTACTGGTATATCTTCATGTGTGCTTTAAAAAGACAACTCGGTACTTGTAGGTCTGATTTTATTTGTCATATGACAACGAAGATCGTGAATATCAGTACGAAGACGGTACACTGTGATTAAATGGCAAAATATAATCATTTGAAAAAATAATCCCATTCTTCTAGTGTCTTGTAAACTTTAATCGATTAGCTGATATTGGGTCCAAGTTAAAAACAGGAAGCCAATCATAATTGTTGTTATTGTTTTTAAGAAAACTATACTAATAATAATTGCAGATATATAATGTCAGTAAAGATACGTTTATAAGAAAAATATGATATTGTTATTGTAATTTGAGACTATTTATAAACTTGCGGTCACTGATGCGACCACTTTGTGAAAACATTTAAAAAAATATTTTTGTTTTTTTTGCTACAGAAGTAATCGTTATTGGTAATTGGTAATAATTGGTAATATATTTTATACGCATATTAACAGAGTTTTTATATTAAACTCCTCTTAAAAATTTAAAGATATAGTTAAAACAGGCATACTTATGTATAAATAGTATACTACTTCACGGGAGAAGAGACGACAAGAAACATCGCGCGGCAGGAAGAAGAGCTCGGTGCTTTGCCTGGGATTTGCTACCCAAGTTTACGCTTAAGAGGATTCCTTAAAAAGCGCATAATTGCTATGAGTGAATGAATGAATTAAAATGATATCTCTAGGCAGGCTAAAGATCTTTTAGCAGATTATAGAGAGATTTCGCTGTTACACCTCAGGAGTCTACTTTTATCGCGTACATTTTTTTCTTTTTATTTAGGCTTCACGCAGTATCCCGCCTCTAGCAGGGTAGACAGAGGGAACCTGAGAACCGACGTGTTAAGACACTCCGTTGTGTTCCCCACTTACCGCCGGATCGCGTACATATTTACGTTAAACCTATTTCTAATCAATTCGTTGGTGAGTTCAAAACACTTATTTATTTTAAAATGATTATCTTTTAGAATACTTATTTCCTACGGAATTGTAAGTTTTATTGGCATTAAGTTACAATTTTTAATTTATTTGTCCGGTCTGGATGACGAGATACTTCAGGGATTTTTTTCCTGTTTCCCAAATATGTCGATCATGAGAAACCAATTAGGAATCGTTTCTTAAATAGAGCAAAGCTTTTGTGTAGATTTCAGACACCATGACAATGCAAGACAAACATAGTTTGAATAAGTACTTATTATTTGTTTAGATTGTACGAGTATGTAAGTATAATGTAATTTGAGGAATGAATCAGTGAAATACAATGTATACTAGTACAATGTATGCGATATGACATTCGTGACAACTGTCACGTCACGATGCGCTAACTGCAATCCTGTTGACTCACTGTTATAGATTCCTGGAAATTTTAGTCTCACCTTACTATATTAATCAATTTAAGTATATAAAACAAGGCATATGTAATGTTACAGTATATTATTATGAATATTTTATACACGTCATGTTTACGTCCATATTATCTTGGACTATCGAAACGAATGAATGACATGAAACTTTGATTTTATTACGTATAAGTATTTTAAAGAAGGTCATGTAAATAATTATTAAAACAAACACAAAATAAAGAAAAGCACATAAATATTGGCATATCAGTGATCGTAACTCACCACGAAGGATCTCTCCTGAGTTTCGCATTATTGTAGAGAGCTCGCGGCGTGCTAGCATACGTGTAGGGGCCCTTCAGCCGCGGCGGGCCCTCCACGAGCACCGCCCGCACCGACACACTCATCCGGCCGCGTCACCAACGCGCGCAAGCACAGCGCCTCGCACACCGCCGCCAGCACGCAGCACATGCACCACCAGCACCACCGGCACTACCAGCACGACACAGCACGCCACAGCTCGCACGCAGCACGCTCTGCCTGTACGTCGCGATGACGGACTGTAACGCGTTCGAATATGGAATATGTGTACGTCATAATTACAGGTTGATGGTATCTCTCGATATCGACCCTCGATGGTCAGTGTCCTCGCGATTGTTTATGACAAAATAACAAGCGACTGACGTTGCTATGGCTGCGAGTAACAAGCCTACCGGGTAACCAGTTTCTATAGTGTATTTAGTTTATACTAAATAATAATACTTAATAATAATTACTATATTTATATACTGATACATATTTCATATTTAAAAATGTTCCAAATAAGTATCATGGAAAAGTGTTTAGGTGTAGTAAAAATATTTTTGTGTGTAGCGACATCTATCGACATATATTGATACTACTAGGAGCTAATGTAACAAAGAACTTCTCGCTTCCTTCAAAGCTACGTCGCGTTTCGTTCTATCTGTTCTAATTAGTTTTAGTGCGATCCACTAGATGGCATTAAATATAGTTTGTGCTTAGAAAATTTCTTTATAAATATTTATTTACAGGCCCGGTAAAACAACATGTAGCGTTGAGTTCTGACACTCAACACGCAATGTCTCGATTTCTGGCGAATTGTGAAGAACGGAGTGCCTTGGTGCCAGTGGCTAGGGGTGAAAATTTTAATTAGGCAAGCCGGTAGGTCAATGTGGGGAAGCCGGTATACATAATTAGGGAAGCCGATGTATATTTAGGGAAGCCGGTATATTTTAGGGAAGCTGATATATTTACGGAAAGGGGTATAGGATGTCAAGGTATTTAGTAATTTCGCTATGGAATTTTGGCTTCGCCTACACTCTACGCCTCGCCACTGCTTGGTACTAAGTTCTCATTGACTACTCTGCTGAAAAGTGAAAAATATGAGAGCAAGAAGTCACTTTTATTTTCATTTTAGTAAATAGAACGATTTATAAATGAGTTTTTTTTTTATTAAAATATATTATTTATATATATGACACTGTACACACTTGGTGATTACCCTTGTATTTTCTATACCATATTTTACACCAACTTTGTAATAAATATAAGATAATATAAATGTTTATTTGGCACAAAGAGTAGGTGATATTTTAGCGATGCTTTTCGGTATATCTATAAATATGTAGTTTTATTAGTTTTTATGTAAAAAAAAAATATTTTATATTATTACATTAATATTTTTCCTGAGTATTTAATTATACTTAAAATCTGAAATATTTTTTTTATTTGTGTAAGCTTGAAAAAGATTCATAATTTTTTTTCTAGAATTATTCAAATTAATTTGTGGCTATTATCACAAACTATGTAAATACTTGTAAGAGTAAGATTAGCCCATAATATGACCTAACTAAATATGAAATGGGACTGCTTAATTTTCACCAAGATTTTTTAAGGCCTGAGAGAAACGAAAATATTCAATAACAATTAGTATTTTCATTTCCTCGCTCTGGTAACAAGGAATAGCGCGGCATTGAGTTCCGCCATTCAGCACGCAATGCCTCAACGCGGAAAGTTGTGAGCGGAATTTTTAAAAAGAAAACGAAGTGTTTTAACACTAGGTTTTGATCATACTAACAATAAATAAAAAAAAACAATTTACATATAAATTTACAATGAAAATAATCCAAAAACGACAATCACATAAATTATGAAACTGAAAACTAAATCTCCCAAGTAAATACTAAGTACGCAAAACAAATTTCACACGATATTTCTTACACTATTGATTATAAATAAAATAAATGGTTTGCATAACGTTACCGCCCGCCCTCACCCTCCGCCCTCGCTCTCTTCCCGGCCGTTGGCGCGCGCGCCGTGACCGATACGCGATGAAGATGTCATAAACTAATGACAATATTACTTTCCGAAAGATAATTCTTCTGATGACAGTCCTTGACAAATACCTAAATACATCTATAACTATACATTACAAAACAAACCTTAAGTTGTACACAATAGAGTCTAATTTGCTATAATAGTTTCTAAGGTGGGGTGTCCCATAGCGCAGTGTCTCCGGACAGGGTTGTCAAAGCGTGCAGCAATAAATATAGTTGGTGTTCCAGTCAAGAGGAGGTGGTTAATGAGCTGTGCGTAATGCCCTTGAAACATAACTTCCGCTCTCTTTTGTCGTAAAAAAGTCAAAAAGTGTGGGTCGCGTGCGTCGCATTGTTACTTCCGGTCGGCTCGCTAATGTCGATACTTTAGAATGTATCTCTATTTATATGAATAATGATAAAAAACTTGGCAATGATTGTAGGGCGCGCGGAGACTACGTGGATGATGGCGCTACAAATATTCTACTGTTTTGGTATATGTAAGTATAGATATGGAGAGATTTCTTTTATGTATTTTTTTCCAGCTTCACGCTTTATCCCGTATAGCATACATGGTACCACAGTTGCTATTTATTTATTTCATTTCTCTGCATTTAAAATTAAATTTCGATAGTTAATGAGATAAAGTGGTAAGTACAGTCAGCTCCTAGTACTTTCATTGCATCATATTTCTCTCATACATACATAGTCTGTCGTGGTGCAGAGGCACAAGCGTGCGACTGTAAACGCGACGGGTTGTGGGTTCGATTCCCACTCCAGAAAATGAAAATTCTAAACAATATTCAGTATTTTCATTTCCTGGGTTTGGTAAAAAGGCAAATCACGACTTTGAGTTTCGCCACTCAACATGCATTGCCTGAATACGGCGGAAAATGCCCACTCTGCTATATGCGGGATACAGCGTGAAGCTTAAAAACATAAATACAATACATAGTAACGACTGCCAACACCGCTAGGTGTTACTTATGTATTCTAATTATTTAACCTTATACCACACTGTATACGAGATCGTATCGTACATCGATTTGCAATTATCTTGTTATGTAGATCAGCCGTTTTGCATCTTGTAGGTATCGGTCATTTTATTAGCGTAACTTAGTTCTTCTTAGTGTAGTAAGTAGAATGTCTCTACAGAGAAACATGCCACGTTTGAATTTTTACATGTTATATTTTCTAAAAATGTTTCTCTTGTAGTAATTAAAGAAAGTAAATAATAAAAAATATATAAAAAAATATATAAATTCTATAATCATAAAAATATTAAAAGTGAATTGGTTTGGACTTTAAAGTGCGTTTGCGGATTTAAATATCAGTTATTTAAATGACAATGTAGCTAAACTGTTTGTAAAATATTGTATGCCATAGAACTGTTATTGGCAACAAACAAAAACTACAAAAAAATAAAATACTCTGAAAAAGATATGTTATCAGAAGTATTGTATATCATTAGGGAAAAATTGTTGAAAGTCTCTGTATTGATTTTGGTTTTTCTATTAACGGAATTAAATATTCGTATATAAATCGATGTCATCGTAGCGCAGTGGTACAGGGTTGAACTGTAAGCGCAATGGTTGTGGATTCAATCCTCACTCGGAGTAATGATTTCTTTTTTGTTGACTTTTAATCTATGTGAAAAAATTCGTGAATATTATTTTCTAAGTACCTTGCAACTATAGCAACGACACAACTATAAATATTTACAGCAATGTTCTCTAACACCAAGGAACATTAAAGACTAACTTTTAAACGTACAAGTATCGTTAAATTATAAATTTAATTCAGCGCTATTCATCAAACTTCATATCGTAAATCTATATTTGTTCTAGTTCCTATTTTAGTATGACGTCTGGTATAAAACGTGGTGGACATATTTTTTGGTTTACTTTTTTAGAAAATGTAACAAAAATCAATTATAGGCTATTAATATTGATTGATTGTACTTATGTTAGCAATAATAAATGGGTTTTAGGGTTTAGTGTAAGAAAAAGAGATTTCTATAGGATTGTACGCGCAAAGTGTTCAAGTATATATTATATTTTTGCATACAGTAGGGTTTTTGTCCTTATATTAAGCCCAAAATCCTTTTTTTTATAAATTGTAGCCAAATTGTTGTTATGATGTATAGTTGCATCATCCGTTAAGTATTTTTATCGTAAAACTTATAAACTTTTCTTTTTGTAGTATTAGTAGAACTAGTGTCCCCGTTGACGCGTTAACAACGCCTTGTCTTTAGTAATGTACATGTCACTTTGTCTTGTTTATCCAATATGGATTGCAAACTATGGGAGTTTGTATAACATTTATTTTATTCATTTAATATACTTTTTATGCGTTATTTAAAAATAACATTATCGTTCTGCACTCCTTCACTATATAAACTATAAGTGTGCCAAGTTTCATGCTCCTCCGTCCGCGTAATTTTTATGAAAAGGGACCCAAAGTTTTTATTTCACGTTTTATACAGAGATATATACTTGATTCTTATTAATGTATAATATTTTAACATACGTGTGAAGGTATGTACATTGGAAAACTTAATCGGACTTTTTACGATTCTATTAATAAATATTTCCAAACTTAACCGCACCGAGGCCAAAAAAATAATTTATGTTACTTATAAAAAAACCATATACAAATAATAACTTCCTAAGAATAGAAATTAGTATATTTAAATCATATACTATTTTCTATTCTTAGGAAGAGAAGAAAGTTATCAATTCTCTGTTACCACATTACTATTTACTGGGTTAATCAAGTTTGATGATTCTTATTGATTATAGCTAGTACTTGTGCTGTGGTTCCATTTAAGTTTAGTTAAGATCTGGCAAGCAGTTTTTGAGTTATTCGTAATAATTTTACTTTTTAGTACATTTCATTTGCAGCCGATTTTCTTTTTTTTTTTTAATTTTAATTATTTTAATATTTCTGCTATGTAAGACAGTTGCGAGCATTAAATTGTACGTAATGTATAATATAGTTATTTCAGTCAATAAGTGTTGAAAAACTTTAAAGCGTACTGAATGGACATCAGCCAGCGGTCAGCAGTCACCGAGCGTCAACACGGGAGACGGCAATAAAAAACTACTTGTCCCGAAGTGAGCTTAGTGAAATCTAAAAACACGGCTCCATCCAATTTATTAGAGTATCATACATATGTATGTATGTAGGTAGTGGTGACCCCGTCGACTGCCGGCCGCCTGCCACCGACCGCCGACGCTCAAAAACTACTCGCTAATAAAATCAATTGAATAAAACATTAGAGTCCACCATTTTAGGGATTTGGTCGACGATCTCTCGACGACGATTTTGACGATGCCACCTTTTATTTGTAATGAAACAAAAACGCCTTCGCCGCAATAAATCAAGCGAGAGCTCCTCTGACGAACAATGGCCTCTTTAAGCGTGTTTTGCGAGTCGAGCCTTGTTAGGAGTATTACTCGGACAACAAACAAACGGTAACTATATTAGAATATAATTTATTCTGATCAATTTACCGTGAGAATGTTTAACTTTAAAATTGTATTATTTTTGCATACTTTTTCCCATATATTTGTATCAGGGTAGTCAAAGGGAAGCTTATTTGAAAACTCTAATATAACTCTACTTTCCGGCTGAAGTCGAAAAATAATTCCTAATATAATATTATAAATGCGAAAGTAATTCTGTCTTTCTGTTTGTCCGTTACGCCTGAACCAATTTTGATGAAAATCAGTATGAACATAGAACTGAACTTGGGAAAAGACACAGGACACTTTTTATTGCAAAAAAAATTGATGAAATAGGGGATAAAAGTTTGTATGGAAGTTCCTTATTGTCAAACAGTAAATCGTGTAGGATTGTTCAATTGTTATTTCACTCCTAAACCATTTAACCAATTTTGACAAATAGTCTAGACGTTGAAAAATTTATAGGCTACTCTTTACCATGTCGCGCGATATAACCGAATTCCAAGCGGGCGAAGTCGCGGGCGGAAAGCTAGTGTAATGTATATTTTTTAATTAACTATAGTGTAGATATAAGTTTTTATATCTGTTTACGTACTTAAATAGCTTCTTACTTATATCTGTATCCTCCCCCATGTCAAAGTGCAATATAATTTAATCACATTACATGTGCTATATGCGTATATTTGCTCTTATGTTTTGTGGACTTGGCAGAGATAAACTAGACTCATTTTATCAGTTCTCCCTTACTTAGAAATTAAATGAGTAGGATAGTGGAATTCAAAATCAAATCTGGCTAACCTGTCAATAATAATAAGAAATAATAATTAACGCCTGTCGTAGCGCAGAGGCACAAGCGTGCAATTGTAAACGCGATTGATTGTGGGTTCGATTCCCACTCCAGGAAATGTAAAGTTTAGTATTTTCATTACCTAGATTTGGTAACAAGGCAAAGCGCGGCGTTGAATTCCGCCACTTAATACGCAATGCCACAATCTGGCGGAAAGTGGGGAACGGAATTGTTGAAAGAGAACGGAGTGTCTTAACATTAGGTTCTCAGGGTCCCTCCGCCTAAACTATTATATGCGGGATACAGCGTGAAGTAAAAAAAAATCTGGGTAATGCATATAAACACATACAATATGTATAACTCATTTGAAGTTTAGACTTGCGACCATCAGCCACTTGGCCAATACAGCACACAGTGATCATCACTATAGAGAGACGCAGTAAATTATATGTTTTGAAATACTATTTGTAGATAGTATAATGAGAAATAATATTTTTGAAAAATGTCTAATAGTATTGCGTAAGAGTGCTTGTTATGCAGTACTAAGTAGATAGGTATTTTCTCCTTCCTCCTAAAGTGTCTTCCTTCCAGAAATGAAACTGGGAAGAATTACATATGTATAAATAATGAACGCGTACAAATTTACTATTTATTGTGATATATTTTTATGAAACACTTTGTTACATTTGATATTTTATATCTCTAAAAATAAACAGTGATTCAAACACTTTTTCAACAACAATAATAATATACATAATATAACTTATAAGAAAACACAGTAATAACAAAATCTATACCTATTGTACAGGTGTCGTCTTGCTATAGTAAGTAGGTACCTACATACCTACACGTGTGGCTTCTACGAATAGCCCAGTAATTACTTAATTATTAAATTAATATGTATTTATCGAGGAACTTCAAAAGACCACTTAACCTTTTACTAGGTGAATTAGTTTTGATAATTCTTTATTTATATATACAAGTGTCCCCGTTGACGCGTTAACAACGCGTTGTCTTTAGGAATTTATATGTCACTTTATATAAACATGGATGTGAAACTATGGTAGTGTGTGTAACATTTGCTTCATTAATTATATATATATTTTATGTATTATTTAAAAAAAAATGGCGTTCTGCACTCCTTCTCAATATAAACAATAAGTGTGCCAAATTTCATGCTCTTGCGTCCGCGTAATTTTCGCAAAAAGGGATACAAAGTTTTTGCTTCACGTATATGATAGTTAGTGTTTCTAATGTGGTCGCTTTAGTTACATTTGACAAGTAGTTATTTAAATTTTTCGAAATAATTGTAATTTTAGTGCATTGTTTTGAAAATCAGTATTTTTTGTTATAATCTTAATTATTATTTTTACACTAGCCTCATATCTATGGTCTATCAGAACTTAGAGTACTATTAAATATACAATCATCGATTAAAACAATTTCGTCACAAAATAAAACTGTTTTTATGTACATATGTTCCATTTGTAATAAGCTTATTTACCATTCAATGTATATTTCATTAGTAACTACTTAAATGTGAATGACACATTACGTGAAGACACCATACACTATAGGTACAGTAATATACAATTAGCATTTACTTCATTTTGTTTTCTGTCTCTAGCATTGAATGTAAATATATGACTGCAAATATTAAAGCGTTAAAGGGCAGGGCTAACTAAGGAGGTTAGTTTTTGTATGAGCTTAACTTACTATGTAAAAAGTAGCCTATTGGAAACATCTTGAAATTTTCTAGGAAATTTGATAAATACAATAACAATTGAAACGATCTAAACACCCACACGACTGTATGTATGTTTGTATGGCGCAGATGTCAACAGGGGAATAATTGAATGAGCCATATTTAAAATGACAGAAAAAAGTGGTTGATTGCATTCCTTTTAGCTCGTAACGCATTTATGTATGTATGTGTATTGTCATTGGTCGTCGGTTAATATTAACTGTCGTACAATCATGTAATTAGAAGTGGTAAGTACCTACCAAACAAGTACTCACGTATTTTCATACTTAATATTTAAAATTTAAAAGCTAAGAGACCATATAAAATAAGCCTATAATTGAACTTAGGAACACTGACTGTAAATCCAATTTTACGGGAATGTTTATATCTTAAGTAGGCAAGAGTTATTAAAGTAATTTAATAACTCTTTTCACTCGGTCAAGTTGGTATCTGTCAAGCAATATCTTTTGTAGAAGAGAAAAATAGAGAGCCTAATCACTAGGAACTCTCTTGCCTTACTCTCTCTTAATATATAAAAATGATGTGAAGATTGATGTGTATAAAAACGCAATCCAGCGAGCCACTACTTTTGAATATCTATTGTTAATGTTATACACGTAATGTTTTATTCTACGTCAGTAGCGCTAAGTACACGATATTTTATGAAAAAAAATTGCACGTATGAGTTTTTTGAGAGAGTGATAATTTGCAAAGTTATATAAAATACTAAAGTATATTTTTCAAATGAGTCACGTATAAATGAAAATAATGGCATTCGGAAATAGAACTTTGAAAAAATGCACTTGCTTCTCAAATAGGTATAAAATATATGTAATTTTTGACACAGATTGACTATTAGACGAGTCTTTAGACTCAGAGGTGTAGAGTTTCATATTAGATTGGCGATGTGGGCAATGCTTTTATTTTCTAAAAAAGCTTGAAATCAATAATTATTTCAAGCATTTCTTAATATTAATTTAACTAATTATCACGTTCTATATCGATGTTACTCTATTTAATTGAAAATAGATGTAATTATAAATAAATACATCATACTTGCCTGCCAATCAGTACCCAATATACCTAAGACCAAATTACCAATTCACACTCCTACTGTCAACGTGACAGAAAAAGAAACAGATAAAAAAATATACAAATATCCCACAAATATCATCGTTGAATATTTAAGATGTCTAGAAATAGGGCGTATCTGAAGGACTTAGTGGAATTAATCATGTTTTCTTCAATATAGTGGAATATTCCCGCTCTCGGCGCTGTCACTCAATTCTAATGAATGATAATACCTCACGTGGCTCCACGTGACCGCGCCGCCTCCACCAACACTATGTATTCAGATTGATGCGTATGTCTTTTATTAGAGAACAAAAATAAGCGAGAATTGTGGTTTTTTACAGTAATAATATGAATAAGTCAATTTATTCTTTTAATATTTCAAAATTTCTTTTCGTTTGCAATTCTTGTCCACGACGTCGAATTGAGGTCCCTGGATTGTCAGCAACACTCTCACCCACTGCTTTGATATTCACATTTGAACGGCTTGTTTTTGGACGACCAGTGTGTTTGGCGTCTCCAACGGATCCAGTCTCCATGAATTTTTCAATTAATCTCTTCACAGTTGACGAAGTTAAAACACTATTCCGGCCATATTTTGTACAAAATTTTCGAACTGCAGCCGCTAAGCTTTCACTATTTTTGAAATATTCTTTAATAATGAAGACACGTTGTTCTATCGTGTAACGCTCCATTTTTAATAACCCTATACTGTTAGCTATCAAATTGCTTTTTTTTCAGGGTTGCCAACACTTCACTGCACAAATGGCGGCAAAGTCAAATCTTGCGTTAATTTTGGGACACCTTTATATAAATCTATGATTGTGATTTTAAAATATGTACATGATAAAAAAATATATGTATGTTAATACTCAAATAAAATAAATTACTTACATAAAGATATAAAAAAAGTATAGTTGCATATCGGAAAGGACATCATCATCAGGTACTCGGTGACCGAGGATTTCAGGGAAAGCTTAAGACATGGTGACATAGAAGCAGCTTGTTATTATTAATATATGAAGGGTTATACTTTTTTCAAATATTGTACGGACAGAGTATGATCATCAGAGTAAAAAAAAATGTAGGGGGAAATATTTATCTACTTATAACAATGCAGTAGGAAACATATTACACACATTACTATATAGTACTATATGTTTGACAAAGATTTTTGTATATAGTGACATATAAAGCTAAATATACGCTAAGACAAACTAGTTTAGGTATGCATACACAAAAAAAAATCGCCAAAAAAATTGTCCTATGAATTCTACAAAAAAAAAGCTATTGTGATATCAGCAGAGAGAATCTTGTTATAAATCACTTCGCTTCCTAACCATTTTCACACGTATTCAATAGTGAAATTCAACATCGCACTTTGTTAACAGACCAGGAGAACGAAAATATTTCAAATATTGTTTTTTCATAGAGCCAAATGTCACTAAGTCGGAAAATAGCTAAAATGTATTATCAATACTATCAAAATATTATTTTTTAATATTGTCTAATCCTTATTTTTTAACTTTTTCTCTCTCTTTCAACAATTCTGTTCCCCACTTTCCGCCGAATTGAGACATTGCGTGTTGAGTGGCGGAACTCAACGCCGCGCTTTGCCTTGTTACCAAACCCAGGAAATGAAAATACTAAACTTTACATTTCCTGGGGTGGGAATCGAACCCACAAGCTGTCGCGTTTATAGTCCCATGCTTGTACCTCTGCGCCACGACAGGCGTTACATTTTTGTAACGATTGTTAAACGTAAATAAGTGTAGTCTTTGAACCCTACAAGGTAATGGAAAAAATGACTAAGTATGTATGTATGTAGTACTTAAAGCATCAGTTTTTTATGTTTTATATATTTTTTTTTGTTTATTTGGTTCACATAAATGCTTAAAAAGTTGGATTTCTTATTTACAATATATTTAAAGCGAAATATAACTAACAAATTACAAATATTTACATTGTTACTTTTTACTATACAAATTTTGCATATGAGACAATTGAATCGGTGAGTGCAGAGACAACGAAAGTCCGGATTTTAAAATTTTGCAGGAGGGAGAAAAACAACACACATCTTGCCTTTCTAATCTAGTTTAAATCGATTAAGAATTTTTGCATTTTTTGTGACTTACTTTATTTCTGCACTCACCAAGTGCAAAATTACTAACTACAGTCAAAAGGTAGCTAAGCCACAAGTTAGTCATCTTTTTTCTAGATGACAATAAATTAGTACGTTTTCTCACAATTAATTAATTAACATTATAGTACTCACAATATAAACTTCATTTTGTTTTCTTTAAAATAATACCCGGTAGTGGATTCGATTCCCACTGCAGGAAATGGAATTTTTAATTTCCTGGGTTTGGTAAGTAGGCAAAGCGCGGCGTTGTGTTCCGCCACTCAGCACGCAATTGTGTCAATGTCTCAATTCGGCGGAAAGTGGAGAACGGAGTGTCTTAAGACTAGGTACCCTCTGCCTACTCTGCTATATGTGAGATACAGCGTGAAGATACAATAGCTTCACGCTGTATTTCGCATATATAAATAATACCAAAAAAAGAATTTAAGGATTTTTTTCCTTATCGTAGCTTTTCCTTTTTTTTTTCAAAACTTTAACTCTCACTATCTCAAAATTTGGTTCTTCGATTTAAAAACATTTCGCTCGACATAACGCCTTTAGTAATACACATCTCTCCTTATATAAACATAAATGTCAAACCATGGTAGTGGGAATAACATCTATTTTATTAATTCAATTAATAATTATAAAAATATTTATGTTTTTATTTATTATTTAAAAAAAAATTCTTCGCTATATAAACTATAAGTGTGCCGAGTCTCCTGGGTTCGCGTAATTTTCGTAAAAAGGAATCCAAAGATTTTGCTTCACGTATTTTAGGCGTCTAAGCGTCTTTTAACTAACTTAAAAAAGAAAGAGGTTCTCTATTTGAATGTATTTTTACGTGTTACTGCTTACTAGGTAAACTAATTTTGGTGATTCTTTTTTATGTGACAGCTAGTGTTTATGATGTGGTCCCGTTTAAATTTACTTAAGATCTGACGAATAGTTTTTGAGTTATTCGTAATAATTTTACTTTTAAGTGTCTTTTATTTGAAGTCGGTTTTCTTTTTCAGTTAAAATCTTAATTATTTTATTAATCAAATAAAACTACAAATCATTTCGATATAACATTTTAACATTGAAAAATTGGATGCATTTGTTATGTTAAACGTTGCTGTAAAAAAATAGTTTTACGCTTCTTCTCATATAGCAGGAGAGTCACAGAGAACCTAGTGTTAATACATTCCGTTCTCCAACTTCTACGTGTTGAGTGGCAGAACACTCAACACTGCGTTTTGTCCCACTTTATTATAACTTTTCGAAATTTACTCATATAAAAATTTATTTTGAATACAAACAAAAACATGAAATATTCTTATACTAATAATATAATCGATATATCGCAGATTAGTGCGCACGAGGACGCCGCGTATTGTACGAACACAAGAACCGCAAACGTAGTATGTACATATGTATGTATGTACGTATATACGTAGAGAACAGTGGCAAAATATGCAAAATTCGCCCCTTTTATAATGCAGCAGTTATTGTTTTTCGATGAAGAAATTTTTGCAAAGATTTTACAGCGTATAGTTCAGGGCTGGCGATATATATAAATGAAAGAAAAGGCCCTTCAGGCCTCGCTAACACCAAATAAATGTAAATCTTCAAACAAGGCCCTTCTGGCCTTCATACTTTGTATAAATGAGTATATAAAGATCATAAAGCAAAATCACAAAAAGAAAAATCAAAAAAGAGCAGAAAAGAGCACGGACAAAAGAAGTTCGTGGTGTGTTGCATAATAAAAAAAATAATTAAATAAAAAAAGATATAAATAAATGATTAAACTAATAAAATTTTATATAAATTTGTACTTAATAGGTTTTGAACCTCAGCTTCTTAGAATTTTCTTGGAGTCTTTTGATACTTTTACAGAGTGTAGCGTAAATAACAAGGAGTGCAGTTGCAATTTCTACCTTTAACATAATATTATGGCTCACGGTTATTAACCCTTGATTTTTATTATCTCCCTCCGTGTATCTTTAAGGAATAATACTTGAAGATATTAGGGAATTTAGTACCTATTATAATTGTTACTCGTGAATTAAATAAAACAAGATATTAAAAAATGTCATAATAGTTAGGTATTTAAATGAAAACTAAAATCAGTCAAAAAATATCATTATAGGAGATTTTATACAGAAATAAAATTTTCAATAACTTGGGGGAGTAATTACATACATTTTATTTTGTACGCCAGCTCTATTAAGTTAAAGCGCGAGTTCCGGTACACAACATGCAATAACACATCCCGTCATTCCGTTCCTCTTTCCGAGACATTGCGTGTTGAGTGGCGGAAATTAAAGTCGCTTTGTTATACCAGAGTGGGGTAATAAAAAATAATTAACAACCCAAAGTTTTAAAGTACTCTAAACAAATATTAGTAGCTGCCCTGCGCTCTGAGCCCTGTGCCCTGAGTCCAGCGGCCGCGACCGCGCTCGCGCAGTTATCGCAGCGTGAGATGCGCGATATGCAAATCCCTCCCTCGGCTACCGTATTGCCTGCACCCGCGCGCTTGCGCACGCGCACGCGCTGCCGCACGCGCACCGCACGCTAACTTATGGCCTCACAAGGTACTCACAAAGCACCGCCACCCTTTGTTCCACTCCGATTGTCGATTGTTCACTCATACCTTGTTATATTTTATACACATATCTATATAATCAATACAAATACTTTTGTAATGTTTTTTTTTTTAGCTTTAAGCTTTATTTCGTATATCATGGTTGTAAAAGAGAACCTAGTGTTAAGACTCTCTGTTCCACCGAAGTTCGAGAATTCAACGCCGCCCTTTTATCAGAGCGAAGAAATGAGAAAATTATGATCTCTGACGACTATGTTTGGAGGTCTGATGAATTTAACAAATTAATAATAATTATTAGAGGCTATCGTGGTGCAGCAGAACAGCGTCTAACTGTAAACCCGGTTATTATGGGTTTTATTTCCACTTAAGAGGAAAGATTATATCTCGTTTGTTTTAATTTCTCATTTCTGGTTAGACAAGATGGCGTTGCGTTGCGATACTTAACAAGCAATGTCTCAAATTCGGTGGGAAATTGATAACCAGAATGTCATCGTTCTCTTTGACTACCCTACTTTGTGTTCTGTAAAACTTTCTTGCTAACCTACTTAACTTCACGCTTTATCCCTAGCGGGGTAGTCAGAGAGAACGAAGCGCCAACCGCTACGGTCCCTGCATACCTGTGCTGTAAAAAATACTAGATATTATTCCAATTAAAATCATATCTAAAAGAAAAAAAAGCGTAAACATAAATGCTTGAAATATTGTAAACATGATGTATTTCTTTTTGTCTCATCGTGTTATACAAGTGGCATGGCACATGCTACTGTTTTTATAAATTTACCCATATTCGCAGTAAACGAAGACGCGAGTCTACGTATATATATAGACACACGTCTGTCTACATCTAAATAAGGAGCTCATATATCGTAGACAGATACTTTCTAATTATGCGTGCAATAATGATAAATAGGTATACGTTACACACTTTTAAACATATTGTACAATAATTGATGTTAATTAAATACTTGGTGAATATTTATCATAAATAACTTATTACTATTGATGCTTAATGGAATAAATTTGAATTTCCTATTATATTTTCAAGGTACGTTTGGTTCTGTATGTAGTTACGATTATTTTCTGATACTTTGGAGTTACTATATTAACTTGAATACTAAGCAATATTAATTTATAATAGCTTCACGCTATATTTTGCATAGCAGGGTAATTTGAAAGAACCCGGTATCAGACAGCAGCTTCGCTCCTTGCTTTGTGCCCGAAATCGAGACAATGCGAGTTGGAACTCAATGCCGTTCTTGATTTTACTATAGCGGATTAATTAAAAAAGTTAAATATTTTTATTTCCCTGAGTGACTGTTGTTCAATTACAACCGATCATGACTATAACCAGATGTTTTCCCACTGCTTTAAAATTGCTCCAAATTATAGTTAACTAGCTGTTGTCCGCGGCTTCGCTCGCGTGGTCAATGGCAGGCCAAACTGCATAAATAACGTTATGTGTCTCGTTGCTCATCTATGCGATTAGCAAGTGATGTAGCTCTTCGCAAGCTTAACTTCTACGTAAGTATAGTTATCTTATCTTTGGCTTTGTAAATTTACAAACCTGAAATATTTCTAAATACTAAACTATTTCAATAATTTACAAAAACTAATAAATGACAGTACTGTCATTTGGACGCAGAAGAAATTAATGACGTATTTTACTGTTGTCAAATATTTGTAATGCGTTTAGTAATTGCTTATCGATATCAAATAATAAAAAAAAATGTCTTAATAAAAAAATTAAATAAGAATTTTTATTCTAGCTAGCTCAAACTCTAGCTCAAGACAAGTATCCTTGTCCTTTTCTATACAACAAGCAATATGTGTACAAAGTTTCATGATAATCGATTCAGTGGTTTTGGCGTGAAAGCGTAACAAACAAACTTTCACATATAATATTAGTAAGGATTATAGTTATCATTATAATAAAATTAAGTGGCGTCTTAAAAATAACAAACCATAAAATGTAACAAGTGTTGAAGTAGAGCGGTATAGGAATCCAATGAAGAATTGACATAAAAAAAGCTCGAGGAGCGCACCACTGTGCCACTTTATTAAATTCCAAGGAACAGTAGTGTTGCATAAATCAAAGCGTCCCGACCGCCATATATCACGCTCGATATAAAGAAGTTCAAGAATTGCGCCTGTCACTGTTGCGATCGCTTTTTTCTTTGTAAATCGTTCGGAAGGTTAAAGAAGCCCGCAGAAGCTGTATTGTCCTGCGCCGCGCTGTCCCCGACACGACGCGCTGATACACGACGATACGACCTTTACTTATTAAATATTGTATATAAGATATTTTTTTATGGCTTCAAGCTTTTTTCCGCAAACATATAGAGAATCTAGTGTCTAGACACTAAGTTTTCTTCAGTCCGCCCGAGTTTAATATACCACGTCTTGAGTAGTTGAAATCAACGACGTACTTTATCTCCCTAGAGCGGGGAGAATACGAGTAAGTTAAATACAATTATTGCCCCAAAAGGGGATCGAATTCACAACTAATCGTGTGTACAGCCGGACGCTGTCCCGATGAGATACGATAGCCTCAAATTATAATTTAACTTTTGTTATTATTCAATTTAAAAACAAAATCATTTACCTCTACCCGTTAAATTGTATGAAACTAGTAAGTCATGTATAAAGTTTCATAACACAGGTTACTGGTGGACTGTTGAAGGTGATATGTTCATATTGATATTCAGCTAACTTACCAACTAGTTCGGAATATTATAATTTAGTGAAGTTACATTTTATTGAGAAAGAAGTATATTTTGTATATTACATATGTCCTACTTGTCATACAAATTCGAAATTTTGTGAGGACGAATAGATTGAGATTTGTTACTCTTTCAGACAAAAACTACTCAACAGATCAAGATAAAACTTTACAGTAATATAACTTGGACATCAAAATAACACATAGGCTACAATTTATAAAGATTTAAAGTAACTTGACCATAAAAACGACTAGTATCTAGTGAAATACAATCGAAAGGCATTTCGTCGTCAAAAAACTACTCAAGCATCATATTTCTATATGTTAAAGAAAACAAACGTTCTCATTTGATCTGGCGTTGAAATAAAAAATGTATGTATATTGTGTTTGGCGTAAAAACGTCCGCTATCAGATGGTACACGTGTATCCGCGATTAATCTAACAGGTAGCAACGGGACCCCACGTTTTTGCCGACCCCGACCCGCCACCGACCCCTAAGGACACTTCCCCGAAATTTCGCCGAACTCTCGTCTATTTAATAACACGTATATATAACTATTTTTTTCGTCATCATTGTTCGTGATATGATCACTCGTAATGACATTACATTAAGTATCGATGGAAAAAAAATCGATCTGACCCTGTTTTGATTTTTTTGTGAAACGTCTGGGTGTAAATGAGTTGTTTGTATTAGAATATTTTAGCATTGATCAGTTATTATATAATGTTTAAAGTAAATGATTTAAATATCTATTTTTATTTATTAGGAGCTATAATGTAGAACCATCGTAGTGCAGTGGAACAGCGACTGACTGTAAGCACGATTGATTATAGGTTCGAACCCCACTAAGAATTATAATACTTTACTTTTTACTACTTAACTTTTTCTAATACAAAGCGTGGCGTTAAGTTCTGTCATTCAACACATAATACCCCATTTTTAGGACGATAATGGAAGAAGAGTGTCTCAACACTAGGTTCTACTTGATTATCCTTTTGGAAAAAGCGTGAAACTCAAAAGGAATCATTAAAGTATACCTATTTACTATTTCAGGTTTTCAATAAGTCAAAAAATATATGAAAGTAAAGATGACATTATGTTATTATGTAACCGGGGTGTGTGGACTGTCGTGGCGGGCGGCGACGGCGGCGGCGGCGGAGGTGACGGCGGTCAGTGTCAACACTCTCCGGAGTCAAACTACAGTTAGGTTTAGAACATATCTACATAATGTTATACACGCTTTATACGAAAATATTATGTAACTCACATTGCTTGACATGTGAGTTAGATTTCATATTAACATTGGGTTGCTTCTATTTATTTGATATTACATATTTATTTATTTAGAAGCCCGTCGTGGCGTAGACGCACAAGCGTGACTGTAAACGCGACAGGTTGTGGGTCTTGACTCACATCGGGAAATAAAAAATACTAAATATTATTTAATGATTTTTATTTCCTTTTACCTGCAAAATAAGGCAAAGGTGACGTTGAGTTCTGCCACTTAGCAAGCAATGCCTTAAGATAGCGGAAAGTGGAGAACGGAAATGTTTAAAGAGAATGGAGTATCTTAACACTAGGTTCTATGGTTCCTTCTGTCTACCCTGCCAAATGTATGGACACAGCGTATTATGACCACAAAATCCATGTAAATAATTACTTATAAGTAATTTTGATGTTCAGTAGTTTTTGTAAAATAGTAATAAGCATCCATTCATAATAGAACTGAATTAATAATAATTAATATTTTCAGACAGTACATGAAATATAAACAATAAAACGTGATGAATTCTTAGTTACGATCATGTACGCACTTGTTAAACAATCTTTCTAGTTCATTTTTCGTCGATACTTCAACTAGATACTATTTTTTTATTTTCTTTAGCTTCAAAACTTTATCTTGTATAGCATATTATCATATTATCATTACGTGTTGAGTGACGAAACTTAACGCCGCGCTATCTTACCAGAGCGGAAAATAAAAATACAAGTATTCATTTCCTCGAGTTGAACCTTCAATCACTTGCGTTACAGCCAGACACTAGTCCACTGCGGCACGACGGCGTCATACTAATAGATATTTAAAATCAACAATGTACTATACTCAATTAATGTAACAACAAACACAAGTGTAAACGTTACCGAAAGCCTCTGATTGTTTTGACAAACACACGGCAAGCAACAGTGGCCGGTCGGCGCGCGGTCGGAGGCTGCGTCATCTACAATACAAATTAGAGATCAAATATTGATGAGTTCTCGAAACCTCACAGTTACCTTACATATACATACTACAGCTAGTGTTTTTCTGGTCGGCAATCTGTCGATATGCTTTTACCAGTATTTGGATGTAAGCGGCTATGACTTAGGAGTAACACCTGGCAGCTAAAATTATTTGAATTATTTATCGTTTCTTATCTTTCGATGTTTGTTCTTCGATGGAATGGTTTTTCTAATTTTAATGTCGTTCCAAAGAGTTAATGAAGACGTTATGGAAAAATTCTAAGTAGTTTTTATTTCATTTTGGTGGCGCTAATTTATTCAAAAGTACATAAATGTCGAGCATATGTTATGGTTGTGTAAGTAACATTTATTTTATTATATTTATACGTTATTATAAAAAATATTGGTTTCCTGCACTTTCTTCTGTATATACACTGTGTATGTCAATTCTTATACTCCGTCCGCATAGTTTTGATAAAAAACGATCAAAAGTTTTCCTTCACGTATTAATATAATGATAACTTTAAGCCAAACAATATCGTGTTCAATAAAAACTGATAACAACTACAGAGTCCCTCCCACATAAATCACTTTACAGACAATGTGAATACACCGGCGATGTATAGCGTGGAGAATCGCGTAAAGGGTTCCTTGGCTATAATAGTAATATGATTTAGGGGACACAAAGAGAGGCGACAAAAACGTAACCACGACCAGCACCAGCCAGCCAGTAGCCAGGCACAGGTGCGTCGGGCCTTCTATGGAACTCGCAGATACGATCTCATCGCCATTCAGTGTCTATTAACACGTTCGTTCGACGCGGATTTATGCACTACGTGTAGACTCCTCTATCCCACGTATTTTATTATATGGCAAATCGCCTTTGTTTATGATTGCTAGTTGAAATTTTATTTATGAGTAGCTGTATCATGCGATTTTGTTTGCGTAAACTGTAAAATATAAAATTTCGTTTGGTTTCGTTTTCATAGGAATTTTGATATATCCTATCTTATTGCTCCCTTACACTTCCCAAATTTTAGCTTTGTGCTATGTGCAGTATTTTCACCTGTACGTTGTCTGTCAGTCACTCCGTAATGCAAGTGTTTCATATATCTATATACTAATACGTGTTGCAAACATGTTGTACCCCTTTTTACGAAAATTACGCGGACGGAGGAGCATGGAATTTGGCACACTTATAGTTTATATAGCGAAGGGTAAAGGTTGACAATATATTTTAAAAATAATGCGTAAAAATACGAAAATAAGTATTATGAATGTTATACACACTATGATGGTTTGACATCCATGTTTATATAAAATGACATTTACGTTGATAGGCAACGCGTTGTTAACGCATCCACGGGGACACTAGTGTATATAGATTGCCGTGACCTATTACGGGTATAAATCATTATACCCGTAATAGGTATCTGCGACTGGATTTTATGCATACAAAGTAACAATATATATTAAGGTTTTAGTAAAACTTCAATTCTGAAATAGAAATGGTCGCTTGGTATGAGTCAATATAGAAAGAAGAAGACACTACAACAAAAACTCGTTTGACAAGTGTTTGTACGAATGCTTGTATTACGATTACAGAAGAAAATAGGACATGTTAATGGAAAGCAAATTGCATAATGAAGTCGGTGACGCGTAGCAGAGAGCAGACGTGAGGGCGAGGGCGGGTGAGGGCGGGCGGGGAGGCTGGAGGGCACTCCGCGTTCGCCTCGTCGCCTTTTAATTACACACATTTCAAACATCGCGACGACTTCATCACCGCGAAGGGTTATCTCCGGTGTTTTTGTCTCTTCTCGGCCTCACTTGCTGGTGGCATTCAATTATGTCCGCCTTTCTTGTATTTCATTATATTGTTAATACACATTATGATGTTAATCACGTGTTCTGATTAACATAATTTGTAATGCGATTGACAAATCCAATTATATTAAAAACAATGAACCACATAAGCCAGTAATCGTATCGCAGTGGGATGACTGTAAACACAATTGCAGCTACTATCCTCTCGGTGGAATCATTATAATTGAAATATATGCCCCGTTTTGATAAAACAAAGTGCGGTGCTAAGTTACGCCAACGACACGTAATATATCGATGGTTAGTGGAAATTGAAGAACGGGGTTCTTGATACTATGTATTTGTGCCTCATAACAGGGTGTTCCTACCCTGTTATGAGGCATAAAGCATGTATCTGAAAAAATACCTAGATATTCTTATGGACGTTATACACACATGTTATATGTATACACATATGATATCTCTCTGCCTATCATCTTCCTTTACTATGTTAGCTACGTATTAGATTTTTTTTTAACTTCACGCTGTATCCTGCATATAGCAGGGTAGGTTGAGGGAACTTGAGAACCTAGTGTTAAGACACTCCGTTCTCTTACAACAATTCCGTTCCCCACTTTCGCCAAATTGAGGCATTGCGTGTTGAGTGGCGGAACTCAACGCCGCGCTTTGCCTTGTTACTAAACCCAAGAAATGAAAATACTAAATTTTACATTTCCTATATTAGATAAGATTTAATATTTCGTCGGATATCATCGTGTAACGCAAGGGTTGCGGCGAGGGCTGGGTCTGCGGGGGGTCGCTAATATATTCGCAATAGTTTAATTTAGCATTGACATCTATCGTTTGTTTGCGGGCGGACGGCTTTCATTAGGCCTGATCCCTATTGCCCGGACGGCGCGCGGCGGGTGACGGGTGACGGGTGATGGCGGCCGGCATCGGACAAATTAAAAACTACTAAATAAACGATATTGGAAACGTAATATGTAAAATGTTTGCTTACTTACTTAATATTGTGCAATGTTTGTTTTGTTCGATACTGTTCTCTGTGGAGATGCTAATAATAAATATACCCTGAGTTGTAACACGCGTATAATAGTTTTGATGTAATTGAGTAGAACGTATAGGTTAATTTGTTAGAGCACTTGGACGGATTTCTAAAGGCGCAGGTTCGATGTCTATATACAAACTTTTATAAGTATGATTTTGAAATATTTTTAAATTACATTACAATTTTTGAAAATATTAAGCTATTTCTATTTTGTATTTTTTAAGCGTTATTAATAACTTAGGATAAGAAAAATTTTAACTTACAAGAATATTGGATATGGCAGCATAGGCAGAGGTAATGTAGTCTTAAAACACTCCGCCGTGCCTCAGCTTTGTTATGTCTTACCTTTGTCTTAACCTACCATCGAAGATACGAAAATAATCTAAATATAATTATTCTACTAAGTGAGGATCGAACCCGCAACCACTGTCTTTATTATTCCACCTATAGTGGGTGTAGACACTATTCCACTGCGCCACGATGACAAACAATTTTAAATAAATCATAGTTTAGGAATAAATAGCGTGATTTAAAAATATATATGCAATAGACGCATTTCCCACGCGATCAAACAAAACATATTGATTTGTATTGACGTCGATTCATTACCAATACTAACTCAAAGCAAAATATCTAAACAATACGCTTAGCATTTAGCGAAAACAAAAGTTTTGCGGTTTACAATGCGGTAGGAAACGCTACCAACAATGAAAATATCGTTAAATTGGGCAGCCGCTAGCTCCTGCGGCGGTATTGATGGGACTCCCCACTCCCCGCTCCCCGTTCCCTGTTCCCCGTATGTTTGTTTGTTTGTTGTATGGACACCGCATCCCTCGTTAGGCCGCCACGCGACTTTGCACAACGCCACTGATTGACACCCCATTAAAGGATTGCCGCGTCCCGGGGCGCCGCGCCGCCGTGCCGGGTCGGGTCAGACGATATCGAAAGTCGTTTTTATTACACTACAGCTTCACGTCTCGTTATTTGAACGCTGTTGATGTTTATTTGTTTGTGCATTTGTTTTGTATTCACGAGTGAAATGATTAAGAAAATATATGCGTTGGTTTGCGTCGACTATAAAACCTAAAACCCCGTTCTTTCCCGTTCGAATTTTGAAAAATCCTCTTTTAGACTACGTCCTCAAGGAGTCGACATACCTAATTTCAGCTTTCTATGGCCAGTAGTTTAGTCTGTCAGATTTTTGAGTGAATGCTTAAATTATGTTCATATCTTTTATCACAAATATTTTACATACCTGGTAAAAGTTAGGTTTAAGTGACTCCGTTTTATACTTTACGAACATTTTCTAGAATCAGGATATTTCAAAAATCTACAAATTCGTATTCGATTACGTAGATACTTAGATATGAATAAATTACAACTTTGTTCCTATTATTTCCTTTTCATAACCAAAACAAGAATGATGACTCTTACCACATCTCTACTATCCATATGATATAAAAAGAATGTTAGTGAGATGAATTGTTTTATTTATCTAAGTAAAGTGAGCTAGTAGCACTATCGGGTCGAGAGGAGATGTGTCATATAGGTAAAATGGTAAAAATATCACAAATATCATATTTTTTATTGTTTTTTGTTTGTTGCGGTATTCGATTCCCGCTCAAGAGAAGAATTATGAATGTATTATTTTGTAATCTATTTATTTATTTAACCAAGTGAGGTAAATCCTCACTTGACTAAACCTTACTATTGAGGCGATGTGTTGCGCTAGCAGAGAGCGGAATATTTTTGACTATGTCATTGCCTCATCTGGTATGCGGGAAAACGTGTGAAGCAGCGATATATAACACAATTAGCTACCTATATAAGAAATACCTTCTAGATATAAATACTTACAGTTAGATATGCTCATAGTTATAAATATTAATATTATCACATCTCAATTATAATTCCTACATTGAAGATATCTCAAAGCACTCTAAACAGAGCAATAATAACAGCAGAGCACCCAAATAACAAAAATACGTAGTATTTTAACACTTAATTATAACAAAGTGTCCTTCAATCCGTCGCTATAGCGGCAAGTGCAAGTGTAAGTGTAAGTGTATTGCAGTGATCAGTAGAGACGCTTTGCATGTCAAACGCGGCCCATCGCCACTTGGTCACGACGCGACGCGCGACACTCAGCGACCCCCCGCGACACTCCGCGACCCCCCGCGACACCCCGATGGTGATGACGACTTCACACCGATATGATCTCTCTTAAAGGCTTAATTAAGTTTTTGTTTTTATTTGACTTTTGTGTTTCGATGTTTTATAGAGATTTTTGTTTATATATAAAAAGGAGCTTCACCTTTTTTTATTGCTTTAATCAAAAGGTAAGTTAAAAGCGCGTCGTTGAGTTCCGCCACACAGCACGCAATGCCTCAATTCGGCAGAAAGTAGGGAACGGAGTGTCTTAACACTAGGTTCCCTCTGCCTACCCTGCTATATGCGCGATACAGCGTGAAGCAAAAAAAAAACAAAGAGAGAAACTAGTGTCAAGTAACTTCGTTCGCCGCTTTCGGAATCGAGACATTGCGCGTTGAGTGGCGAAACTCAATGCAGCGGTTTTTCTTAACAGAGTGGAAAAATGACGACATTTTAAATATAATGATTACCCTAAGCGGGTATCGAACCCACCACCAATCGTGTTAACAGTCGGATGCTGCTCAATACTTTGCAGAATAAAGAGTGAGACTCGTTTTTATGTTCATTCTACCTATAGGTATTTACTCGTGGCAATAAACATGATCTCTGCTGATTTGCTATGTAAGTACGTAAAAATATATGCAGAAATCCCATTAATATTCCTTACTGTTCGCTAATGACCGTTAACTTAAGGATTTCCATAATATTAATTCAAGATTGCCACCTTATGTCGTCTTCAACACATCGAGTGATACTTAAAAGTACATGAAATTTGACTCAGAGTATTAGACCAGCGTTAAGTTGGTGTTGAGAGGGCGCAGAGCGGAGGGTGGAGGGTGCAGGGCGGAGGGCAGAGGGCAGAGGGCGGGGTGATTGCTCGTGATATTAAGTTTGTTTTGTCTCGCGAAGAGCGATTTAAATGCGAAAGTCCGCGTCGCTAGGGAGAACGTTTATTTTTATTTGCAGAGGTTGAGAGCCAGCCTGCCTGCCTGCCTGCCTGCATAGACAAACATCCGGGGAACGAAAACGCTTGGATCATTTACTAACAAAAGCTCGTCCAATTCTGTATTCCCCTTTAAAAACACTTGCTATATACTTATTGTTTTTTTAATTTTTTGTTCCTTGTTTAGTGATGTACGTTGGAGTGGTTATTAGAGCGGTTGAGATACTAAATAAGAATTTTAGAGACAATCTGCAAACATGTTAATTAATTGTATGACTTTGTTATGCTTTTGTAATTGAGCTTCACGCTTTATCCCGTATAGGAATGTAGTTAGGACGTAGTGTTAAAACACTCTGTTTTATATTTTCCATCCGAAATCAACAGATGTGTTAAAAGGAGTGACTTAACACTATATTCTCAGTCTCAGCGTGAAACTAAAAAAAAATCAAAACCAACCCAAGCCTGTATTACCAAAGCGGAAAAATGAACATAATTACACCCAAATGGGAATAGAACTTGCAACCATTCTTCGTTTGCGTCTCGTTTAATCAGATTCTGTCCCTTTGTAAGACCATGACTTCACTGTAACTGAGCTTATATTGTCATTTAGTTTTTTATATTGCGTATTTAGGAATCCGTGACCACCTACCAGAGAATGCGTCGCACATAGCTTATCCCGCAAGTACGCCACGTATGCGCGCGGGGTGTTCCCTACAAGAACTAAAAGGTTTGCAATACTTAACATTAACGTGGTTTTCTTTTTGTCTTGTAATTAAAGGATATGTTTTAATAAGTTAAGGACGTGGGACTTATAAATTAGTGGGTATATTTATTTAATTAGTAAAAAGGCAAATCGCGGCGTTGAGTTCCGCCACTCAGCACGTAATGCTTCAATTCGGCGGAAAGTGGGGAACGGAGTGTCTTAACACTAGGTTCCCTCTGCCTTTCCTGCTATATGCAGGATACAGCGTGAAGCTATGTATGTATGTATATTTTTTTATTTATTTTTAGATTAATGTTTAATAGGTTCATTACTAAGTTGAGAGACTGTTGTTACGTAATGGGGCAGTATTTGACTGTAAATGCGATAAGTTGTGGGTTCGATTTCCACGCGACGGAGAATAAACATTGTTGGTTGAGTTAAGGAAAAATAGTTACAAGATAAAGAAGATTAAACATCATACTTGAAGTATTTATTATTATATTTTTTATTTGTGTCTCAATGCCTTGAAATCGGGCGGAAAGCGGTGAACAGAGTGTCTTGACTCTAGATTCTCTCTGATTACTCTGCTTTGCAGAAAAAATGTGAAGTTGCTTTTGTTTTTAGATTGATAAAACATTAATCAGGTCAAGCAATAATATGTTTAGGAATATGTTATTAATTTCTATGATTTTTTTAAATGTGTATTTGACGTTTACAAGAGCATCTATTGGATATAACGCTGAATCAAAAAAACTGCTTGCCGAGACTAACTTCACTGATTATTCAAAAGTATAAAAAGTGATTGTAGATAAACATTTATGTGTAAAAACAATTGGGTCACTGAACGACCAAAGGTCAACGTAAAGACGAACCTATTAGCCAAAGAAAGCTGAAATTTGACATGTAACTTCCTTGGGATGTACAGGTAAGCAGTAAATGAGAGTTTCTCGACATTTCCACAAAATGTGGTTATATTATAACAAGTAAGGGCGTAACATAAGAAGTAAATTAGGTGTAGCTGATAAAAAATATCCCCAAAAAAAAATATAAACCAAAGCTACATACGGGCAGAAATCAGAGAACAGAGTGTCTCGTCACTAAGTTCTCTTTAACAAAAACAAACCATGCGGTATAAAGCATAAAGCTGCTTACTGGTTAGCAACATTAAAATAATTTATAAAAATCAAATATATACTTGATACAAGTTAACGTTTTAGAAGCCAAAAGTGGCCTGTTTTTGCCAAAGATTGCCATCTCATTGAATACTGAGAAGAGCAAAACAGGAGTATTCGTACAGAACTTATACGTACTACAGGTATTTTAATTACGTACAGGTATGTTAGGGCATTCCGATAGAGTTATAAAATGCTCCAAGTGATACTAAACGAGGTTGGTCATATGTTTGAATGAAATTAATTTTATATTGCTATAGTAATCTTATTAAATAGTTTATTTGTTAAGAATGTTAAAATTTAGATATTTATCGATCAATAAATACGTGAAGCAAAAACTTTGGATCCCTTTCTACAAAAAATACGCGGACGGAGGAGCATGAAACTTGGCACACTTATAGTTTATATAGAGAAGGAGTGCAGAATGATAGGATTTTTTATAAAATAATGCATAAAAAGTATATTAATATAAAATAAATGTTACACACACTATCTTGGTTTGACATCGATGTTTATACAAAGTGACATATACATCACTAAAGACAACGCGTTGTTAACGCGTCAACGGGGACATTAGTATGTTGAAATATGTAATAATTGTAAAAAGGCTGACTCTAACCAGAAAGATTTGGTGAGGTAAGAAGAAAATGCGGTTGCAGAAATAAAATAAAATATGGCAGTTTGCATGAATATATGTAAAAATCGTATGTTTAAAATGATCGAAGTCGCAGGGACCGTTAGGGGTTTCGATTGAAAAATGTTTTCTTTAAAAAAACAGTTTTGTGACTTTCTAAATTAATTTCCAATGAAGGTATCGTGGCACAGTTGGATGACTGATTCCAAAAGCGATTGATTGTGGGTTCCCATTCAGGGAATGATTATTTAATTTTTTTCGCTTTGGTAAGACCTAACTTGCTATGTGATATAAAGCGTGAAACTGTAAGATTTTTTTTGCATATGATTTCATTTAATATTAGTAAAAGAAACAATTACGTGCAAGACTTTTTAGAAATAAAATAATAAGATATTAGAAATAAGTAATGATATTGTTATTTAATGCATAAACATGAAAAAAAGTATCGCACATCATAAACTTTTCATAAAATATAGAGTATTAACTTCAAATTAGTGTTTTTCAAACACTTGGAAAACATAATATGTATATGACCTAACTATAACGTGTATGGCGTAGTAGCTAGATCGCTAAGATGATTTCCAAAAGTCACGGGTTCGAATCCCGCTACATACAAATTTTAAAAGGTTTACTAAACATTTTTTCGTCCAGTCTACCTTCCCAAGGCAGCAGTAGCAACGCCTCTATCACGACACTAGCTGGCGTGTCGCGCTTATCTCCTTTATGTCCTCCACGTGTGCCTTGAAGGATATCATACATCTGATAAAGGCTCTTCACTTAGAGTTTCCCACCATCTGTCATCGTTTAGTAGTTTGTTGTACTGTTTAATAAAAATTGTCACCCAAATATAATGCATTATTTAATATATATATTTTTTATCTTCCCATACCAAGGCAGTGGGGAATGGAAATGTTAAAAGAGAACAGAGTGACTTAACACTAGGTTCCCTGGTTTCCTCTGCCTACTCTGCTATGTGCAAGATAGAGCGTGAAAATAAAAAATAATATTAAATGAACATTTAAAAACCAGTTATATTACAAAAAAAGCTACTTGTTTATTATTATTATACTTAGTACACATATAGGGATATACGTTTTAATTTTTACACTGTTTTCCGAATAGAAAAGTGGTCAGAGAGAATTTAGCGTCTAGACACTCCCTCCATTTTTGTCAGAAATCGAGGCATTGCGTGAAAAGTGGCGGAACTCAACGCCGCGCTTTGTATTGCTCAAGCTTTCTGAAGATAAACTATTATTAATACAAATAGGGTTTCAGTAGCTAGTATACCTATTTTTAAAATGTTTCTAAACTTCTTACCTGATTTTCATTTCAATAAAGACTTCTTTTGACTTGTCAATATAAATTTGTTGAATTGTATACTTATTGAGAGTAGCGTACAAACATTACTACACGCTTTAAACTGGTTTGTAAACATTTGTATTAGTGATCATTTACCTCCTCTGATAAAACAAAGTGCGGTGTTAAGTTTCAACATTTGGTACATAAGTAAAATGTTCTCTGCCTGTTGGTAGCGAGGGGTGAAAATTTTAAAAAGGTAAGCCGGTTTAAGGAAGCTTGTATATTTAGGGACGCCGGTATACTTAGAGAATCCGGCATATTTTATAGCTTTCATATTTTTGTCGAGCTTGTTTTTTTTTTCATTTTATATCCATAATTTTCCTGGCGACCTTTTTTTTACTTCTCACACCTTTCTTGAGCTCGTTTTTTTTAATCTAACTCACATATTTTCCTCCCAAATTATTTCACGCTTGTTTTTCATTTCGTTATTTTCATTTACAAAACGTAAGTCGGTGAGAATCATGTTATATGCACGCCTTCCCACTGATCCCTGTACTGTTATATGAAAGAGAGCCAAAGCTGCTATATTAGTTGTCTACTAATTTGTCGTACAGTCTTCGTTATGTTTTTAAAACATCAGTTTAATATTCTTTTATCTATTCTTGTACCTAGTGTGAAAATGATCGTAATAATCAGCTATCATTTCTGCTTTTTATCTAATAAGTATCAAAATTTACTATGAAATAAATCTTAAATGATACAATTATCCATATAATTGGTTATGATTTAATTTTATTATCATATAAAATAGTTATTGTCTATATATGGACGCGGAATGTACAGCTAATGAGACAGTCGGATAAGTGTGTATTAGCTGTAATGCCTCCAGGAAGTCATCAATCAAATGTCATAATAAAATTACTAAGATTTTTGTATTCATGCAATCACGAAGGTATATTTATCGACTAGACAACAACTAAAAAAACAAAAATATTTTTATTGCAAAAATACAACCGCAATTACTTATATTTTTGTATTTACAAAAGATATCTCATTGATTTTGTTTGTACATTTTTTTTAGCTTCACGCTGTATCCCGCATATAACAGGGTAGGCAGAGGAAATCTGAGAACCTAGTGTTAGGACCTTCCCTTCCCTACATTCCGCCGAATTGAGGCCGTGCTGAGTGACAGAACTCAATACTGCGCTTTGCCTTGTTATCAAACCCAGGAAATGAAAATACTAAACTTTTACATTTCCTGGAGTGGGAATCGAACCTACAACATGTCGCGTGTACAGTCGCACGCTTGTGCCTCTGTGCCACGACAGGCGTACATATATTTTTTTATATACTATAGTATCAGAGGAACCATTAATCCGTCGTCGATTTCTAAGAAATTTGAACAACTTGTAGAGTCCAATTTGATAACTAACATATGAGGAAATACGTCTGGTGGAAGTTGCTACATAAGTAACGTAATGTTTCCTCTGAATTGAGTTCAAGGTATAAATAGATATCTCTTTGTTATATTTATTAGTTCTGCTGTGAAAAAGTGTAACTTTGATTTTTGGTACTTTTGAGTTAAAGCGGGGACGTTTACTAATAAATACTTAAGACCTGTCGCCTGTGCGGTGCGGTGGGATCCAAGTCCACGTTTTAGCATACCTAATAAGTATGTATCGGAGTAATATTTAAATTAATTAAAATTAAACATTTTTAAACTATGCTACAATGAAATCAAAGGCATACATCGATCTGTTCTTAATTAATCTACTAAAAATCTCGGCCTGTCTAGAACTATTTTAACTTTACGCTGTATTCCGCATATAGCAGGGTAGGCAGAGGAAACCAGAGAACCTAGTGTTAAGACACTCATTCTCTTTTAACAATTCCGCTCCCCACTTTCCGCCAAATTGAGGCATTTCGTATTGAGTGGTGGAACTCAACGCCGCGCTTTGCCTTGTTACCAAACCCAAGAAATAAAAATACTAAATTTGACATTTCCTGGAGTGGGAATCGAAACCACATAACTATAATCAGTTCATTTCCGGCACATATTTGAATATATACATATCTTTCTAAATATGATAAGGTACAGAGAAGAGCGTTGACAGTGGAGTTAAACGTTGATGTATATTTTGAAGGGGCTACACTTGAGTCCTAAGTAGGCACTCTTCAAAACTCCTTTCTCTACAACGTGATGGACACCAAAACGGTGAATCCGTGTAATACTAAAGAGTTTATTTGCATTTTTATTTATATATATATTTATTTTACATAATTTTTTCTTGTGAAAGTTTGCGAGGATTCATTCATCCTCTTTGTTTATTACTTAATCACGCAAAATCTACTGAATAAATCTAGACGAAACTTTACAGTAATATTTTTATTGACTGACTGACTACAATTTATAAAGAATTTGGATAATTTGGACAGCGTGTAACAAAAAGAACATATGTTTTTGTTACAAGTTACATGTTGTAGGTTCGATGCCCATTCGGGGTAATGATCATATTTAATTTATTTTCTTTTCTCAACGAACTCTACCGTGCGCTGTACGAGGAAAATGGGGTCTGTAAACACGTTTCGATTTTGGTCGGAAAGTGGAGAACGGAGTGTCTTGACACTAGGTTTTCTGACTACCCTGCTATTCAAGAAAAGGGATGAAGCTAATTTTTTATATAAACATTTTTTTTAATTTAGTTAGTTACAAAATTATTAAAAAAAAAGATTTATAAAACATTATAAAAATAAGAACTATCGAAGCCTAAAATATGAAGTACATTTATTTATATAAAATTAAAAATCATATAGTATAGCATGCATTTGCCGATACTGATGGCATTAGCATTAAACGGCTGTCAGTCTCGTCAGTCATCCACCACCCACGGAACCCAACACAACACAAAAATATACTTTTCAAAATGGAAAAGCTCAAGTATCGCCAAGTATTGCGAAAAGGCGCGAAGACGTCTTAAAACCCCGCCCTCCTACCCCCCGCCGCCCGCGCACACCCGCACCACCCCGCGCACGCCCCCGCCCGGCTTCGCTCTCGACCAATCAAAAACACCCGCGCTCCTCATTGGCTAGTCGAAGCGAGGCGAAAAAACGTGGCACGTGAAAAACAATGGCACTTGAACTACGTGAAGTGTAGTGTAGTCATTGTGTTGTCGTCCAGTGTTACGTGACCCGCCGTGGACCTGGTGATATTTGTTTGTGGGGTGTCAGAGTATAGTGGTCGGTCACCTGGGAGGTGCCCCGGCCTCACGCTAGATGGCCCTCAGCGCTGTCTCTAATTGAAGATGCAATAAATAAGATTTGTATCTGAGTTGAGTACTTGTTTGAAGTTACCTGAATGTATGCAAGTAGCAGCAATACGAAAATGATAAATGATTTAAGAAATATATTTTTACGGTATCGTGGCGCAGTGGGTCGTCTAACTGTAAACGCAATGGTCGTGAGTTCGATCCCCATTCGTGGGCGTAATTATTTTAATTTTTCCACTCTGATATAACAAATTGCGGCGTCGAGTTCCACCACTCAATACGCAGTGTCACGAATTTGGCTGGAAACTGCAGAACGGAGTGTCTTGACACTAGCTTCTCTCTGACTATTTGCGAGGCGAGAAGAAAACAAGCTGAAGAGTATCTATTGCCCAGTTTTGTTATAAACGCAACTAATTTACTGCAGTCTCAATCTAATTGAAGTGAAAAGAGGAGAATGGTGTGTATTTTTTTAGCTTAATACTGTATCTCGTACATAGCAGCGTAGACAGAGGGAACCTGAGAACCTAGTGTTATGACACTCCGTTCCCCACTTTCCGCCGAATTGAGGTGCTGAGTGGCGAAACTCAACGCCTTGTCACCAGAGCGAGGAAATGAAAATACTATATATTATTTAATATTTTCATTTTCTGTAGTGAGAATCGAATCCACAACCTGTCGCGTATACAGTCGCATGCTTGTCTACGCCACGACAGGCCTTAATGCGTGTAACACTAGTAATTAACACTACATTTTCTCTGACCCCGCAAAGCGTGAAAAGCGTGAAGCTGAATATTTTGCATATATGCACTCATAAATAAATTCACGAGATGAATCCCGCTAAATAACACGCAACATCCTTATTTGGGAGGAAATCCGAGAACAATATGCTCTTTCACTTCCTTACTATGGCTAATCTGTAATGCAGGAAGAGC
This sequence comes from Philaethria dido, assembly GCA_033558755.1. Classification (NCBI taxonomy): domain Eukaryota; kingdom Metazoa; phylum Arthropoda; class Insecta; order Lepidoptera; family Nymphalidae; genus Philaethria; species Philaethria dido. The sequence goes on from JAKGSA010000257.1 coordinate 68,172, forward strand.
GTGCAGAAAAAATATGACTAATTAATGGTATTTCCAATACTCGTACAATAACTGTAGCGTGACTGATTGATAGTTCTACACGACACCACGAACTGTATAAGGGCAGTGTTAAATTCTCTTTTCCTCGCTCTAATAACACGAGGTGGCGGTGTTTAGTTCCGCCACCTAACATGCAATGTGGACTCGCGCGTAAAGTGGTGAACGAAGTGCCTTAGTGACATGATAGGTTCAGTCTGCCTAACTTGGTATGCAGGAAATACGTGAATTTGTCTGTTTATTAATTATTTATTTTGAAATCAATTACGAATCAATTTTTATTATCCTAGCACCATTATGACACAGTTACTAAGTAAGTAAAAACACACGATGGTTACAGTTTCAATACCCACTTCAGTAAAATTTATGCTTCCCTGGTCTGGTAATATAAACATTTGTTATAGTCCAGTTAATAACCATTACAAATTGTAAAAATTTAAAAACATACACACATACAGAACAAAAGTATGATAGAAATTTTGGGATATACCATTTTAGAAACAACAAATGTCCAGAATTTCCCGCCAACGGTAGGTAAGTTACATAGAAAGATTCCTAAAGAACATCATTTCTGAGATGTAGCGATTTTAAACTAGACTACTAAGATTTTCATTGTTTATTATTATCTAAAATTCATCATATATATAAAAAAATATTGGAAATTAAATAAATTTTATTAATTCAATTCTATATATTCTATAATTTAAAATATTTCCTTATGATAGATACCTGTAAGTGAAGCGATTTCTCTCAAATATATTTAAGAATGTGTAGTAAGTGTATTTATACACTTATTCATACAATGTTGACTTGCTTTGAGACAAAATAAAAATAAAATAACTAATACTGAACTCTAAGGCAATGCAGAACTATACTCCGAAAAGTAACCATAATATTTTTTTAATAAGTATCTAGGTAGGATAAAATATACGAGTTCCCCGTTTACGCGTTAACAACGCGTTGCTTAGCAACGTATAGTGACTTTATGTAAACATGCATATCAAACCTTGGTAGTGTGTAACATTTATTATATATTACTAATTTAATTTTGTAACTTCGATATAAAGGTGACGCGTAGCTTACTGTTATAAATTTTTAAATATGAACTAAAAATGAGACCTCATGCAAAAGCTTCCACATAAAGTACTTATCTATTATAATAAATATACCTAATATAGAGTCATCATGTCTTAAAAGACCTGCACCATAACAATATACAAACCAATTCGAATATACAAAACTAAAAACAATGTTTGTCGACAGGTTGTGAGTTCGATTCCCACTCCAGGAAAATGGATTTTTTTCATTTCCTGGATTTGGTAACAAATACACAAAGCGCGGCGTTAAGTTTCACCACTCAGCACGCAATGCCTTAATTCGGTGGAAAGTGGGGAACGGAGTGTCTAAACATTAGGTTCCCTCTGCCTACCCTGCTATATGTGGGATACAGCGTGAAGCTATGTATGTATGTATGTACTATAAACAAACTGGTTGCAAACGTGACGGATGCACGCACTATTTCCGCTAGGGAGAATGCTTATATTTACACGGCAAAGTGCAGCGTTGAGTTCCGCCTTTCACAGGCAATATCTTGTATTCTGGGGGAAAGTGCAGAACGGAGTGTCTTAATAATAGGTTTTCTTTGACTACATACGTTCAATGTGGAAAACCGAAAAGCTGTAAAAGAGTACAAAGCACTTAAAGTTACTTACTTATCTTGCTCTACTCCGTAACTCTCGATATTATGGTTTGTTTCTGAATTTATTATTTAATAAATATTTTATTGTTTGATGAATAAATAAAATAAATAAAAAACAAATAAATTAACATATTTAGAAAACGTATAAATATCGTTTCCTAAGTGTGGGATTAATACTTTAAAACTTCAAAAATATTTAATATATAACATTCTCTCTTGTCAAATGATTGTTCTTTGAAATAATCTTTGGATAGCAGAAATTTGTAAAAATCTCCTTACAGAGATGCTAACAACATAAATAAGTTGTAACAAGCGTATAAGAATTTCGACGCAGCCGGATGTGGAACGCATGGCTTAGTGGTCAGAGCGCTTCGACGGTTTCCAAATGGCGCGAGTTCGAATCCCGCTGCGTTCAAATTTTTATACGTTTTCTTAATATGTTTTTCGTTTCCCAAGTGTAAGATTAACACTTTAAAACTTCAAAAATATCAAATAAATTAATCTATTCGGTTACCAGCATACTGTCAACTCTACATATGTACATATATCTCTTCTTCTTCTTCATCATCTTGGCATTTATCCCGGCTAGCCAGGGTCTGCCTTCCTGCTCAATCTACTCTACTTTGCACGATCCTGAACATCTCGAGTGGTTAGTCCATTGGCTCTCATGTCCTGATTCACGACATCCAGCCATCGCTTTCTTGGGCGTCCAGGAGGTCTAACTCCAAGAACAGATATATCGAGGCATATTTTTCCGACATAATGTACATATATCTATCAATACTTAATTCGAGCTTATAAAACTTCTCTTAATGAAGTTTAAAAGAACTAGTAAATTAAAGTTCATTTATATTTTATTCTTAAAGGCAATACATTAAAAGTTACTGTTATTGTATGTGTCAAGCACCATTTAAATTATAAGTCAAAATTTTAACCTTTTTGGGCACCTATTTGTTTAAGTTAAGTACCTAATACTTATATTTATACGCTTTATCCCGCAAAACAGGGAAGTAAGTTTACCTTGCGCCAAGACAATCTGTTTGCCATTTTTCGCTGGAATTGACATATAGAGTGTTGGCTGAACACAACGCCGTGTTTTATCTCACCAGAGCGGGGAAATGAAAATAATAATTTTAAGTACAGTAAATAATCATTTAATAAGAACAAAAAAAATGACCCTCAACATAACCAAACCACAAAACAGAAAGTTACACAATACCAAATGCAATGTTCAAACAAAGTTCTTAGATAACATAAGTATAGGAACGTCTCATTCAATTTCTAAACGTCTTACAATAGCTAGCTGCAGCCAGCGAGACAATAGCGGGCGACAGTGGCGACGACGGTACGGACGACCGACGACGAACGCATATACGCATTGTTACTGAAAATGCTTCTTCACTCAACTAGTAGAGTCACGTAGCCCGTACGTTACTAACCATTACTTACGCACATTCCCATACATTTATCTAACCTTTATTCTGTAAGGTATAAGGTTTATAGTCGTGTGGTGAAGGCGGTAGTACGCGGTGCTAGGCGACGTCGGCTAAAAAACTCCGAGTGACATAAATATTGTATAGACGAGTGTGGAATGTGTAATGAGGACGTGCACTTCTTGTCTCCGATCTTGTGGTGCTCAAACTGTTACTGCTTATTTGTTGGTGACCGCCGATTTTTGTTTCTCTAACATTAGCTATACTACTTAGGCCAAGTTCTAAGGCATAAGAGATACACATTGCTAAAACTTATTATGATGGGTAAAGTGGAGGGCAAAAAACATATCAAATAGGTATGAAATCTGTGGAGCAACTGTTTTGTATAGCATTGGACAGAGTAGAGATCAAAAAGTTAGAGTCCAACCTTCAGGATTGAAGAAGAAGCTTATATGAGGGAACGTTCTCAGTTTTACGCTTCTTCCCGAAAAGCAATGTTCTTAGAAAGAATCTAGTGTCAAGACACTCTTCATTTTTCGCCCCAAGCAGAGACTGAACACTATGCCGCTCGTAGTCTTACCAGAGCGGGGGATAAAAATAATTCCTAGGGGATTCACCTATTCAAAACTTTTAAAGAACATAAATAATTTATAACACGTTTGGACATGTTTTGTTAAGTTGTACTTGTTTATTATATAACTAGTTACTGCACGTAACTTCGTTTACATTAAGCTTCATGGACCCTTGTCATATTACTTTTATTTAAAATATTATATACCACGTGGAGGTTGAGGCTTAGTCTATGTATTTTTTTTCAGCTACGATTTTTTATGCATAGTATGGTACTCAAACAGAATATAGTATCGAGACACTCCGTTCTCCAAATTTGAAACACTGTGTGTAGAATGACGGAACTCAACGCCGTACTTTGTCCTACTGCGCCAAAATGGCTAATGGATAGCTTATTATATATGTACAATACCAGTAAGAAACTTTGGTTCTTGGATTATTTGCCATAACATTTTTTTTTAATTACAGTATAAATTAATAATTTTAATTTAATTAAAACATATTTTAAAATTGTGTATGTATCTCTTAAACATAAATAAAAATATTAAGTCGTATCATCGTGTTTAATTCAATTAAATATTTTTTGCATATCAATATAAACGCCTGTCGTGGCGCAGAGGCACAAGCATGCGACTGTAAACGCGTCAGGTTGTAGGTTCTATTCCCACTCCAGGATATGTAAAATTTAGTATTTTCATTTCTTGGCTTAATAATTGGGTTTCTTTGGGTTTGGTAACAAGGCAAAGCGCGGCGTTGAGTTCCGCCACTCAACAGACAATACCTCAATTTGGCGGAAAGTGGGGCACGGAAATGTTGAAAGATAACAGAGTGTCTTAACACTAGGTTATCTGGTTCCCTCTGCCTACCCCGCTATACGCGGGATACAGCGTGAAGTTAAAAAAATATATATTTAAAATATATAGTTATATATTACTTGACTTATTAGACTAAAATAATATTTACTTTATGTTTTAGAAGTTTTAGAAGCAGTGTACGGCAGGCTCGGTCACGCGCAACAAATGCCGTCTGCTAACACTGCGCGTCCGCCTGCGCGCCATCTCCCGCTTTCGCGACCGCCTGTGACTACTTACTACTAAACTATTGTATTCTTCTTGTTTTTTCTTAGCTTCACGTTGTATCCCGCATATAGTACGGTAGGCAGAGGAACCTTAGAATATAGTGTTAAGACACTTCCTTCTTAGAACATTTCCGTTTCCCACTTTCCTCCGAATGCATTGTGGGTTGAGTGGCGGAACTCAACGACGCGCTTTGCTTTCTTTCATGAGCGAGGAAATAAATGAAATTAAATATTATTTATAAATATTTAATATTTTCGTTTCCTGGAGTAGGAATCGAACCTGCCACCTGTCGCGTTTGCTGTCACATGCTTGTGCCTCCGCGACAGATCTCAATTTTTCTGCTTCTCGATAAAATATAGTGAAAATCGATTTTTTTTATAATGATTATTTTGATCACAGACACTTGGTTAGCTTTTGTCAACTTTCTCTATATTCATAATATTACTTAACTAAGCTTAGGAAATAAGATAATATTACCTATAGGTCAGTAGTTCCAAAGAGTCCATATATTTTAATTGCCTACTTCTTATTAATTAGTTAATATTATTTAACACTTATTATGATTAATATTACTTAATAAGTAAATTTTGAGTTCCGGAATTAACATAGGAATGTTATTACTCACATGTTTTGTACAAAAAATTCAAAACAGTATTTCCTATGACTAAACCTCCTACAACGTTATAGACATGGAATAGTAAAAAAACAAGTAGATACATTAGTATTACTTACAAGAAAATAATACATATTTGAAATTATGATTTACCTAACTGCACGCGCATGCGCACGTGGAAACGACTTCACCGATTTGCATTACACTTTGTATCATGTTTATTGTTTTAGAATAAATACCACTTTTAAATAAACGATATATAATTTTTTGATTAAAATATTGTATGGAATAAATTTGAATTTGAACATCGGGAATGGTTCTTATGATTTCTAAGTTTCTGTCCATTTAGAATAAATATAATATTTGACGGAACTCAACGCCGCACTTAATTTTATGAGAGACCCTCGAAATTCCAGCGTTTAGATTCCTAAGTAGGAATGAAGTCCCAAGTCGACGTCCAGACACTTCTCATTGTACCAACAACCGTCATAAGTACGGTACTCTTTCCTTATAAGTGTTTTCATTTCACAGTTATTTTACTAATATGCAATTAAAATAATTTCACTGAAGACATGTCATTCATTCATATCTTAGTTAATAAGGAGTACAGTACGAGATAAAGTAATTAAAGCAGTTTTATCTTGTTGATATTAAGAGGTATCATATACTAAGCGAGGAATCCGTCAGTCGGAGGCGCTGGCCGATGCGTCGCAAGTGTTTGATAAAGAGACCTAAGACTGAGTCTGCGGGACTCGCGACTGTAACCTCGGGCAGTATGAGCTGATATGGCGGGCTCTGATGTGGCGGGTCGGACAATTCGGGTATAGTTACGGTTTAGGTTCACGTTTAGTTTTTGCGTGCGCGAGCGACGCCGGTGCGGCGGGTAGGTGGTGGGCGCGCATTCCGACGCGCCGACGCGCCTCGTTGCTATTCCGCGCCCGCCTCCAGCGCCCGCAACCGCGCAAAAACACACAATCACCGACTATTTATACGTCCCGAAACGTTCCGTCAATACATCGATACGCTCGTCGTGGTCGCCAAAATAATGCTACCATTTTGTTTTTGAGTTATCTGGAAGATTTGGTCGAGTCGTTTTTTGATCCATGGAATCGTGATTTACATCGGAAGCGGACGCGCATGGACTGTTAGTATTCGTAACAATTTCGTTACGATCAATGTTACTACGCAAAAACACAAATACCTCATCTTTATCTAAAACTAAATGACACATGTTGAGATTCACATTCTTTGTTGTGATAGTATCTATATTTTTTTAAATTTAATCGCTTACGTATCTAGCAGTGGTGAGGGGTGAAAATTTTATAATGGTAAGCCGGTAGATTTAGGGAAGCCGGTATATTTAGGAAAATCGATATATTTTGGGAAGAAATCCAGTATACTCGTATTAAGAGAAGCCGGTATATATGGACGAGGGTATAAGATGTTAAGATTTTGCAAATTTTAAATTTTGCTGGCGACCTTTTCTAGCACTCATATTTTCGTTGAGCTTGTTTTTTTCCATTATCACTCTCAATTGTTTTCAACCTCGTTTTTTGTAGGAAATCCGCCGCTAATATATCGAATTTACAAAAGGTAAGCCGGTGAGAATCGTGTTATATGGGCGCTTCGCCACCGGTATCTAGTCCGGTATCTAGTACCGGTATCTAGCTACATGAAGACGCACGATATCACAGACGAGTAGCAGTCAGTATTTACTACCATTTACATTCAACGTGGTTAGTGGCTGATGTTTTCGTGTCAGCCAGTTGCCGCGAATTCCACGTCGTGATGCAGCGCGGTGCGGGGAGCACGCGGGGGAGGAGGCACGGGGAGTGGGGGGAGCGGCGGTCGGAGGACCGTTACTTTTTATGGTAGGTACTCTTCAGGAATTTTGGCGCCACTGACCTTAGGAGAGGTAAAAGCATAGTCATAATAATAAATCTTTACATATAGGGACATATATGTATTTGTATGCAATTACCTACATATACTTACGAGTATGTGACTAATCACAGTCACATTTATAATTGTTTATGACTGAATGATTAATATTTCTATTAATGATTGTTTATGGTTGAATTGATCGTGGTGCATTGGGACAGCGTCTAACTGTAAACATGAGTGGTAATGAGTTCGATAACCACTCAGGGAAATCATTGTATTTAAATTATTTTCAGTTCTTTGCTCTAGTGCCCAAAGCCAAAGTCCAAAGTGTGGCGCTGAATCCCATCACTCAACACACATGTCTCGAATTCGGGCAGAAGAAGGAGAATGGATTGTCTTAACACTAGGTTCTCTGTCTACCCTGCCATGAGAGATAAACGCTTCACTCGATGTTTCACGGAAGATTCGGGAGTTCCCGTGGGCCTCGGCTAGTGGTGGTAGAGGAGAAGCACTGCGAGGTTTTAGTGGGGATACGGTCTTGAGTCCCATATAACCCGTCCCGAGTCCCCGATTCCTCCCAAAAAAAGAAGGGATAAATGCTTCACTCGTGAGATATTATACAATATTTTTTTTGGTTGAAACAATATGTTTATAAAAAAGACTAATATGGTGGTAATTATGTTTTAACACCTCGTTCACTCTTGTAGGCAATAAATATGTATTTTTATCTCACCTTAACACATGCATATGATGTATATCATACATAAAGCTACGTGTATTCATATTGTTATTGGTAAAGGAAATGTAATTAAAGATATAGCGTGCTGACTGGCAAAATGAAAATTTCACCTTTTTTTTTTCTCACCTCTTACTCACTCTCTGTTAGGTTTAGGTTAGGAGATAAAAATATTTTAAACTTATCGTGACATTATACACCATATATTAGGGATGAGCAACCCGCGGCATGTTTAATTATTTTATGCAGCCCGCCAAGCGCTTATTTATATGACAGATTGGTCCAGTTATTTTTTTCATATTTCGTGTTTTTCTTATATTTTTTTTAGGTTCACTCTGTATCCCGCGCATAGCACGTTAGGCAAAGGGAACTAGAGAACCTAGTGTTAAGACACTCCGTTCTTTTTTAATATTACCGTTCTCCACTTTCCGCCGAATTGAGGCATTGCGTACCTTGCCACCAGACCAAGGAAATGAATATAATAAATATCATTTAATATTTTCACATCCTGAAATGGAACCCACAACTTGTCGCGTTTACAATCGCAGGCTTGTACCTCTGCGACATGACAGGCCTTATTTTTGTAATATAATGCTTATACAAATACTATTTTAGATTTATATAATTAATACTATTTTAGATTTATATAATTAAGAAGTATTACTTTGGGCCGCCAACAAAAATCAAATAAAAATTTTGGTTGGGGCCATCGCTAAGAAAGGTGGCTCGCTAAGATGGTAGTTGAAACAAATAAGTATTTAAGTAATATATTCAATTACTTAGGTAGGTATAGATGCTAGAGCATACAAGATATACGTAAACAATAATACTTTTAAGGTATTATCATAAGTAACAGTGACATGATAAAAACTGGAATATCGCTAAACGGATTATCACCTGCAAATTATGTTGAGTAAAAACTTAATTAAAATTCGCATTTTTATTGTTTTTGTGTGATGTTTGTTTACGATTGTAACGTCTAGTGGTTAGTAACGGGACTGCATCAGGTGGTGGTAGACGTGTTAACGCTTATTGATCTTAAATATCAACTTGATAGTTGGTCTGGCCACTTTGTAAAATGATAGCCAAAAAGTTAGCAATTTTGTATGCACTTAGATATAATTATTTAAATTTACAATTAAAATTTTAACACAAAAGTCGGTTTAGCTTCAAATAAAATGCACTAAAAAGTAAAACAATTACTAATAACTCATAAACTACTCAATAGATCTTAACGAAATTTAAATGGGACCACAAGAAGCACTAGCTATGGAACAAAAGAATCATCATAATTGATTCACCCAGTAAAAAGTTATGTGCTAACGCATTTAATAAAGTAAAATACGGTCGAATTGACAACTTCCTCCTTTATTTGAAGTTGATCAACAAAGTTATGAATAATTTTGATTTTTTCTCTCATATACTTTAACTTTAAATTTCCAATGTGTAAAGGAGTTTTTTCTTTTTTTCTTTCCTAATGGTTGGAATGTGTATACTTTTGGACAGTATCATACAAGAGCTAATCTATACTTTACCAAGCTCACACGCAAGTATTAAAATATTATAATTTGACATATATTTTTAATGCTAACTTTAAAATATATTAAATATTATGAAAAAAACGTATTTCTCGCTATCGTTATCTCTATAAATTAAGTCGTTTAACATATTCTAAGACAAGGTGCTTCACTTATAATTAATTACGTATCAAAAACTGTAAACAGGACGGACGCAGTGTTTACATTTTATCATTCTAAAAGAATGCAGATAACATTAAAATACGTGAGTGTTATTTGCTTCCACAAATTACCTTAATATGCCATCTATGTATCTTTTAATAAAAAAATAATATGTCAGTCTTTTAATTGTGTAATGCATATGCAATGTTAAATTATGCAAATGTAATTATTTTGATAAAGTTCAAATTAATATCATTTCTTCGCTCTTGTGAGGCAAAGTGCGGCGTTACTTTCTGCTTCTCTATATGCAGTGTCTCAAATTCAGTCGGAAAATGGAAAACAGAGTGTTTAGACACTAGGTATATCTGACGCCAGTAGTGATCCAGAGGCACAAGTGTGTGACTGTAAACGTGAGAGGCTATGGCACAGAGGATATGGACACAATTCGCACTTCAGGAAATGTAAAAGTTTAGTATTTTCATTTCCTGGGTTTGTTAACTAGGCTACGCGGCGTTGAACCAGTTCCTCCACTCAGCTCGCAATGCCTCAACTCGGCGGAAAATATTAATAGAACTATGGATGAAAGAGATGTCTTAATACTAATTTAAAAAAAATCTGTCGACTCGGCTATGCAGGAAAAGGCAGGAAGCTAATAAAAAACTTATTTCGCTATTAACCTTAAAAACTTAAGTCCAGGGTTCCCTTTAATACGTCTTTATAAACCGTTTTTTATTATATGAACTCCGGTATAGTATAGAAGTCACTAATCACCAGGAAGCATATAACAATTTACAATGTTACAATTTCCCAGAACAACCATAAAATATAATTACCCGTAAATAAAAAAATATAAGCTAAAAACCCAACCACCGTATATACCAGTTATCCTATGTGCTTATTAGTCAACAAGGAATAATATTTAAGATAAAAAGAAATCATCTTTCATACAATAGGTACGCTGTCGCTGCGTACAGGCGCGATGCCGCCGCGATAACGTGCCTGGGAAACGAACTCTACCGGCGCCTCTAACCTCAGTCGTAGTGCCTTTGTAGTATATACTAAACGTTTTTGCAGTATTATTACCTTATCGAAGGATCCTACGTATATTGGTACAAGTGCAAAAACATTACATTACAGGAGAATCGTTTAAAATTTCGTGTATTTAGTATTTTCATTTCTTGGGTTTGGTCAAAGCGTGGCGTTGAGTTCTGCCACTCAACACGCAATACCTCAATTTGGCGGAAAGTGGGGAACGGAAATGTTGAAAGAGAATGGAGTGTCTTAACACTAGGTTCTCTGGTTCCCTCTGCCTACCCTGCTATATGCGGGATACAGCGTCAAGTTAAAAAAAAAAAGAAAAAACATTACTTGTCTGGAGAATCGTTTAAAAGTTTTTATGATTGTAATTTTTGTCATTATTTAAAGTAAATTAAATCTTTAAATAATGAATCTTTTGTATAATGATAAGATAATATTATTGAATCCTTTGAATGATGACAAAATGACAATCTTAGGAATTTATTATACAATTAGTATTTAGAAGTATTAATACTAAATAACTACTAATTTACATAAGTACTCTTTATTCATGGGTTTTTGTATTCCTAGGTCGTCATGTATATAATAAACTTAATAACCGCCGATCCTTACTTAATATGAACTTTATGTTACTTTTTTACTTGTAACTTCTGTCGTTGCGCAGAGGCACACGCGTGCGACTGTAAACGCGACAGGTTGAGGGTTCGATTCGCACTCCAGGAAATGTAAAGTTTAGTATTTTCCTTTCTTGGGTTTGGTAATAAAGCAAAGCGCGGCGTTGAGTTCCGTCACTCAACACGCAATACCTCAATTCGGCGGAAAGTGGGGAACAGAATTGTTGAAAGAGAATGGAGTTTCAACACTAGGCTCTCTGGTTCCCTCTGCCTACCCTGCTATATGCGAGATACAGCGTTAAGTTAAAAAAAAATGTTACTTTTCTTGTTCCTTATATTTAGAAGATTTTTGTGAACCTTGGTAAATAGTTTTATTAATGTAGTGGAGACCTGGTGACCTGTATTACGGGTTTGGTACCTATCTGAGGCACCAGCAGGCCACAATATTTTACTATACTATTGGCTTTGTATTATATTACTTCATTACTTCTTGTTTTGTACTTTGATTGTGGTAGAAAATAAATATATTATTACATTTTAGAAATAATGTCATACATTTTTTATAACACTTTTCATGTCCCAAGTAATTAATATTTTGAATATAAAAAATCCTGTAGAGTAGGTCTTTTGCACTTGTACCAGTGTACATAGAACTCATTATACGAGTATACTGTTTTATTGCGATATTAAATCATAAGTATTGATTATTTTTAAAATATAACGAAGTAGAGACTGATTCAAGCTTGTCTAGTTTATGACATTTTGAGATATAAGACAAGTAAGAATTAATTAAATATTGTGAAAATTGTTGAAATAATTATTTTCAAGCCATCGTGGCACAGTGTCTGGTAAGCGAGTGGTTGTGGGTTCGATTATCACTGGAAGCAATGATTATAATTAAACTATTTCGATTACTTCGCTGTACTAAGACAAAACGTGGCGTTGAGTTGTGCCACTCAAGTATGAAGTTAAAAAAAAAAAAAACAAATTATTTATTATTTGAAAAATGTAATAAAATACGGACTGCCTCGGAAATATTAAAAGAAGACGGAGTGTTTTAACACTAGGTCCTCTGGTTCCCTCTATCTGGATAATCCCGCATATAGCAGGGTTGCTATATGCGGGATACAGCGTGAAGCTAATAAGAATACAAATAGGTAAGTTCAATAAGAATACAAATAGGTATCATAGCTGCTTATAACGTTACCGAAACTTGTAAACTAAGAAAATAAACAATACTAGATAATCTAAATGACCTCTTAAGTAATTATAGGCGGACACCGCCCATTGTCATTCAGGGGACGTCTCGTACGAGTTGTATCTCGCGGGCCGCGGCAAACAGTGCCATTCATCTCTTGATCTTATTAACTTAACACTTGACTATGAAATAGTTTGGGATTTGTAGCATAATTATATTAACCGTTAGTTTATAGACAGCATCTAACGGTAAACGCAAGTTGTGGGTTTAATTCCCACTTGGGGGAAAGACTATATTTAAATAATATTAATTCCTTTGCTTTGGCAAGACAAAACGCGGTGTTAATTCCCGCCAATTTACACATAATGTCTCGAATTAGGGCGGAAGGCATCGAACGGAATGTCTTGACACTAAGTTTTCTCTATCGTGCTATATGGGATATAGTGTGAAGCTGCTTCAGTTAGTTAGTTCAACGTAATCTCGACATTAACAGTTTCTATCAATAGCAAGATCTAATAAAACTAAGCTACCAGAGAAGATCCTTACAGGCATATCCATAATGTGAATGGATGGGTCAGGTTATACTGGTGCATAAGTTAGTATTGTCTTAAAGGATAATATTCAATTTCATAATTGGTTCTGGTTTTGTACAGCGAAGATTTTTCCAATTTTGAACAAACTTAAAGGGTTTTGACATTAAGTTCTGTCTGACTCCCCGAAGAACTTCTAGAACTATTTCTTGTCTATGTTTCGGTTTTTCGTATGATATTAGTGAAGTAATATTAATCGTGACATTTGAAATATTCCAGTTCCCTCACAACTAGTAGTTGTCGCAATTCTGTCACGCGACACCGTGCGTGGTCACTGTGCGCCGGTCGGGGCGGGAGCGACACGGCCCGAATGTTACACGCATATTAGCTCGTCCTCGGCCATTCTCACGTCAGCGCCAGGTTAGCGCGAAACGCACCGTTAATCAATCGACGACCGTGAGACTACATGCGCCCGCGCATACCTCCTCGTGCCCCTTACCTCGGGTCCCTCCCGACTCTCCTGCACGTACATCTATTGCAGCTTACATGCTAATTAACCTCTCCGAAAAACGTGCTAACTAAATAGTAGAAACAAATGGGTATTATGATAAACTTATTATTGCACTTAAATCGATAACCATCTTGATAGATATCGAGCGAGCAGCGCGAGGTGTGGAGTAGAGCGCGCGTCTACCGATGCGGCTGTTGTGCGCAGGCGCGAAATACGAAACAATGGCGGTTTAAAATACAATGACTGCGACCTGAAACACATAACGGCGACATTCCCGTCACGAGCGCGCTTTCCTTTTTCGACTATTTTGTTCGTGGCGCGGCGTAGGAGAGGAAGCCGATCACGAGCACCGCCGACCTTAGCTTATTAATAACGTGGCTTGAATATCCCGACGTAGCGAGATGACGCTCCCTACGTCGCTGCTTTACACCCACATGCTCGCTATAAAAATTGACAGGTATGGTTACCTGTTAATATTCATCGGGGCTCCCAATCGTATCTCGAGCATAATAGATGATGGTCGTGATGGCTAATTGGTGTCCGCAATGCGGCGCGGGCGTGAGGAGCCCGACACGACGGCTCCCGCACAGCGCCTCGCTAGCCTAATTCTCGCGGCTGCTGCCATTTAGCATACATTACAATGTTAATAAGCCAACGACGTCTTACTTCGCACTGTTAAGACTTATCCACACACTGGCGAATATCGACGCTCTGTAGGAACACCTCGGTATCTTTTCCTCTGTTGCCCGATCTCGTGTTAAGGCTGTTTGAACTTGCAGTGTTGCGTTCACAGTGGTTACAAGTGAATATTCAGAATTGTAAGTGGTGTGATGGTCAAGAGGAACCGCGTGTTTCAATAAGAATTGTAATAAATACTAATTCCTGGCAGAGCGTCATTGAATGTGTCTCCTAAGGATTTAATATCATGAGAAAGTTACGATCCTGGGACAGTTGGTAACTCATTCCATACATAATGTTACCGGGTGGCTGGCTCTATTTGTTACTTTTTAATACGTCTATTTTGAAATTCAAAGCTCACCCTAGTGTTGATTACGTGCTGAGTGCATTTACTAGAACTGTGTTTTGTGTATATTGTGAAACTTTCTTTGTTTTTGATATTGGATTAGGTATATTGTATCCAGGAAACAGTATTATCTTTCAGAATTGCACTGGCACGCTAAAAATAACTTTCTATTAGTTATTTAGTTTCATAAAACAATACAAAATGTACATATAAAATAAATTATAATATATATATATAATATATATATTTATAGTATATAATATATATATTTATGTATATATAAAATAGCTTCCAATAAACGCGGTGGGACAGAATCTAACTAAATGCTATGGGTTCGATTTCCATTCAAGGGAATAATTATATTCAAATTATTTTCATAACTCTGGGAAAACAACTTGTACGACGTTAAGATTCACCACTCAACATACAATGTGTGTCAATTTCTTACAGAAAGTTGAGAACAAGTTTCTTGACACTAGAACATAGAATATTCTGCTATGCGCAATAAAGCGTGACGATAAAAACAATAACATAGAATAATAAACATGGTATAAATATAATTCTAAGATACTTCAACTGGAATTTATTTCTTTTCTAGCTTCACGCTGTATCAGTATATAGCAGGGTAAGAGAAACCATAAAACCTAGTGTTAAAGACGCTCCGTTCTCTTTAACGTTCCCGTTCCCCACTTATTTATAAATAATAGTAATTTAGAGGTGTTAGATACTCAATGATAATGATAGATAATCAAATATTTATAATAGAATTAAGTGAACATGTATTGTGCACAGCACACTGACGAGGCTCCTAATACATTATACATTACGCGATTTCTTTATTACGGTTACTAACAAAAGACCTGTTATTCAAACGATTTATTTCCTCAGAAGGTTTGGGTACAAATCCCTTGATTTAATATGTTAATTTCCAAAAACAAGAATTGTATTTCCATTTCTTGGGTATTTTCATTTCTTGGGTTTGGTAACAAGGCAAAGCGCGGCGTTGAGTTCCGCCACTTAACACACAATGCCTCAATTTGGCGAAAAGTGGGGAACGGAAATGTTGAAAGAGAATGGAGTGTCTTAACACTAGGTTCTCTGGTTTCCTCTGTCTACCCCGCTATATGCGGGATACAGCGTGAAGTTAAAAAAAAAAGAATTGTATATAAAAATTGACAAAAATTTCCAATTTTTTTTACTTCGTTTGCATTGACTATGACACCTATTTATCATTTTTCAAGTTTTCGTAGGAATTTGAAAAAATCTCTCTTGTGCTCCCCTGCACTCCTCGAGGATATAGGCTACGTGTTAAATTTCAGCTTTCTAAGGGCAGTAATTTCGCCGGTAGTTTGTCTTTCGGTCGCTCAGTAACGCAACCGTTCTTTTTTATATAGAGATGAAGTTGATACTATTGAAGTACAGCTGGTATTTCGACTGTTCACAGTAATTGTGTGTTCGAATTTTGATTGAATTCTAGTAAGAGAAAAGTTTTTATATTTTTTAAATGTACATGTTTTACTAGTCTTAATAAAGTAGTATTGTAAATGTCGCCACTTCCTCTGTATCTGGTTTCTCTTCCATTAATATGATAAAGACGGAGAGAAAGAGATAGTATTTCGCTAACAACATCAACAAATCAAAAATATTTCATTAAAACAAATAAATATACTTCGATTTATGTACTCTTACTCACTTTTTTCTCTTGCAAAAATAAAAAATATATGTAAAATAAAAAAAGGTACAACAATCATTCATACAAAACTAAAAAACGACAGATCATAAAGATAAAAGCCAGAAAACAGCTAAGGACGAAATATGAATGATTCTTGACTGCTGTCGTGTGAACTGCATAAGGTCGCAGGCGCATCGCATCGTAGGCGACGACAGCAGCCCTTATCTATCACGTGCCCTCCCTTACCCCCGGTACCTGTTGTACCCCCCGCGAGCCTGGCCTCTCGGTGCCAGCTCCACACGTCCACCACGTATCCCGCACCGGAAATGTAATTTTACCTCGACCGGGACATGTACGCGGTACGTGCGTCGACTTCACAGACACATCGTGACTGTGTGTTTTTTGTAGCTTCCTCCAGCCCTTCACACGCTGTTACCTCATAATACTAGATAATATTTGATTGTAGTTATCAGTCACCTAATATCAGTTTGGATTGATAATTTAAAAATGTTAGCACAAGTTATATGGAGATCATCGTGGCGCAGTGGGACATCGTCTGACTGCAAAAGCTATTGGTTGCAGGTTCGATTCCCAGTCGAAAGAATGATTATATTTAAATTATTTATATTTTTCGGTTCTGCTAAGGCGGTGCTGTTATGAATTTTGTCACTAAACACTCAACGTTTTGAATTCTGGCAGAACGAGGAGAACTGATTGACTTGGGACTAGGTTCTCCCTGACTATTATAAATTGAAATATGGAAGTTTTTTCTCTTTTTAGCTTTACGCTATATCCCGCACACAGCAGGGTAGGCAGAGGGAACCTGAGAATCTAGTGTTAAGACACTCTGCTCCCCCACTTTTTTCTTAGTTGAAGCATTGCGTGCTGAGTGGCGGAACTCAACGCCGCCTAGTTATTTTTCTATTGAAATGATCAAAAAAATCTAAAACTTTTACATGAAACTAACCAAAAATATGTCTGAATATGACTCATGATCTAAAACAGGTGTTGCTAAAATTAGAATTGCTTACATTTCTGCTTAAAAAGTGGCTCAGAACTCCCAGTTCCTTATTGAGAAAGGACGCATCAAAAATCCAAGTCGCCTTAATTAGCTCTACACATGCTCGCAGCGGGAATTGCAAAAACTGAAATTATATGCAAAAAATGTACAGTGCTATAGATAGTTTCATTTTTAAAAAGTAGCTTTACGTATAGCAGGGTAGTCAGAGAACATAGTGTTGAAACACTCTGTTTTCTATTTTCCACCCGAATTCAGAATATTGAGCTCGGAATGTTGTGTATCGAGTGCCGAAACTCAACGATGCGTTTTGGCTCACCAGAGCATAGAAATGGGAATAATTTACATATAATCACTTTCCCCTAGGTGGGAATCGAACCCCACAACAATTACCTACGTTTATAGCCAGATGCCACACCACTGCGCTACGCTGTTGCCTCAATGGCTTAATTTTTATTCAGAGAAATCGTACAACATGGTGCGGAGACAGTGACTGTAAAGGTGATAGTTATTGGTTCGATTCCCCAGTCACAGGAATATTTAAATTCGGGAAAAGACGAAAGCCATCTCAGTTACCTGTGACTACGGACTACTGTAAAGTGTTCAAAACGTCGGGCTTCCAAAAATGTATTTCCGAATATTATACGTTTTCTAAAATATACGCGACTAATCCGGTTAAAATAGTTTCATTTAATAATACATACATACATCGCTTCACACTGTATCGCGCATATAGCAGGGTAGGCAGAGGGAACCTAGAGTTAAGACACTCCGTTCCCCACTTTCCGTCGAATTGAGGCATTGCGTGCTGAGTGGCGGTACTCAACGCCGCGCATTTAATAATATTTAAATTATTTTCATTCTCTGGTAAGGGCTGCGTATGGTTCCACTAGTCACCGGTGTACGCAGTGGTTATCCACTTTCCAGCCGAATTTCAAACATTGCGTGTCCTGGCGCAACTTAACACCGCATTTTGTCTTACCACACAAACACAATAATAAAAAAAATAATACATATAACATCCAAACCACATAAAAAGTATGATTAATGGTAATATAATGTTTACAATATTTTTTTTTATACATTCATAGTTGTCAAGTTGGAATTATCATTAAAATTACAAATTAGCCTTATACAGTCTTACACGTGTTATATTTGAGATTACTTCTATATATATAAAAAATTTGAGGCCTGTCTGAGGATTGTAAACGCGACAGGTTGTGGGTTCTATTCCCACTCCAGAGCATGAAAATTTAAATATTTATATTAATCAATATTTAATATTTTCATATCCTCGCTCTGGTAACAAGGTAATGCGCAGCGTTTAGTTTCATCACTTAGCACGCAATGCCTTAATTTAGTGGTAGGCGGTGGGGAACGGGAATCTTGAGAGAGCGAAGTTTTGAAACCCAGAGATCTCAGGTTACAGAGTGACTGCCAGATAACGTACAGACGGAACGACTGCCCATAGAATAACTTTGTCAAGCAAAAATTTGGCATGTAGTCTACTTTGGTCAAACCTTTTTTTCGAAATTCCTTCGAAGACGGGACAAAATCCTATTTTAGTTATAGTCCACGCAAACGTAATCGCGGGCTACAACTAGTATAACATACAGAACATAAAGAATGTTACATAATATAATTTTTAAGTTACAATTTTATAAATTCATTTAAATATTATTCACGAATGAAGTCAATGCTAACTGTAAATGTGGCAGTTCGCTTTGAATAATATATTCTGCTATTTATCGTATTAAAATTTATATATTTTTTATTAACATTATTTGTTCTTTAGTGCTCGCTCAGTGTTATATAAAAAGAACAGTAATTTTTTTTAGTTCTTCTCTTATTCCCTCATAGTATTAGAATGAATCTAGTGTCAAGACACTCCGTTTCCATTTTTCTGCCTGAAACGATGGCGAAACTTAACGCTGCGATATCTTTCTAAAGTAAAAAAATGATCATTCTCTCGGGCGGTAATAAAACCACCAACCAATCGCGTGAACAGACACCATGATGTATTTAAGTAACAGGTATAGATATTGAAGTTATATTTAGTAGAAGTAGTAGAAGTGTCACAAAAAATGTACTGGAATAGAGAGTAGGTATTTAGCGGCTACCGGTCACCGGTCACCGGTCACCGGCCACCGGCCACCCGCCACCTGGGCGGCGTTAGCATTGTATTGTAATATGAGCCCACCGCGCCGCCGTAGGGCCTGCAAAAACACACGATTGTTAAAGAAGGCAAATTAATGAATTATTTAGACGCACACGCCGTAACGCCACCACACCACGACACACCAGCATACTGATATCTATCTAAAGATATCAATATTTTTGCTCTCACATAGGTAATGCCCCGCCTCATCGTACGCGCATTACCTTTAATTTCACTAAACGTGGACATTATGAAGTGTGAACAGCAGCTTATCTGTTAACAATTGTAATAAATTTAAATAAATACATGACGATGTCTCCTCTGTCAGTCGCCCTCATTACTAAGGATCTATAAGCGCGCCGAAATAGTCTGCCGAGTGCTGAGAGCTCGCTCACTGTTTATTTTCCCGAGATAGAGTCGACATTCGCCATTCTCGACGTGAAGGTGATGAATACCTACTCGGAGGTGAGCATTGATTGACGCGCCGATCGCATCTGAATAATGCGGCGCTGGCGAACTGTTTTCATGAATACCATGAATACCAACGCGAGGCGAGGTGCCCGCTTTATCTGAGAAATTAATCGAGAATTATACTGTTTATAGTCGCTTTAATATGGTTAATACGTATAAACGATTGTCGACTCAGCTCCGACCTTGGCGTCCAAGGTTTTCTAGTGTGTACTGCCGCATGCCGTACGCCTCATGCCTGGCTCTGTTCAGGCACGACGCTGCTACTTTGGATTCCGTGTCGCGGCGTTCGACGAGTTATTACCGAGAGTGTCGATTGTGATTCCGCGGACGACGTCGGCCGCCGCGCATACGCAAGCAGACAGCGTTAGAAAACTATACGTGCCCGGAGATACGTGCGAGCTGCCCGCTCCACCGTGCGTTGCACCGCCCGCCTGGCAACAGCCAACAGCCAACAGGCCGACCACTCGGCGACGCTCTTGATAAACTAAGATATGATCTGAGTACCCAAATGAGGTCCTAACTGTTCATTTTCGAGCCATATCGCATATCGGCTTATGCCATAAAGATACTACCCTCGTAAACAAGTCACGATGTGCATCTGATAACAATGATTGATATTTGCGACTTTAGCTTTGAAACGGTAGCAAAATCTTTCATGGATGTAAGAAGATGTAAAAGTGACAAGTTTTTTAAGCGAGAGACATACCTATCAACGTTCATTACACGAATCAAATGCTAAGGACACTGCGTTATATGTTTTATAGCGGAACTTTTAGTCACAACTAAGGTAAAACCTGCATTCCATAAAAAAAACCTTAGAAATTGAACCGGAAACTAGATATTTATGTGTCTTATTAAGCAAAAATAAAATGTAAATATATTTTATTACGTGTACTACTTAAGTAGATACTTTAATTATTTTATTAAATAGATGGAAAGTGTAAGTATTTAATGAAAATTTTGGCTGCATCTGGATAGTTAGAGAGTTAGAGAGACAAGACACTCGGTTCTCTTTTTTCCTCCAAATTTGAGACTTTGCGTACTACGTGGCGGTATTCAACGCCATACATGTCTTTTCAGACCGGAAAAATGGTACTAATTAAAACCATCAAATAAATATTACTCCTAGTGGAAATCGAACCCACACCAATGGCGTGTACAAACGCTGTTCCAATGTCCCACTAATAACTTTTACTATAAAGAAACACCTTCATTCGTTAGTAGTGAACCTAGTTTCATAGTGTTATGACACTAGTGTCGTTCACTTTTATAGCATTTTTTTTTATTTATTCAAGTAATACATTGTTACAGTATTTTTAGATTAAAGGTGCAAATCATAAACTCCTTCGAGTTGTACCGTGCACCAGTGCCGTCAAACATTTATAACTACAAAAAAAAGACTTAAAACAGTAATTGTAGATATCACATTCACCCATACTACTACATATTTGAAACAATACAAGCTAAGAAATCAATAACTAGTTAAAATGAAGGTAGATTTAAATTAACAAGTCTACTGTGTATAATAAACAAAAGACATGGATTGAATTGGCATGTACAGACTGTTGTTGACTTATATCTACATTATTATTATCTTTTTTAATTTTTTTTTTCATGTAATATAATTTCAAAATATCAAAGTTGGCACCATTGAGGTAGTAGGTAAGTAAGGAGGTGGGCTGTCACTGCGCACTGCGCATCGCGCATGTCCGTCACGTCGCCGGCCGCTGTCGTTGTATCTCGATGGCCACTTATTTCCTTTTATTTTAGCGGGAATATCTCGTTCGTGTAGAAATGGATACATACTCTATCGCCTTTCCAATACTATATGTATATTCAAGTATTTACTCGGACGTAGTAGAAAGTATTACATTTATTTTCTAAAAGAGTTTGTATTTTAAACGAAATGTCAGTATATTTCATTTGAAATAGGCAGAACGCCTGTCGTGGTGCAGAGGCACAAGCGTGCGACTATAAGCGCGACAGGTTGTGGGTTCGATTCCCACTCCAGGAAATGTAAAATTTAGTATTTTCATTTCTTGGGTTTGGTAACAAGGCAAAGCGCAGCATTGAGTTCCTCCACTCCCTCAATTCGGCGGAAAGTGGGGAACGGAATTGTTGAAAAAGAATGGAATGTCTTAACATTAGGTTCTCTGGTTCCCTCTGCCTACCCCGCTATATGCGGGCTACAGCAAGAAGTTAAAAAAAAAAGAAAAAAGAAATAGGCAGAAATAGGACAAAACAGTGCGTTATCCTATTTCTACCTACCGTTTATTAAAGTTAGTGACAATGGATGCCTCCTACTCTTTCACGCAGAAAGTACTGAACACACCTAAGTAAGCCGTATACAATAATATAGCTCAAATATCAGTAGTCAGTAGGTATATGTTATTACATAGGCTATAATTTATAAAGATGTCAGTTTTTATCCACACGTCACGCAAGCGTAGTCGCTAACTCAAGCTAGTTCTACATAAACCTAAATTATTGTTTTTTTATTGCTTACTAAAATTCATTATTTTTATTTCATGTCAATATATTTTTCTTTAGCCGGCATACTAGATTAAGCATAGAGAACGTAGTGAAAAGACACTCTGTAGTTGAAATAGCGCAATTTAACGAAGGATAAATTAAAATACTTTAAATATATAAGTGGGAATCGAACCCACAATCGTTCTGCTTAAAGTCAGAAGCCTTACAGCTCCACGATAGCATTATATTATTGTTTTTTACACTAAGAACGTACAATAATCTATGGAATTACTCTCGAGATGGCACTTTCAATCGACGTTCCTAAAATCTCATGTCCTTATTAAGGTAATGTTTGTGACTAAATTTACGATGTCATTTGTTGATGGTTCTGTCTCTTTTTATATATTACACATATCGAGTTTCCAGAACTTTACTTTCAATAAAAAAAATCGTGAAGATATTTGGTGTTTTATGAAAATTAGAATTGTGTGTTAATGAGTGTGTTAATGAGTGTATGCTTGTGTGTTTACTTACGTGTTTTTCTTTTCATACTTCCAGATTTATTCTACTTCTCATAATAATTCTCGGTTTGATCTCTACGTCGCGTCAAGAAACACTCTCCTGTATTCGTGTGTATGTTTTTGGGTATGTGTATTTGAGTGTGTTGTGTGTTTTTTGGACCATGTGTCCGAAATAATATTAAGTTAGTAGACTACTAGATCTTATCTAGATCATTACAATTTTTTCCTCCGTTACTTTACTAGGTTTTAAACTAAAACATAATCTATAGATATTCCTAACTGACGCCAAAATATTTTGATTACACCACACAGCTACAATTTTATACGCAAAAACCAACTTAGACTCGAAAAACGCCATAAAATTTCGACTGGTTTTATAAAAACAAACTTGCTAAAATAGGTATTAACAGTAATACTATAGCATACTAGCTGTGTCCAGCGACTTTGTGTGCGCGGACTACCCAAATTCGTGAAATTCTCTCGTAGTGCCCTACAGTCTCCAAAGAACCTACCTACATGCCAAATTTAATCTTTTTATGGTCAGTAGTTTGGCGTGTACCTTGTCTGTCAGTCACACAGTTACGTAAGCGTTGGAATACATATTCTTACATATAGGTTTATATATTTTATTCCCACTCCAGGAAATGTAAAATTTAGTATATTCATTTCTTGGCTTTGGTAACAAGGCAAAGTGCGGCGTTCAGCTCCGCCACTCAACACGCAATGCCTCAATTCGGCGGAAAGTGAGGAACGGAATTGTGCAAAGAGAATGGAGTGTCTTAACACTAGGTTCTCTGGTTCTCTCTGCCTACCCTGCTATATGCGGGTTACAGCGTGAAGTTAAAAAAAAGAAAACATAAGTATCTATAGATAAATATATTTCGTTGCTTGTTGTACAGACAGCAGGAATGTCAATGTACTTTGTCTACCGCTTTTTGGTCTAATCTGTGACATTACGTGTTAAGTGAGGGAGCTCGATGTGGCTTTGTTATACAAGAGCTATCATTTAATAATATAAATGTGAATGTAAGTTCGTTTGTTACGCTTTTACATCAAAACTACTCAACCGATTATTATAAAGAATTGTGCACATATTCCTGGAAATATTAAAAAGGTCATAGGAAACGGTTTAAGGAAAAAAATATTAAAAAATATATATTTGGGCAGACATGATTGTTTGTCAAAAAAACTATAAATATATGTATATATATATATATATATATACAAATTTAGATACGTAGTTACAGTAGAAGCTGAGTATTTTGGTTTATCTCAGCGGCGCTCGTCAGCGCTCACGTACTCGCCTATCGCATCTCTGGCGCCGGCCTCATGCAAATGATTTGACAGGCCACGTGCGTCTCTGTACGCCGCGAAATAACATAGAGGTATATTATGTGTAGCGTTAAGCATTTACGTGCTCACCGAGAGTTAACTAGTTTAACTGTCGAAACAATTTAGTTTGTTTTTGTAGTCTATGTTTTTTAGTTTCACGCTGTATCCCGCATATAGCAGGGTAGGCAGAGGGAACCTGAGAACCTAGTGTTAATACTCCATTCCTCACTTTCCGCCGAATTAAGGTATTGTGTGGCAGAATTCAACGTCGCGCTTTGCCTTGTTACCAAACCCAGGAAATGAAAATACTACACTTTTACATTTCCTGGAGTGGGAATCGAATTCACAACCTGTCGCGCACGCTTGTGCCTCCGCGTCACGACAGGCGTTATGAATGACTTATTTTAATGAAATACGTTTATTTTAATTAAATTATTTAAAATTGCCACATTGTTTTTCTATGTTTTAACATTCTATATTAATATGTCGGAATGCGTGAAATCTTGTAATTTAAATTTATCCCACTTCCTAGTGTCAAATTGAACGAATATTTGGAGTATACCTTCAGTTCTGATGACAATGAAATTAAAATCAGTATAGATTTTAATGCGCGGCGTTAAGTTCCGCCGCTAAAAAGTAAAGTCTCGAATGGGTGAAAAAAGGAGAACGGAGTGTCTTGACATTATGTTCACTCTGTCTACCCCGCTACGTATGATAAAGCGTGAAGCTGAATATTGTTGGCTAAAATAGCCGCATGTGCGTGTGCGTGTGCGTGTGCGTGTGCGTGTGTGTGTGTGTGTGTTTTAACTGGTTTCATTTCTCCTTTATGGTAAGACAAAGTGCGGTTTTGAATTCCACAATTTAACACATATTGTCTCCAATTCAGGTAGCGGCTAACGGAGTGACTTAACACTATGTCCACTCTGCCTACCCTGCTATGCGGGATGAAGCGGCTGATTTTTATTATTCATACCCACTTTACTGATCTATGTTAACATAATTAATTATAAAATATAATTTATTTCAATGAAGTACATAATATATGTAAATGGACTCTTACTATCATTTCAAACATGATTTATGCCTCTAACATGTCCATATAAAGGTCAGTCGTGACGCAGAGGCACATGCAATTGTAAGTGCGATAGGTTGTGGGTTCGATTCTCACTCTAGGGAATTAAAAATATTCATAATAATTAATATTAAGTATTTTCATTTCCTCTCTCTAGTAACAAGGCAAAGTGCGGCGCTGAGTTGCACCACTCAGCACACAATGCCTTAATTCAGCGTAAAGTGCGGAACGAAAATGTTAAGAGGATGGAATGTGTTAACACTAGGTTCTCAAGTTCTCTCTGCCTACCCTGCTATATGCGGGACACAGCATGAAGCTAAAAAAAGACATGTGTATTACTTAAGCAAATTTTTATTTATATCGTGTGGTGCAAAGTGGCTATTATCATTAATTAGCGTTATCACATGCTGTCGATCATCTCCCGTCGTTCAATGAAAACTTATAAATATTGATGGAGGTAGTTACAACCAAATTACAAAACAACTTCACGCTTTTTCCCGCACAGCATGATAGTGAGAGAGTGCCTAGTGTTAAGACACTCCGTTCTTTACTTTCCGTCTGCAATAGAAATATTGCGGGTTGAATGGCGGAACTTAACGCTGCGATTTGTCTTGATCGAAGAAATGAAGATCATTTAAATAAGTATAATCATTCTTTTGACTGGGAATCGAACCCACAACCGATCGTATCCGATCGAACCGATCAATAAATACAAGAAAATTCTAAAAAATCTGAGAGCATAATATGTGAAAATTTTAATATATTACATTTACACTAAAAGTGTGGAATATATAGATATACGTACTTTATTGCACACATACACTTTAGTGTATGTGTCGGTTACCCTTTAGGGTAACCGACCTTATCAAGTAGATATATATAGTGATAAAATTTATCACTAATAGTGACAAGCTTTTTTCAGGCATATTTATTTAAATGCAATTGATACATTTATAGCGCATTAATAAGGAATAAAATATATTTAAAAAAAGTATAAATAAGTTAGTATATCGTTTAAACATAAGTAACAAGGCAAAGCGCGGCGTTGAGCCACCCAATCAATACCTCAATTCGACGGAAAGTAAAGAACGAAAATTCTAAGAGAACGGAGTGTTTTAACACTAGGTTGTCAGTTTCTCTCTACCTACCCTGCTATGTGGGAGATAAAAAAAAAACAAAAATAGTAAAAAAAATAATCCAAAAACAATGTTTTTATGGTTAATCCTGATATGGTTTCATTTAAATTTACTTACGATCACACAAATATTTTTTGAGTTATTCGCAATAATTGTATTTTTTAAATAATTTTCCAATTTTTTAAACTACAATTTATTAACTATAAGCATTGTAACTACTTAAGTACAAATATATAAAATATAACTATAACCTATACATACAAAGTAACTGAGTATCCAGGCAGGTGTGGCCCCAGTATCACTATACTGGCAGTATGCCTGTAATTTGCGATCATATTTCGTTAGACCACGTTTGAGGCCGGCATTCCACGCCATTTTTATAATTCCTGCCAATTGCAGTAACTTCTTACTTCACTCTACTTAGCGATAATGGACGAACGAGTTTTAAATTAATTAAAACACTCATATTTATAAAAAGTTGAAATATTTAAGTGATATTAAGCAGATGATAATGTAAGGGGATAAGTATAAGCGTTGTACATTTGCTAATTCGTGAATTGATCTTAAGGCTAACTTAAGCATACATAATGACGTTCAGAAGTTTTTTTGTAGCTTCACGCTTTTTTCGCATAGTAGAGTGGGCAGAGACAAGCTAGTGTAAAGACACTCCGTTTTTCACTTTCCTACTGAGACATTACATATTGAGTGGCTCAACGCGATGCTTTGTCGTACTAGAGCCAGGGAAATGCATATAATTTAAATATGATACCTACCTACCTAACTTCACGCTTTATCCCTAGCGGGATAGTCAGAGAAAACGGAGCGCCAAGCGCTACGGTCCCTGCGTACCTCTTTCGCCTCGTCCACAGTCATTAACCTCTTCATGCATGCCCTCCGGGGGGTCCCCATACTTTTTACGTGACCTTCCTCCAGTATCATTGGTACTGTGTTCTCGAAGGTCGATCGAGGTCCCCCTCTATCTCTCTTGCCGAATTAATTCCCCCGAATGGAGATCGAATCCACAACTAACCGTGTAAATAGGTTAAGAATTGCCTTATGATATAAACATAATATTTAAGTAATTTCAAATTCAATGAAATATTTTTTATAAAGCGGTATGTTATGTTCTATTGAAGGAACAATTTTATAACAATGCTTGGAATTTTCTTATAAACAGATCATTTTAGATTCTATTTATCTTGCATCTAACATTTGTTAAAAATTATGTAACTTTATCAATTTCATTGTCTTCCCTGTTTAAACTGTTATAGTTAGATATTTGATACATGCAAGAGGACAGTGTCTGGTTAGACGAAACGCGGCGTTGAGTTCCGCTAAACAACACGGGATGTCACGATAATAATTCGATTTAAATTTACTATATACTGCGTATTTTAAGACTAGGTTCCAGTTAGAAGTAGATTTCGAAACATCGGCTTCTCTTCCCATTAATCTCGACAGATCTTACCTCACAGTAATGTTAACCTGTCAAAAACGCTTTGTGCTTTTTCGAGCACAGCAAGGTAACAGAGAATATAGTGTCAATACACTCTGCATTTCACTTTCTCCACATATTCGAGATATTGTATGTTGAATGATCCTAACACCACATTTCTTATCATTATAAAAGCATGGAAGTTAAAATGATTTAACCCTTTACAACCCAGTAAGCTTTACAAACGTAACTGACCAGAAGTGTCCAACGGACACCCCATGAAAAATTCTAAGGTGCACTATATTTATAGACTTTTATGTGGCTTTAAACAATAATATTAATTATTTACACGTATATAACTTTAAAATTGTGTACTTTCTTTTTTTATTTATTAAAAATCATTACAAATTATTTTTGTACGGAGTGCTCAGTGCATACATTACGGATGCATTTATCGCAGCACAGTTTAGATGTTTTAAATATTTTTGCAGGACAAATTAATCGGTGAGTGCAGAAACAACGTAAGTCATAAAAAAAAACAAAAAATCGTGATCGATTTAAACTAGCTTAGAAAGCTAGCTTATACACTTTTTTCTCCCTCCTGCAAAATTAGAAAATCCAGACTTACGTTGTTTTAGCACTCACCGATTCAAATATGACAACGCAAGTTTTTTTTGTAGCAGGTTCAGAAGATTGACCTGCTTCTTGGTTGAATCTAGGATTCAACGTTGTTGAGGGTTAAATATAATCTTTCCCCACGAAACCTACTGTTTCGAACCCACAACCCGACTACAGTCAGATTTTATCCCACTGCGTTAGGATGGTCTTTATCGTTGGGTGTCTATGTGTTACAAGCAATATACATTCTATGCATTCCGCTACGTTAGTCGGTACTAGTATAGACACGTATAGCATTTTTTAATTGGCCAACTTTATACCTAACATTTTTTCGTAATTATACTTGGTTAGATAAGATTTATTTGAGTTTTTCTACTTTAAATTATAAAATATGTTACCTACTGTGTTTTGAATGGTTATATTATTTTAAAAGTTTTTGAGGCTATGGTAGCATAGTGTGACATTGTCTCACCATACATTAGTTCCGGGTTCGATTCCTATTCGGGAGATGAACATATTTAAATTATTGTAATTTCTTAGGCCCTTAAAGACAAAATGCGGCGTTGAGCTCCGCCACTCAACACGCAATGTCTCGTCCTTACGACCAAATATATAGTTTACAGTGAAACTGTTCTACTGTGGCGCCACTTTACAACATTGCAACTGCAAAAGTACAACTTTATACAATTACGACAATTAATACCTTTAAATAATGACGAAATGAGAAGGTATAATAAACTATTTTTATGGTTAGAATATCTTGACTAGCTCTACATCCAGGATCGATTCCAGATGTATGATTCTTTAACTGTTGATAGCACACGTAAATTACCGTTAAATTACAACCTTGTAAAACCTTTTTTAAAGTTTCTAGTTTGGGGCCTTATAATTTAATCTTCAAATCTATATCTACGTATAAAAATAGTTCCTTTACTTACCATATTTACTAAGATTTGATAAGAATTCCATATTTAAAAATAATATTAAAAAAAAAACAGCAAGTAAAAAATCTAAAGCTCTTTACCTTAACAAGATAGAAATTATATAAAATTGCGTAATAATTTTAAACGGCTACCATATTGTAGGTATAATTGGGGTAGGCGGAGGCTGATATTATGCATAAATCATAGCAGGTTAGACAGTAACGTTGCAGGTATTGACCGCTCTCTACTCTCTGCTGTCCATTATCCATTCTCTTCTAGTCATTTTTGCTTGACTATTATAACAATAGTAATTAATATTATTGTTAAGGCATAGCAATCAGAAGCATAGATACTATTTTTTTTTATTTTTTTTTATTAATCGCTTAATAATAATAACTTCTTCAGACTTTCGTGGTGTAATGGGCCAACGTCTGGCTGTAAGCATGACGGTTATGCTTCCATCTCTACACCGGAGAATGATCATATTTAAACTATTCTCACTTCTCGGCTTTGCACGATGCGTAGCGTTGAGTTCCGCCACTTTAAACGCAACTGTTTCTCTTACGGACGGAGAACGGAGTGCCTTGACGTTAGGTTCTGTCTAATTACCCTATTGTGGGTTTAGGTTAACACCTTTGTAAATTGACGATTCGAAAGTGCTTATAACAGTCTATTTGAATAAAGAATATTTTGATTTTAAAAGAGAAATAAATATAAAAGACGGAATT
Source organism: Philaethria dido (assembly GCA_033558755.1). NCBI lineage: Eukaryota > Metazoa > Arthropoda > Insecta > Lepidoptera > Nymphalidae > Philaethria > Philaethria dido. The sequence goes on from JAKGSA010000257.1 coordinate 98,372, forward strand.
TTCTCTTTTTCTTTATTTATTTATGTATTTTTTTGAAGAAAAGTTACTTATAGCCTATGACCTATGACTACTGAAGTTTTATTTGAATTAAACAAGTATAACCTAACGAACGTGTTTTATTTGAGAGAGCTAATAAGAAAAGGAAAGTATAATCAACGTGACCATAGATTATATACAAATAGTGATGTATTTTGATACACATTATAGTGATGTGCTAATCGATAAAGAAAGAATAAAATTAATATTATTAGAACAACTACAAATATCTAAATAAAACAACGTTTGTGAATAGCCTAATAGTTTTCTTAGACGTTTTAGTCTCAGAAAACTACTGCTACTCTAATACTAATATCGTATACGATATAAAAGATCAAAAATTTCATACGTATTTAATCTCAAAATTACTATAAATTAAATAATTTAATATAAGAAACGTGCTCGAAGGCACATTGTAAGATATAAGAGTATATTGCTTTATTAAATCAACTGAGAAGACGATGTTCGGCATTCGGGGGCCGATGAGCCATTACTGAGCTACAACTTGCAATTTCCAGAACTAATAACAATAACATAATGATTTTTAATTCGGCTCCGGCTGCGAGATCGAAAGTGAATTTATTTCCACGTCGGCCGGGAGCAATCGCGAGGGTGACTGTGCATTATGTGAAAGAAGTTGATATATTTATGTATTTATTTTAGCTTTACTCTGCGTATATATAGTGGAGGTTGACGGTCTAGAACCGTCAGAGACATTAAAGCATGAAATCGGAAGAGGCCTTTGTCAAAATTGGACAAACTGAGTCAGTTACCTAAATAGAAAAAAATGTAAATTATTATTTGAATAAAGGTCTTTATTATTATTATTAGGTAATGTGTATGTTAAAGTGAATGTTAGGTTTTGACACACTGAGTAGTGGAACATAACACCGCGCACTGTCTTAACAAATAAATGTAATATGTTCCTCGTTTTTAGGTTCAAGCTTTATCCATAGCGGGGTAGTCAGAGAGAACAGAGCCCAAAACGTTACGGAAAGCAGGAGTTAACTTATATCACTTTTTCCACAATCAACCTCTTCGTATTGTCCCTCCGGGAGGTTCTTGTGCGTTTCACGCGATCTCTCTCCATTAACTGTAAGCATAATTGTTTGTGGGTTCAACTTCACTCGTGGAAAATAATTATATTTAAAAATATTTTATTTTTTTTTAATTTAGTAGATGATCAGGCCAGATTCCGCCACTTAACCTGCAATTTCATCTGGGCGAAAAGTGGAGAACAAAAAACATCATTAGGTTTTTCTGACTGCCACTACGGGCACGGGGAAAATATTAAGCTGAAAAACATATACCCAAAAAATAAAAATTATTTTCATTTCCCATAAGTCGCAACAACATGGTGACCGTAGCGTACTCAGGAGCTGCTCAACTACTATTGGATTCCTCTCCGCCCACTCATTATATTCTTATAATATAAACTCTGTTTTTAACCGCGCTACCGCATATACAGGATGTTTCATATTACATACATTTCAAACAACTGTAGCCCTTATTTTAAACAATAAAAAGGTCTTTTTTGCATGAAATTTGAACATTAAAATTGACATTGTACAAAATTCGAACATGGCACAGTAGCCAAAGTGAGGTGAAAATGCAGTTAATAATGATTTACATACCGAGGTGTGTTATTATTGAAACTATGCCTTCGATGTTATTAATAGCAGATATTTTGTCATAATTAAGTTAGGGTTTTTTGTATGTGGGTAGTTTTAAGGTAGATAGGAAAGAAATTACGGTTTCTTTTTCATACATTAATTATTATTGGCATGTCTTAATTATTTTTCTTTAGGTCTCAGGGAATTTCCGGAAATATATATAGGAAATTTCAGGGAATTTTTTAGGGAATAATTTTGGAAATGCTATATCATGGAACTAAAATTATTATGAAGTTTACAGTGAAAGTTATTTTTAATAATTAATATCTATCTATATATAAATACGTGAAGCAAAAATTTTGGATCCCTTTTTACGAAAATTACGCGGACGGATAAGTATTAAACACACACACACACACACACTTATAGTTTTGGCACACTTATAGTTTATATAGAGAAGGAGTGCAGAATGCTAATATATTTTTAAATAATACATAAAAAGTATATTAAATTAATAAAATAAATGTTACACACACTACCATGGTTTTCCATCCATGTTTATACAGTGACATATCCATCACTACGCAATGTGTTATTAATGCATTTACGGGGACATTAGGTTTAATAAATGGTTTTTGGAAAATGTAAATAATTTAATTAATATTGTTCTCCAGAGTGGAATCAAACCTATAACCATCGCGATAGCACCACGATGGTTTCAAATTGACACTATCAAAAATACTGTCCATCTACTGAATAAGGAACTTGCACACGTAAATGGGCCGTTTCCATACAATATATTGACTTATTTAAAAATTTTAACAAAAAAAAAACTGAATTTAAAGAAAATTTTCTAAAAATACAATTACGAATAATTCAAAAATGGCTAATCAAGTTTTAACTAAATTTAAATGGGACATCAGAAGCACTAACTACCATATAAGAAAAAGAATTTTCAAAATTGGTTCCCCACTAAAAATATACTGTGGTAGCTAACCACAGTATATTTCTTATATACTGTCGGTTAGCCACAGCATATTAAAAAAGAAGCAATTTACATAATTTTCTTATAAAATTATAATATGAACATGTATGTATGTAGAGGCCTGTCGTGGCGCAGAGGCACAAGCGTGCGACTGTAAACGCGACAGGTTGTGGGTTCGATTCCCACTACAGGCAATAACAATATTATATTATGTTTAGTATTTTCATTTCCCCGCTCTGGTAGTGCGGCGTCGAGTTCCGCCACTCAGCAAGCAATGCCTAAGTCCGGCAGAAAGTGGGGAACGGAAATGTTAAAACAGAAGGGAGTGTCTTAACACTAGGTTCTCTGGTTCCCTCTGCATACCCTGTTATATGCGGGATACAGCGTGAAACTAAAAAAGTATATATATAAAGTTGATATATTCCAAAAGCAACTAACGCGTTATTACTAAAGTCCCAAACTGACATTGCGAAATGTCCTCTCATTTATCTTCAAGTAAAATTAATGACCAATATGTACGATATTAACACTTGTATCTGATAAATCGTTTTTCAAACTTCATCTATATAAAAATAAAAAAAAGAGTTCTTTTTCTTTACACTAGATGGAAAGTGGGGAATGGAATTGTTGAAAGAGTACGGAGTGTCTTAACACTAGGTTCTTAGGTTGCCTCTTCCTACCCTGCTATATGCAGACTACAGCGTGAAGTTAAAATATAGAGGTAGATAAAGAAAAATATAGTGTTGAGACACTCCGTCCTCTGCTTATTATAAACATTGGGGTATGAAACTTTACTCTCTTTTCCCAATCTTACTTGATGAACAAAATGAATAATAATTATGTTTGTATTATGAAATATAATTCAACAACTACCATGGCGCATTGAAGCGTTTGTCTGTGAACACAATTGTCGGATCGATTTCTACTCACATTGATTATATTAAAATAATTTTAATTTTCCTGCTCTGGTTAAGCGCGTGCGGCGTTATCCGTCACTTAAGACGAAAAGCCAAATAAAGAGTCTTGATGATATTAAGTTCTCTCCGACTACTCTACGAAGTGAAACTGTATACTTATACCAATGAGAATCGAACCTACAATCATCGAACTAACATTAAGCTTATACACTTTTTTTTAGCTTCACGCTGTATCCCGCATCTAGCAGGGTAAGCAGAGGGAACCTGAGAACCTAGTGTTAAGACACTCCGTTGTCTTTTCGTTCCCCGCTTTCCGCCGGATTAGAGGCATTGCGTGCTGAGTGACGGAACTCAACCCTGCGCTTTGCATTGTTACCAAAAACAGGCAATAAAAATAGTAAACGTTTTCATTTCCTGGAATGGGAATCGAACCCACAACCTATCACGTTTATCGCACGCTTGTGCCTCTGCGCCACGACAGACGTTACACTTTTTTATCGATATTCAAAACTCGATACTTCAAGAGCTCCCGTACATGTTTTAAATCATTTGGACGTTTAACCACGCCTCAATTATCAAGATGGTATGCTTAAATAAGTGTCGTTTACCGCCGAGTAATTGCTTCCATTCGTATACAGCAAGCATTACGTATCACTGTTCATTATTAATTACGTTTCTTTTTAATTACATTAGGAACTCGAAATTTATTTGATTGGATTATAATAACGGGGTTATATAAAAATAATTTCTTGCATGGCATGGAGAAGTACCAGTTAGAGAGATATGGAGAAATGCATTCGTCTGAAATTTGGTATTGCGTGCGATGTGGGTAACTCAACGCCGCACTTTGTCACAGCACAAACGAAAGTAATTTAATTGTAGTCATTTCCTCAAGTAATAATCGAATCAACAATCAATCATGTTGACAGCCATACGGTGGGCCACTACGCCACCATGGCCTCCAAATTTTGTAAATTGATCAATAATAAAATAAGGAAATAACATAAAAATTTTAAAAAATAGGTATAGGAAAAACGTAGAAATGCATTTGCCGTCCGAAATTCAGATAATGCGTGTTATGTGGTGGAACTGAACGCCGCACTTTGTCTTAGCAGTGCGAGTAAACGAGAGTAATATAAATGTACTCATTTCCTCGAGCGTGAATCGAATTCACAGTCAATCGTGGTTACAGTTTGACGCTGAAATTTCTCAAAATTTTGCAAATTGACTAAAAATAAGCTAAATTAATAATATTAAAAGAAGAAGAAGAATATAATTTTAAATACTGGGTATTACAAACTACCAGCGGGAAGGCGTCCATATAATATGATTCCCACCGGCTTACCTTTTGTTGATAAGATATCATTTAAAAAAAATAGGGGTTATCTTGCAGAAAAACAAGTTAGAAACTAAAAAAAAGGTCGTCAGCAAAATTTGATAATGAAATTGCTAAATAACATACTATACCGTGTGTATAGGCTGGCAAAGCATTTACAAATCCTCTGGTGTTGTAAATGTCTATGGGCGAAGGTAACCACTTACCACTAGGTGGTTCTTCTGCTCATTTATCTCCTCTGAAGATAAAGAAAAATGATAAAGAAAATATATGTATATTATTATTTATTATGCCTAAACATACCAGCTTTCCTAAATCCATCGGCTTAATTTTTTAAAATTTTCACTTCTCGCCACTGGAAACTACGCAACTAAACTGAACTAAAAATATAAGGCAAAGTAGCTTAACACTGTATCCCGCATAGCGGTGCAGTCAGAGAGATTCTAGAGTCGATACACTCCGTCCGTACGAGAAAAGAAGCGTAACTCAACGCCGCGCTGTGTCTTACCAGATACTTGTTTTTTTTAGCTTCATGCTGTATCCCGCAGGGAACATGAGAACACTCCGTTCTCTTTCAACAAATCCGTTCGCTTTCAACAAATCCGTTCCCCACTTTCCGCCAGATTGAGGCACTGCATGTTGAGTGACGGAACTCAACGCCGCGCTTTGCCCTGTTATCAAAACCAGAAAATGAAAATACTTCATTTCCTGGTGTGGGAATCGAACCCACAACCTGTCGCTTTACAGTCACACGCTTGTTCCTCTGCGCCACGACAGGCGTTACCAGATAAAGTCCTCTAATATATGTAGGTATATATAATTAAGACATTAGCATACAATTCAGAGTATATGTTTACGGACATTAGAACAATTAAAGTATTACAACTCAACAAGCGTATCGGATTAGCATATTTATTATATAACTTTATGAATTATAGATATTGAAAATTGAAAGTGCAACGTAACTGTATGTGTGTATGTATGTATGTAAGGTGATGGGGGACATAATGCGGGATTGAACTAGTAAATAATAGATTTTAATGTTATTAGATTTATTAATTTTTTCTAGCATGTTTATAGCAGGGTCAGCAGAGTTCAGAATTTGATTGTGCATGACATTGCGTGTTTAATTGTATTGGAGTAATAATCGAACCCACTATCTTTGCATCAATTAATCAAAATTACATCTACAATGAGACTGTCTCACTGCGTCAACACTGCCTGCCTGACTGCGTCTAGCCTATTTTTATTTTTTACATTATTTTAAAATCGACATAAGGCATAAATATTAATATTTCTATATAAGTATGTTAGGCAAGTTTATTTATGTATGTACACTGAAAGCGAGAAAATACTACTTCTGCATATTTTTTACATTCTAAGGGCATTCTCAAAATTCCGAAACTAAGGAACTAACGAACTAAACTAACTAATTAATTTTCCGCCATTTTACAGAAACTGCGTTTTTGGTGGTTGGTTCCAAAAGGTGCAGGTTCGAATCCTGCCAAGCTCAAATATTTTTAAAATCAAAATGTTCTTTATGAAAGAAGATATTTTAGTAAAATATCTATTATGCAAATGTAATAATATAATTTATATCTGCTTATTAAATATGTACAGAAGCATTTTTTACTCTTAATTTTTTACAATTATCACCTCTACAACAAACAGAGTATCTTAACACTAGGTTATCTCTGCCTAGCCTGCTGTACGGGAAGGATATGAAGTGTTCATAGCTATATTTTTTCGTTCTGGTAAGATAAAACACGGCGATAAGTTCTACCATTTATAGCATAATAACTTTAATTTGAGCAGAAAACGGCGAACGGAGTGTCTTAACACTAAGTTCTTTTTTCCTACACTGTTTTAGCGAGAAACTATACGTACACTAATGCAATTTTTATATTAAATTTAATTATTTTACAAAACTTGCTTATAAAGGTGTGTTTCAGATTTAGCATTTCGGTGTTATTATAATCATCGTGCACGGTGTACCGCCGCGGGCGTCGCCAGTACCGAGGCAGGCGCGGGTTCGATATCGCGGTCACGGCTGTTGACTTGCATCTGTTGACTCATTACATGACCACACGCATGACTAATAAAAACAGTTTAAGGGCATTTAAGGTTTAAAATTATTTAAATTAGAATGATACGTTCAATCATACCATTGAATAATTTAGATTTTAACAAAAAGGATTTCAAATAAAAAGTAAATTATTACGAATAACTCAAAAACTACTCGTCAGACCTTAATTGTTTTTAAATGGGACTATATCATAAACACTAGCTATCATATAAACAAATCATCAATATTGGTTCATCCAGTAAAAAGTTATGCGGTAATACATATAAAAAAAAATCGAAAACTTCCTTCTCTTTTGAAGTCGGTTTTCGTAATACTTTGTAAAACGACTATGCGCGAATAACTAGTTATTTACGATTATTCATAGCATGCAATTATTTTTTCCTGGACTAGAAAAAAAAACGTAGCATTTCCCCGTTTCCATTGTAATTTCAGGAAACTCTCTTTTTCCGGAAATCCTCTTCTATTACTCCCCTACACTCCCCAATGTACTTACATGATTTTCATCTTTTTATGTCCAGTAGTTTTGCCTGTACATTGCCTGCCAGTCACTTAGTAAGGAAAGCGTTTTATATATGTATGAGATTATTTATGTTAATAGTTACTTTCATGGTGGTCGATTATAAAGAAATGTAAATAATACTTTTTATATTCGAACCAGCGCTTACTAAATCAAAAAGATTCAAGCGAATCAAACACTTATAGGTGAAAAAATATTTAAATAATTTGATATGTCGTGGCGCAGAGGCACAAGCGTACGACTGTAAACGCGACAGGTTGTGGGTTCGATTCCCACTCCAGGAAATGTATTAGGTAACAAGGCAAAGCACGGCATTGAGTACCGTCACTCAGCACGCAATGCCTCAATTCGGCGGAAAGTGGGTTGGTGGTTAACACTAGGTTCCCTCTGCCTACCCGGCTATATGCGGGATACGGCGTTAAGCTATGTATGTATGTATGTAAGAAAATTTACAGGTAAAACTTAAACCTAAAAATACCTGTCCGAAAAGTATTATTTATAAATATTCGATTTATCAATCTAGTAAAAAAATATTCCTATAGACTATACACATATTAGTAAAAAAATACCAATATATTTTAAAAATAATCAAATATCCACATTTCATTGAAACAAAAACAAAATCGAAGTTATTTGAGGCGCACAGTATCGATGCTTACAATCGTAAACGTTGCTTTTTGTCCGTCTGTCTCTCAAGAATTAATCGCTTCCATACGAATTTGAAACAATTTGAAAGTCAATCGACAGTTTTTACGTCGAGGTCCCGACGATATCCTCGCTACATGCAAACAAATTACGTCAAATTTTCAAAATTTTGCTTGAGTTTTTTCTTTTACTGAATTATTCATTATTTCCTGTTCATTTTAAACGTTAAGATATTGAAAAAAATATGTATATCGTAGTATCTATGTTTTTATATGCATTCATTGTGTGAATTAGCAAGTGAAATTAAACGAATGATCAGATGAGATACATAATGTTTGATAATTGATACAGATAGGGCTTTCTGGTTTTTTTTATAGATATTTTTTGCTGTTTCAAGATTTTCTGCGTTTAATGTTAGTGTTGAGACACTCCGTTCTCCACATTTACTTGAATTTTAGTGCTGCGTTTTGTCTTTTTATATTACATAAAAATTTCGTTTTCATTATATTAGAAAAATATTTAAAATGAACTGCACTGCTCAAGATTTTATAATAGTAGAGAATATAATATTAAAGTTATTCTTGGTTTTTTCCTTACTTTATATAATTCTGTCATTCTTTTTAACTTAGTAGGTTTTTTAGTGAAGTCACTACGATTGCATACATACAAAGCTTCACGCTGTATCCCGCATATAGCAGGGTAGGCAGAGGGAACCTAGTGTTAAGACACTCTGTTCCCCACTTTCCGCGGAATTGAGGCATTGCGTGCTGACATGACATAGATTATAATCATAAACAATCTGTCTATATTTCTAAATACAAATAATAAAAAAATAAAAATATACTTTAATATTATCTTATATTAGATTAGATAGCAAATTTTTAACTTGCTTGCTTTTTCATGCATAGTAGGGAAGGCAGAGAGAGCTTCGCGACAAGACTCTGTTCTCCACTTGCCGCGTGAGAAATTATATACGATATATAGATATATACTATAGACGTATTTATGTGGGACCCGACACCGAGCTTTGCTTTACGATAGCAGGGAATAAAAATTACTTAAATGAGTATAATCATTTCCCTAAGTGAAGATCGAACCTAGGACCACTCTCATTTACACATAGAGGCTGTCCCACTGCGTCACAATAACCTCTATAAACACTTTATATTTCTTTATTGAAATGTATTTGTAAAGCCAAAATTATAACACAGATATCTTTTTAATAATAGAATTTATAATTAAATGTTTATTTTTTGTACTTAACAACAATAACAAAAGCAATAAGTCCTACCACTTCGAACATAGTTCTACTGTAGAGTTGCTACATTTATCTTACTCCCAGTAGTATGTATTTATCATAGATAGAGACAACCTGTGATAAAGGCAGAAATAACTTAGTGATGCATCACTTGGTACTTTACTTACACCAGCTCAGAGAATTGGACGAGGACAATTAATAACAAAAAGTGGATTATAAACAAGAGCCTTATTAGAAATAAAAGAAAGCAAGAAATGAAATAAATACTATAAAACAACATTTGAATTTAAACAAAAGTACGAAGTATGGCTGTAGTGCATTAGTAATTATTAAAACCAAATCTTGACTGAGGAAAAAATAATGTTTTAATACTGCACCTATTTGTAAAGCTGTTGAATTGTAAAGAACACATGGTCCTAGATTTAACATGACATTTGATACAAAAGTGTATGTTAAACATCTGGTAGTGTGTGTAATATAATATATTTTATTAAATAATATATTAAAAAATACTAAAAAAATAATAGCTTTCTTCACTTGACTTCACCAAACTCCATGGTTTTCTGTCCGCAATTTTCGCAAAAAGAGCTCGGAAATTTTTCATTCATGTATAAATATTACAATATTTACATTCAATTTTAAATGTAATATGTTTAATATGTGTTATATTTTAAGCTACAGCTGTATTTACAGTTTACATAATAAGTATAATAACAAAAGAAACTGTAGGATATATAAGACACTTGCGTCACTAAGTGACTGACAGTTCTTGGGTTTGGTAACAAGGCAAAGCGCGGCGTTGAGTTCCGCCACTCAACACGCAATGCCTCAATTTGGCGGAAAGTGGGGAACGGAAATGTTGAAAGAGAATGGAGAGTCTTAACACTAGGTTCTCTGGTTCCCTCTGCCTACCCCGCTATATACGGGATACAGCGTGAAGTTAAAAAAAAAAAACTTTACTAGCTAGATTCTTTGGGAAATATGGGGAGCACTAAGAAAGAAATTATTTAAATTCCAATTCACATAAATAAAGTCACAAGATACAGTTAGTCTGTAAAAAAAATAGAATTTCATTACATTCATTACAAAATTAGTTTTTTTTAATATTTTACAAAAAATAGGCAAAAAAATATATATTTTGATATGTAAATCAAATGACCGTTTTAAAAATATTACATTTAATACAAAAATGACTAAACCAGCAGAGAACACCGGCCTCTCCAATACCAGAGAGGGCACACTGTAGATGTTATCTCCGGCGTCGGCGTAACGAATCGATCCGACGCGCGCGCAGCAAATTGATATTGTATACCATTTTACGCGAGACGCAACCGACAGGGAAATTTGTGCTTATATAATTATACTCTTACGATACTCGCATACTGTCTTATTTCAGATATTTTAATACTTTGCACTTCATGTGTGTGGGAGTTTATGGATGTGAATGTGTAATTTGGTGAAATTTGGACAAATAAAACTGCTATATGGTTTTTCTTGAATAGCAGGGTAGTTAGAGAAAATCTAGGGTTAAGATAATTTGTTTGCGGCTGTCCGGCCGAATTTGAGACAGAGTGTGTCAGTTGAGAGGACAAAAATAAATGCCACGCTTTGTCTCACTAGAGCTGAAAATTAAAAATCCTCCGAGTGGGAATCGAACCCATAAACAATCGCGTCTATAGTCAGATGCTGCCCCTCTGTGTCACGTCGGCTCAATATCCATAGTCAGGTATTAAATATTAGTACTTAGAATTTTCTATATGGAGTAGAAACAACTCAGCTTTTTATGGATTCGAATTAGAGATATAAGTGTAGTCTTCAGGGGCTTCTTTAAAATGCACATTAATCCTCATCTCTACTGTCAGAGCTCCTCTCTGTCTAACCAAATTAGAAACATTAATGTCGAGATCAATTAGTATATTATATTGAAATTTCGCCTTATTATATGGAAGAATGTTAAATGTTATATCCAAAATATGTTATCCAATTATTAAAATAATGTAATTTTAAACTTTTTACATATAATGTTTAATTCAATTTCAACAAAAAGTTAAAATAATAAGTGTTTCAATCGAATTATGTTTTATTTACTAGTATTTACAATAATAAATAAAGTTGTTAATGTAAACTATAGTCTACACTATAGTGGCGGAACACAATGCCGTAATTTGTCTTCCCTGGGCATGGATATAACAGTATATCAAATATAATCATTTCCCAAGTGGAATTCGAACCCACAACATAAATGTTGTTGTTGTTGCAGACAGACGCTGTACCACTGAGTCATAATAATATTTTTTTCTTTAGCTTCACGCTGTATCCGGCACAAAGCAGGGTAGGCAGAGGAGAACCTAGTGTTGAGACATTCCGTTCTCTTTTAAAAATATTATAATATGCCTCAATCAAATATAATTTCATAAATGTTCTATTACATCCTATTACAGTAACTGGTATGCTCACAATATCTGATATTGAAAGATAGCCATAATGTATTAAACCTGAAAACTGCCGTCGGCAGTAATATCAGTCGGTAATAATGATGATATTATTTTATAAATCAAGCTAAATGTTACTATACAAATGTAGTACGGTGGCGATATCTCTTAATAGACAAGGACTACGGGTTCGAATTTCATTTTGGGACATTTAATAAAAGTGCATGTTTTAAATAAGATTTACCTATTATTTCTTAGGTGGGTTTCTACTTATCAATCTATTGATGAAGATAATGTACATTGTATTACTACGTGAAGGAAAAATTTTGTACCCAATTTAACAAAATTTACGCAGGCGGAGTATTTTAATTAGTACAGTATAAAGTTTATATGGAGAAGGTGTGCAGAAAGTCAATATTCTTGGTAATAATGCAAGAAATATAAATAAATGAATAAAACAAATATTACACTTACTACAATGACTTTGACATAGATTGTATAAAATGTTACACGTTGCTATGACAACGCGTTGTTAACACCTAAGCGAGCCTCTGGTGTTTAGATATTTAAGGGAATATTTAAAAACATCCTCTTCAAGCGACTTTTTGACACAAAAATTCGATCGCAACAAAATAAGTAAGTCAAATACTAATATAAGCAAAAAAATGGGATAAAAAAATTGAATTAGTCTTTTGAAAAAATTTAAATTCATACAAAATTACTGAAAACCTTTTAGCTGTCGTTTCTAATAAGTTAAATAAAAAATATTTTTAATACATGTCATCAGGCGAAAAGACGAGAACAGAGTGTCTTAACACTAGGTTCTCTCTGTCTACCCTGCTATGCAAGATCACGCTTCAAAAATATGATAAGCAATAAAACATATTAGAAATCTAATAAGATTTTTTATTACAAACACAACAAGCGATTGTGTACACGTTTAGTATTTACACATTACACGATATTTGTTTATATAAAGTATCTAAAAATAGCAGAGAGCGTAAACTTAGTTTAAATAGAAGGGGAAAAGAATATTTTGGGGAACCGCTGTATGTATTTAGTTACCCTAAAGTTACTTGCTGACTACTTGCCGTCGCTAGATTCTTATATGACTTTTTTCATTAAAATACACTTTTGTAAAAGAGAACGGAGTGTCTTAAGACTAGGGTCCAGGAACCTACCTAGGTTTTGAAATTTTAATATTAAGTAATATTGAATAGTATCGAGTAAAGTTAAGTAATATTAAGTAACTGAAAAAAAAAATCTTATTTCCTAAGTTTAGTTAAGTGATATGAAAATATTGTGGAAGTTGACAAAAGTTACGGACCACGTGTCCGTAGTGATCAGAATAAATATTTAAAAAAAGACTAGGTCCAAGGCTAATGCGAGACATAGAGTGAAGATGAACAAAAAACGATATGTAACTGAGAAATATCAATAAGATTCGCATTCTAACTTAGTTCCTGTTTGAAATAGTTTAAGTTTCTCATATAATAGATTTTTTTTATTTTATGTACATACATACATACATAGCTTCACGCTGTATCCCGCATAAAGCAGGATAGGCAGAGGGAACCTAGTGTCAAGTTCACTTTCTGCCGAATTAAGGCATTGCGTGTTGAGTAACGGAACTCAACGCCGCGCTTTGCCTTGTTACCAAACCCAGGAAATGAAAAATTTTATATCTTGGAGTGGGAATCGAACCCACAACCTGTCGCGTTGCACGCTTGTGACTCTGCGCCACGACAGGCGTTTTTTTATGTATTACTTGTATATAGTAAGGACAGTGAGAACATAGAGTTAAGACACTCATTTTCTCTATTAGATAAATAAAAAAGAGAAATTAAATTATAATAATACTATTTTACGCCTGTCGTAGCGCAGAGGCACAAGCGTGCGACTGTAAACGCGACAGATTGTGGGTTCGATTCCCACTCCAGGAAATGTAAAATTTAGTATTTTCATTTCTTAGGTTTGGTAAAAAGGCAAAGCGCGGCGTTGAATTCCGCCATTCAACACGCAATGCCTCAATTCGGCGGAAAGTGGGGAACGGAATTGTTGAAAGAGAATGAAGTGTCTTAACACTGGGTTCTCTGGTTCTCTCTGCCTACCCTGCTATATGCGGGTTACAGCGTGAAGTAAAAAAAAAATCTATTATAACAAAGAATTTCGTTGAATATTTGTATTGTAGGTAACATCAAATAGTTAATGCAACAATCGAAGAAAAAAGTTGTATACTAAGAAAAGTTTATAAAGATTGCTTAGCAATTACATAGCAGGAAAAAATAAATGAAAAATGTCGACTCTAGTAAAAAGTGAGTAATCAAAAAATTATAAGTGTTAATTCTGGTGATAAGTATATGCTTAGTGTTTATATAAACTTATTTTTTTTAATTGTTGTACGTTTTTATTATCTTTTGTGTTATTATGGGATAAACAGTAAGTAACTGAAAATTAAAGCTTACAAATGATTTATTTGTACCATATATGTATTATTTGTCAAAGCTAAAAGGAAAAAAAGAAAAAAACATAAATTCCAAAAAAATAGTTAATAGTTAGTATAATATATGTTTAGATTACACCCATACCTCGCTTTGCGTCGGGGTTACATTCCAAAAAAACACGACGCAAATTGAAACGACGCAAAATGAAAATAGATTTTTTATAGCAAACCATTTAATGATCGAAGATAGGTTCCAGGCTTACGAAAATACTACCTTTTAAAAATAAAATTGAACAAAGTAAAATTTTTCAAACAAAAATAATATCCATAAAACGTATTCAATTAAACAAAATAAACTGCATATTCATTTAATTTATGAAAGTTTAATTAGAATTAATCACTGTCTGATGTGTCCAAAGTGGTTGTTGTCGTAGGTCGGCTTTCTTTCATAAAAAAATGGTCCCATGTTTGTTTAACTGCTTTTTTTTCAACGTAAGATTGGGGAAATAACGTAACGTGAACGTAACGTGAACGTAAACTTTATATATGTAATTATCTTATTAAAAAAGTACAACACACTACCTCACACTACGTAATTAAACTGAACTTTAAAATAAACAAAACGAAGTGAAAATAAAATTGTATTAAACTTGCGTTGATTTTTAGTTAGAAAGGAAATCCCCAAATTTTGATGACATGGCATAATTAAAGACAAAAGTGTTGCCATATTTTAGGAAAAAAAAATTAAAAAAAATTAAAGACTCGAATCCAAAACAACGCAACTTCGAAAATCTAACGACGCACAGTGAAAATCAGTAAAAATTAAGCAGCGACGCAACTTCGAAGCAATGCGAGGTATTGGTGTACATACAAATACTAATAATTCAAATTGGAAATTAATAAGTAAAATGATTAACTAATGATATATTTAGTATAAAAATGTGGAGGAGCATATAAAAATATACATTTTATTTAATAATATATATATTTAAAGTAACATTTTAAAATAAACCCTCTCTAGCGGTAATACAGTAAAGAGGAAACGTAAAGGGGAGGTAATCCCGGTTTACTTCAGCTACGCGACAATAGATGGCGCTTGCTGGCATAAAGTAATTAAATTCATTCATTTTATACCATATTTCATTTAACAAATGAAATAACTTTTATATCTAAATCAATTATAATGATTCTTTATTTTTTTAAATTGATAATATTTTTTTTTTATAAAATTATTACATACATTTATAATAAAAATAAAAATTACCAACTTTCTTATAAGGAACATTTTTTAAGAAGTCAAAAACATTTTAATACGTGAAATATAAATCAAATACATATTAAAAATAACCTATATACTCTAAAATAAATAATATTATAACAAATTTAAATGTTACCTTACAATCAATAGTTCCTCTACTCAATCACAGATGGCGCTGGTAGTAGCGCTCGTAACTCATTAACGTCTTAGTCACGCTCGCAGAGTGAATATCCTCATTTTTATTCAAAAATATTTGAATTTATAATATGTAGGCGTAATAGTGATTTGTTTATCATTTAAATAATATGTGGGTCATATTTGTTGTGTGACGTAGAGTGTGTAGTACTACTGTACGTTATATTTCATATAGGTAGAGTTCTATAGATTTTTTTTAGAATTACGCGGTATCCCGCACATAGCAGGGTAGGTAGAGGGAACCTGAGAACCTAGTGTTAAGACACTCCGCTCTCTTAAGATTTAAGTTCCCCACTTCTTGAACCGAGTGGCGGAACTCAACGCCGCGCTTTGCCTTGTTACCAAAACTAGGAAATGAAAATATTAATTGTTATAATATTTAATATTTTCATTCCCTGAAGTGGGACAGTTATATTGCTATATTGATTTTGTTAAATATTTTGGTAGCGAAAATTTTTGTATGGTAGAGTTTTTGTAAGTTATAAACTGTCATTTGGTATAACTGTCAGATGGCATTTAAATTTAAATTTTATTTTGGGACGATAACGACATCTATGTAAGATTTACGCGGAGAACACAGTGTTTTGCCACTTGGTTATTTTTGTTTACCTTACTATATTTGTTTACCTTACTATATGTAAAAAGCGTAAAGCTAAAAAAAAAAATTAATTAAAACTTTTTAACTCGAAATCTACGTTCTTGATAACTAAGTAAGAGATCTTGGAATTCGATATTTATATATTTTTGTGATAATCTTATCTAGGTATATATTTCTTACTTACTTTAATAAGTAATAAGAAATATATCACTCATGAAATCAACATAACACGGACTCTACATATGTATCTCAGATCAGGTAGCCATTTTTTAAATTGTTGTTAAACATAATCATTGCAAAAAATAACTCTCGCGCACTTATTATATAATTGCAATCATTAGTAAGTAAAAAATATGATTTTAATCATCATCATAAATATTTTTTTATTCTTATATTTTATATGATCTTTCATTATTTAATGAAACTGTCATTATTTATAATTAACAATAGCATATAAAAAGTCATATATTACGTATATATGTTAAATATATGTATAAAATTAATTGTTTTTAAGCAACTCTACAATTCTTGTTACTTTGTCATTTTTGGATTTGAAACAGATATTTTGGTAAATTTATGAAAAAAAGAACTCTATTAAAGTTTCAAAAATAACTTAATATTCTTATATAAGTAAGCTTTGTAACATTTTCTAGTAACTTATGACATAACAATCTGTTAAGTAGTAGGTATCGGTGCACAATGTTTGTTTCAATTATATCTGTATTCTAATAAGAATGTAATAGTTGTGGGTTATTCTATGTAATTAATGTTAATAGAGTCCTATTTTACTTAGATATGTACATTAAAATTATAAATATGAGTAATACGCTCCGATGTTGTTGGTGCGTTAGATATGTAGAGTCAGTCTCTACTACAGCGGTGTGTAGTGTGTGTCACACCGCGTTGTGTGTCAACCTCTACACATACTACTGTCGTTACAAAGTTCTTTAACAAATGAAAGTAACTACTTCATTTACATAGCAAGTGTATGTAAGTAGTGTAGTATGGACGCGTAGAGCTCTCCGAGCGGCGGCGGCGATACTTTGTAAACGCCGGAAAAATCGTAGCGATTATGTTTGTAAATATTAAGGTGTGAATGATAGAGCGGCGAGCGTGCGACGCGCCGGGCGCCCGCTGTGTGCGCGCGGGGAGGGGGGCGGGGGGGTGCGGGCAGGCGGCGTGCGCGGCGTGTGGGGAGGGGGCGCGCGGGGGGCGCGGGGGGCGCGGGGGGCGGCGCGCAATTACGGCGTCATTAGCGGGCGGCGCTGGGCGGGGCCGCCCCTCTCCGGCGCCGGCGCGCGGCGCGCCGCCGCCGCCTCGAGCCCAGTCCGCACCGTGCTGCCGTCGCGCACGCACGCGCATGTCGCTCGTTGTTGAGTCCGGTGATGTGAGGTGGCCCCCGCCGCTACCGCAGCGCCGCGCGATTGACGCGCTTGTTTCGCGAAAAAGTGCGCCAGGTGAAGGCTCGAGAGCCTTCGAGCCGGCAAGACGCCGTCCACCGTGGATCTGAGGTACGGCGCCATGGCGGCGACCACGTATATGCCGGGAGAGCTGGATCTCGGCAGCATCGGTGGGTATCACGCCGCATCGCCGCGCAGCGCCGAGCCCGCCGATATGAAATACCAGCACCCGCTGCACGCGGGCGGCTCTCCGTCGCCGGGTGCGCCCGTGGGTCTTAACCCTTGGGCGTCGCTGCCGCCGGCGGACCCGTGGACGATGCACACGCACCACGCGCACGCGCACGCTCATCAGCCTGACGTGAAGCCTCCAGCCGCGCAGCACGACCACCGCCATCTGCAGAGCCACGGCTGGCACGCGCCAGTCGTGTCCGCGCACTACGGCGCTGGCTCCCCGGTGGCGCTACACGGCGGATACCCGGTGCCCATGCATCAGCACCACATGCTCCGCGACGTGCAGCCTTCTCCACATCCTCTACACCACCATCACGCGCTAGAGCGCGATCAGCCCGAGGAAGACACGCCCACGAGTGATGACTTGGAAGCCTTCGCAAAGCAGTTCAAACAACGTCGTATAAAACTTGGTTTCACGCAGGCCGACGTCGGCCTCGCGCTTGGCACACTTTACGGAAATGTTTTCTCACAAACTACGATATGCAGATTCGAGGCTTTACAACTCAGTTTTAAAAATATGTGCAAATTGAAACCTTTGCTACAAAAATGGCTCGAAGAAGCGGATTCAACGACAGGTAGTCCAACGAGCATTGATAAAATTGCCGCTCAGGGGCGCAAAAGAAAGAAGCGCACATCTATAGAAGTGTCTGTGAAGGGAGCGCTCGAACAGCACTTTCATAAGCAACCGAAGCCCTCCGCTCAAGAGATAACGACACTCGCGGACAGTTTGCAGCTAGAAAAGGAAGTGGTGCGAGTGTGGTTCTGCAACCGTAGACAGAAAGAAAAGAGAATGACTCCACCAAACACGTTGGGCGGAGAGATGCTGGACGGCATGGGGCATGGGCATTACGGGCACGACGTGCACGGATCGCCGCCACTGCACGCGCACTCGCCCGCACTGTCGCCGCCGCACGCGCCGCACGCTCCTCACGCCCCGCACGCGCAGCATGCCCAGCACGCGCAGCACGGCCTCCAGAGCGCACACACGCTGGCGGCGCACTAACAGTTCGCCCCGTGGGCGCCGCCGCGGCCTTACTACGCGGAGCCGCACTAGCCGCCCGCGGGATCCCAGCTGTACATAGCTGTACATAGTTCACGGAAGCCAAGTTTCAGTTGTTCTCGTTAGGCGCGCGGCCGCGGCCAGTGACCTCGTAGTGAGTGACAATGCGGAGACAGCCGCCGCGCGCCAACCGCCGGCAGCCGCCGCCGGTAAGTACCCGCCAGCGTCGGCGCCGGTGCCGTCTGCGACTCGTGCTACCGTGACAGACGATTCCATCGAATTTATTTATAGATATTATGAATTAACGATGTTGCGCGCCGCCAACGTCGCCTACGTGTCGGTAGGAGACGCGGCGCGGAATAATGTAAAACCGTTGCTACTATTGTAAATTTATGATTAGTGATGAGACGAAAGCGAAGCACGAATCGGGTCGGAGCTTCGCCCAGTGAGGAATACGAAAGAGTCAATAGGTGCAATTTTTGTTTTAAGTGCTCGAAGATGCCCGTGAGGCGGCGCGCCAGACACCGCCCGGTCTCAGTGTGCCCACTGGGTGCACTGTGTCGGGTGGCGAGACGGTCGTGCCGTGTCGCTCGGCCGCTCACGTAACTTATTGAAAATGAAGCAGATACGATGCCAAAATGGTTTTATTCCTGTTTTAATTGTTTTGTTGTTTTTTCGTTTGTATGTAATTGTGGCCAATTTCGGTACTTAATTTTTATATAAATAGGTATTTTTTTATATAAAGTAATGTTATTTCCACGTATATGATGATATATATAAAAATGTTCTTTATAGAAAGTGAGATATATAGAGTCCGGTCTCTCCGGTCCGGCGCTCTGCTCGTCTGTCACTCATCTGTCAGGGGCACGCTAGAGCTTAGAGACGCGTTAGTTGTATGGACGCTGCCGCACGTCGCCGTACTGTTTGTTTGTCCGTTTGTTTGTTTGTTTGACTTTGTTAAGGACGCGATTGCTCACCGCGGTGTGTGTGCTAGTGCAGTGCGCGAGCCCGATACGAACCAAACCCAATGTTGTAAATGTAATTATTTCGTTATTCTCAACGAAGTTGACGAGTTGATATGTATATAACTGTATAAACTATGGTAGGTAATAACGAACAGACGGCAGTGGTAGTGCGAGCCTCTCGTAGGTAAATAATGAATAATTAGTCTTAAAATGTTTTATATTATTATCTAAGTATTTAAATAAACCAGAGTAAATATTTTATTTGGTAGTATTATTAATGAATCCCGGTCAATAGGACCCGTCGACGACAAACAACTTGTTAGACTCTACGAGTGAGACAAGTAGCGCAGGTAGAGGCAAAGTGGTATTCATTTGATGTAGCCAATGTTATCTTGTATGCTTAGCGAGTAACTTGAAAACGAGTGCAGGCTTATATAGAGGTTTCTGAGCAAGGCTTGGACTTAAAGACATAAAACATGCGTTATACTGGCGGCACGGTGAGGGCAGGCAGTGACATGTCGCGCTCTACCAGACTTCACACATGTCGAATTTATCACAACTTAATTTTGCACCCACGAATACCTAACACACTGACGAAGCATTACAACATACATTTTATGACTTTGCCTCAAAACTCCATACAATCTAAATACTTAAATATAGCCTCGAATATATTTTTTAAAGGAAATCAATTTAGGCGACACGATTATTTGTATATTTAATGAGAGATAAAAATCAGGTACATTTTATTAGATGCATTCCAAGCGCTCATACTTACTCTACTAGTATACTGAACTGTTAATTGCTTACTGAGAATTAGCAACTGGTTACATACCACTTACTTTAAATATAGAAGTTTTTTTTTTTAATTTTGATAAAAAAAGAAGGATTTAGGTATAAATAATAAATCCCAAATAATGCCTTTTACAGTATTTTTTATTTGCATTTTTTATTGAAGTAATCACAATCGTTGTAGGTTGTAATCAATGTAAACAGCGTAACATCGATATTTGTTCAGAGCTAATCAACATCACTTCTTTGTTTACGCGAGCGCAGTCCCGCCTCGCCGTTGATTTATGGTACTAAAAAATTGACCTTTCATTTGAATTACGTAAATTTCTTTATGGTCATCTTATTTTTTATTTTATTTTTAAGCTTTCTTTATGTTATCGATGCGAGGTAACGGGGACCGATAGGTTCCCATTGACCGCATTTACTAAGATTAATTCGATTATTTCCTTTTAGAGTATTACTGACTCTTACATTACAGGCAGCTTTTAAATTTGTTATGTTATCTAAAAACTGAATTTAAGAAGTTAAATTTTTGTATTGAAAATCTTAAACTCATAAATTTAGGCAGTATAGAATAACAAACAAATAATATTTTAGAAATATAAAAAATAATCATTCAATTTTAAAAAAATAATATAAGTCTGATAATGATAAACGCACACTACGAAATAATTTCTTTATTTTTTTTAATATAATTTATTTATAATTAGGAATTTGCAGTTCCCTGTTTCTTCGTTGTGACACAACGACGTTTCTTCATCACCTTTTCAACGTCAATGTTTGACAAGCACCAGTACTTATTTATTTATTGATTGACTAAAGGTTTTCACCTGTCAATACAAATATCGTTGACAAAAACCGGGGAGCAGGCCGCTAGCGTGCGAGGCTTTGCCTCACTAAAACTTCTTCACGTGTGTCGAGGAGTATGACATTCCGTACGTCTAATGAAGCGAGGCTGTACTAGTGAAACGCGTTTAAATATACTATTCTTAAAACAAAACGTTTTTCTCACCTCATTTATAATATTCAGCTTCATAGACCATTCTTTATTATATTGTACTAGACATACCTACATATACGCGTATACGTTCTCACCGGCCTCGTCCATTATTATTAGGTATGAATAGGTACTATTTCCTTTCGAGATAAGAAATCTTCAAGCTAATTATTATAATGTCAAATTAACAAGGTATTTATTTGTGATCGGACTTACTTGACTCTACATAAAAAGCTTAGTAACCTACAGACGTATTTATTTCAACGGATAATACTAGTATAGCTATTTATTTTTATTTCCTTTGACTTACCTTATTAATAAGCTATAAAGTTATTTATGATAGTGAAGTAGAGTCATAAGATTTAAAATTTAAGAAACAAAAATCGTTTTTATAAAGAATTACATGTCTAGGTTACAGCTTAAACCAATAACACCTAACGTCTTTTACGTTTTACACGTTAAAAAAAACAATATTAGTTTTGTTCAAAAATCAATCCTCCGGTTTTATCAACATCATGTTTAGATATAGCTTTGCGATTTTTTCCGCAAAGCACGGAGAAACCAATGTCAATATATTCCGTTGTCCGCTTTCCGTTAGAATCAAAGACATTACGTGTTAAATGGAGGAACTCAACGCCGCGCCTTGCCTTACCTGAGTATTGAAATTAAAAGTTATTAAAAAAATATAATTAAACCTCAATTATAAGTAATTGAATATAAATAGTAAAGATTTGCATAGTTACAAACAATTATAACTCTACTCCCCTCAAAATCGGCCGACATATAACACCTTTTGTCATGTCACTTTTTAATTTTATCATTACGATCGCTTTCTACGCTTAAATGTTTCAACCCTTTTATATTGTCATTATTAAGTAAAATAATGAATTGTTTTTGTAATGATTTATAGAGTTTTAAGCTAGAGTTAAGTTGCCGGCGGCGCGTTATCATTGCGTCGGGGAGTTAAAACTTAAATGACAGTTAAATTGTTTTCAAATATATATTATTAAGTTTATTATATTAATTTAGTACATGAAATATGGTCTTTTGCTAAATTGTTTCATTATAAAAAACTTCATTAATTTGTTTGTTTAGTGAAATAGGATAATGATATACGTTGCTTTAGTTTATGTAATTATTAAATAAAATAATGATAATTTAATGATTTTAATAATATAAAGGCATTGTGGCACAATGTGACTGAATCTTATAGCAAATGTAATTAGTAGTGGGTTCGAATCCCATTTGAATGAATGATTGTATTAAAATTTTCATTTCTTCGCCCTGATAAGACAAACCAAGGCATTTAGTTGCGTTACTTAACGGGTAATGTCTTAAATTCGGACAGCAAGTGTAAAACGGAGTGTCTTGACACTTATCTAGTGACACTCTATGATCTAATACTAGACAGTGCGTAAACATGTTGTAAATGATAGCTATCGATAATAATTATTTGTTTGTTATAAGTTTTTATGACCATAACTGTTATTATAGACCGTCTAATAGATTTTAAACGGTGTTTTTTAATTCACCTCTTACGTCTCTCCCTTGCTATTGTTCTATAACATATTGTTTAACAAAGTAGAGTAGGTTTTGTTAAGATTTATGTTTAGTGTGCTATCTCACGAGAACCTATCTGTGATGTAAGATGTCCTGTCCTTTTAATGACTTATGACTTTTTTTATCTTAATACATTTCTAGCATTGTGCTAATAGGGTAAAGAGCTAAATGATATAATACCTATTCATTCACTTCAGATATACGATTATTGAGTATTGAGATGCGGAACTTAACGCCGTTTTTTTATGTATATGTTTTTGAAAAAAATTTAATTAATAATGATAATAATAAACTAAAAGCATATATTCTTATCTTAAAGTTGACTTTCTGTTGCTTAAACGATTCAAATGCTCCACACTTAGGTCCGGAAACAAAGACGAGACAAAAGTATAATAATAAAAGATATTTTGGTATAAAACCCACTGAGTTGATGATAAGTGAGTAATTAACATGTCTGCTGCGTAACGTGTCGATAGAATATTAATAAGCGATGATAGCAGTGCGCTCGTGCTGTATTATTTTGTTGCATATAAGTCTTTTACCAATTTAAAAAAAAGATTCTCAATCCAACTGTATTTTTATAATGGGTTGCTGTATATATTTTTTTGGGGTGAATCAATTTTGATGATCCTTTTTTTACTATGATAGATATCTAGTGCTTCAGATGTGGTCCCATTTAAAATTAGTTAAGATATTAGTAGTTTTTGAGTTATTCCTAATAATGTTACTTTTTAGTGCATTTTATTTGAAGTTAACTTTCTTTTTTGTTATATTTAAGATTTTAAACTTTGTTTTTTAACACTCTACATGACTGTATATACTAAACATTTTAGATAATCCCTTACAGAATTATAATTATTTTTTTATCTTAAGATATCTTATCGTATGAGATACGCACAAACATCTCTCAATTTCCCATATTTTGGGAACCAATTAGTAAATTTTTATTATGAATTTTAGGGTCAAAGTAAAAAAAAAAACAACTTCGTTAATCTAGTATCAAGATATTCCTTTTACCACTTTCTGCTTGAATTCGAAACATTACATATTAAGTGGCGGAACTCAACGCCGCGCTATATTTTAACGGAATGGGACAAATCACGTGGAGGGTCAAAGTGCGTTCATATATGATATTTTTTTAAGACATTACGCACGATTCTTATTTTGATACAAATACAAAATGCTCCTAACAAAAATAATGACACAAAAAAGAGCGTTTGGGGTCAGAGAGGTTTAATAGTTTGTTTTTTATCATATCGTATAACTTTTCATCAATTTTGTTTTAATGTTCCTTTGATTGTTCAACCTGTCGATACTTTAAGGTTGTAAGTATGCGGGTGTTAGATCTTTTTTTTAATACATATTTTCGTTAATATAACTATTAAATATCATTTAAAAGTTGTTAAATGTATATTTTATCAAAATTAAATCAAAATTGAAGCAATATTTTAATATACAATGTTTATGACAATTAATATAATATGAATAATTAATAATAATGTTGCGTGGCGAAGTTGGACACTGCCTGGCTGTAAACACCAGTGTTTGTGGGTTCAATTCCCACTTAGAATGATCATATTTAAAATATGACAAAGCGCGGCGTTAAGATCCGCTATTTAACACATAGTGTCGATAACTAAGTATATTGACTCTAGGTTTTCTCTGCCTTATTATGCCACATAAATCGTGAAGCTAATTCAGCTTCATGCTATAATTGTAGAAAATAAATCATATTTTCATTCCAATATAAAGCTCCACAAAATAAAAGCTATAGATATATTAGAAGCTTTCATATAAGCTTAAATATATTTCTATACAGTAAGTAGTGCACGGTATGTAGAGTAAGTGCTTTATACTCGTGCGCTAAGCCGTCGGCATCAAATATCGTCACGTTTGATAGGAATCTTCCACGCTTTAAATACTTATAATTGTTCCGGCAAATATGTTTTATTAGAAAATAGAGACTAATATTTTTATTTATTATTTTATTATATATTTAATACTGAAATAGTCTATAAAGGAACATATAAAATAGTTCGCTGTGAGTGGAAACCCATAATATATTTTTTTATATTTTATGTAGCTTTCCTTTTTTTCCTGCAAAATAAGGTCAAGAAAAAATATGGTGTCAAGACACTCCATTCTCTACTTGCACCGAAAATCAAGGATTTTTTTTAATTGGCGGAACTTAACGCCACTCTTTGCGTTAACTGAGCGGGGAAATTAAAATTATTTAAATATATACATTTTTTTAAGTGGGAATCGAACCCACAACCAGCTATATTTACAATCAGACCTTATCAACTTTAAATATTTTATAATACAGATTTTACAAATATAATATTATTATCAAATTTATGATTACATTTCGTGTTAAAAGATTTTTTTTTATCGAAAATGCATCGCTAAGCCGAATTTAGTTTTGTGTTCGCGGTAACATCGGCAGGTGCAGAGGGCCGCGGATTCGATGTCCGCGAGGGGCAATTTATGTGCGGCGCGGCGCCCCGTCGCGTCGAGCCTTGGTACCTTTTCTCAGGAATTCGTAGGTGTTGAAGATGTAAATAGCTGGCCAAGTTATTTAGTTTTTGTACGCTTATAACACTAATAAGTTTATATTCGGATGACTCTACTATAATATTATTTATTGACTAATATATGGTAATTGGCATATTATGTTTATAATGGGGTATTTATGTCGTTGTGGAACAGTTTGTCTGTAAATACGATGATTATAGGTTCTATCACTCGCTATAGTAAATATAATTAAATTATTCTCATTTATTTGTTCTAGTAAGAAAGAATGCGGTATTAAATTTCGCCACTTAACATACAGAATGCAAAAAAAAATCTTAGGTAGTAGATTGTTTTTCATTTTGCTATGAGGAAAAAACGTGAAGCAGCTAAATAGATTATAAACGATGTTTACTAGTTTACTCCATTAAAAAAAAGAAATATTTTAAAAAATATGCTATAATTTTAGGCTATTAAATAATATCTGTCATACTACCATTTCCGGATGTTAACAACATTTTTTAATACATATTTTGACTCTACATTCGGTTATTACTAAAAAAATGGCTTTATTAAAAATACTATATGCTCTCAAGTGCATGCTAAATATATACATTTTATTTAACAATTGTGTTAAATGCATAACATTTTAAAATTTAATCTTTACGACTCTACATGCGACGACCGTTTCATACTGATTTAATTCGAAGTCCATTGAGTTTCTCGTAATTCTGAGAGTCTGATTAAAAAGATATATAAAACCATATTTATGTTTAGCTCTTATCTACAGAACACCTCAGAAGATTTTCTTAATTAAAACTTCATATTTTGAATTCCGAAATCGAAAAAAATAAAGTTGACAGTATTTTTAAAAATAGTATTTATTGAAATTAAAAAATATATGTATTATTAGTATACTAAAAATAGAATGTGTTGCTGTTTTTCGCTTTTAGTTTATTAAAAAAAAAAAAACTATACTTTTGGTTATCAAGGTATCAAACCTACGACTTCTGCCATAAAAGGTAGGTTAAAGATACTCTAAGCGTGTTACTAAATGAATATATATTAATTGAGCTGAAAATAAACTGAATACTTGTGAACTTGTATTACTGCCTTCTATCGCAGCCTCTTAATGAACTTTAAATGATAAGATTAACATACTGACTCTACCTTACAGCTATCTGTTGCAAGTGACACTCCGTTTTATTACCAAAGTTAATTTACCGGATAGATAAGAATATTATGATTTACTGATTACACTGTGGGAAAATGTAGGGAACATTGCGTTACATAATACCATATATGATTTGGAAAATGTTAATGGTTTCATACTAATGGTTAAGTGAAAAAAGGTTTTGTATTCAATTTTACTTCGAAAAATTTGGTTTCTATATGTATATGTTATTTAATTGTAATTAAAATTTTAACAAGAAGAGAGTGTCGTTTTCAAATAAAATAAATAACTCAGAAACCACTTGTCAGGTATTAACTTAATTATATGGAACCGATGTGGTTAGAAGCACCAGTAATCATTTTAAAAAAAGCCTCGTAAAAATTTGTTTCCCTACTAAAAAGCTATGGGTAACATACAAAAAAAAATACAAAAATAAATAGAATTGAGAACCCTCTTTTTTAAAAATCGGTTAAGAAGTTATTGCAATAGTAAAAAATAATAGTTAACATGACATATATATCTAAATAGCTATAAGTAGGAAGCACTACAAAATAAAATATTCTTTAATGTAACCCAGTATACATTTTTACCACTGAGCTGTCTCTTAAACCACTTATTACAACTTTATTGATATTCAAACTCAAACTCATGAAATATTAACATTTTATTGATACTTATGTTTTAATAATTCATATTAATTTTATTACTTAATTTACATCGATTAATGTGCAATGACAATTAGTCACAGTTTTGTATCATTTCTATTAAAAAACATATATTGAATATTTTTATCAACAGTATTTTATAATTATTATATATTATTCTTTATTACACAAAAAAATAAATAAGTACATGAAAAGAGATAAAAAAATTAAAAAAGCACACAAGAGTGGTATCTCATGAAGAGATCTCTTCCAGCCAACCTGTGGAAGTGGATGAGTGTTAAAAAAACCGGGATAGAAAACCGTGCAATTGTAGACAAAACGAGAAAAAAACTACATGACATAAATAACATACTAATGTAAATTAAAATATTCTTATATATAATTCGTACACACATATAAATATATAAATATTATTATATATTATATTATCCAAATAGAACAAAGAAGTTCTTATAAAAACATGCGCATGCAAGTCAGTGTTCATAATTTTTAGTGAAACGGTGTGTTCCACTCGGCTTGCCGCTGGGTTCAAGGTGCGGCGCATACGGGCCCATATCACAAGATAAATTAACTTTATACTGATTGTTGGTTTTTTAGTTTCTTCATAAAGAACTCTTTAGGTACATTTCAAATGACGCTGACGTGCCTTTCAGAACTTTAAGCGTTTGATTAATATTAAAATGTTAAGCCAATATTTGATGTACGATGTAGAGTCGATGGGAAAAAAGTTTTTAAGCCTAATTACTAAGTATTGAAGTAATTATAGTGTTGGCAAGCCTTTGTTAAGTTAAGATCTTATACAACTTATGTTAGCTTAGCTTCGCTGTAGCTCATTTTTGTACGAAATTTTCAAAAAATTCTACATATTTCACTCAAAAACATATAAAAAGCATATACGAGTATTTATTAAAATTTTATTACTTGAGACTCTACTATAACTTTGAATTTCAATATAGAGATATTAATTTAATACAATGATGTCTGCAGAACACCTAATAGTATTTAGTTAAGCACAAACAAGCGGGATAGAGTCCTGGCCATACATCAGCGTGACAGTTATTGCCTTTGAATCAACACTCGAAGCTAACGTCACGTTGGATATGAATAATTGCGATTATCTCCCGATCGAGTCGCTGCGGCATATGATAGTATTATATACCTGTATGTATGATTATTAAGTAAATAATCTTTATATGTGCAAGCTTTATTCAGCATAGCAGGGTAAGCATAGACAACGTAGTGTCCAGACACTGCTTTCTCCCCTTTCTGCTCACTTGCTAGAAATTACGTGTTAAAATGTATAAAAATTTTACAAACTGAGTCTAACCATTTACTAACTTAGTTATCAGTTACCATGTATTCGTATGAGAATGTCGCTTTTGTGAATTCGATTCCTCTTTGGTGAGGTTTAAATATTTATGAATATTTTCATTTCTTAAGACAGATTCCTATGAGCGCGAGCTACATCTGTTAGGATAAAAACATAAAAGTGAAACACTAGGTTCTCTGACTATCCTGCTATGCGGGATAGCTGCTTTTTTGTACATTAAAAAGTATGTTACATATTTTATTCAACGTCGTCTGTCTATCCCAAAACCCATATGTAGGTAGAGCCTTGTAGAGTTGTAACTGCTTTTTGTTATAAATAAAAACTGGACTCTACGTCTAGCATTGCGAGATCATTGTATGAGGTTTACTTTACCCAGATACGTAGTCTCTATGTGATTATAAAAAGTAATTAAGTATTTTTATTTATTTTATTATTATAAAGAAAACTGTTTCTATAAAAATAATATTATTTTAAAGATAATAGAGGCAAGAGGAGAACGAAGTGTCTTGATACTAGGCTCTCCGTATACTCTGCTATGCGGGATAAAGCGAGAAACAAAAAAAAAAACATTTAAAAATCAATTGTATGAGAAATATTTTTTGAATTTATATTATTTACTTCGTAAAATATACGTACAAGATGAAAATGTTGAATTAATAAATTTTTGAATACATTTAATTTCTTAAATAACTTTTATCACTTTTGAAATGGAACATTCCAATGATAGAGTCGTTTTGGTAGAGTACAAAAAATCTCATGTTTACCAAAAACAAAAAAAATATTTAAAAAAATCAGATAATAATATAAATCCTCATTAAAAATATAAATTACACATAAAAAAAAAATTAAGAATTATTATATAACGAACCTCGAATAAAGGTCTCTTAAATATGAAAAAAAAACTGAATTTCGTAATTACCGTAATAAAACTTCATTCACGTTTTTGTACGTATTAATAACTTATATATTTAACAGCTTAAGTTAATACTCGAATTATAGCCAGCATTGTTGATAAGCAAGCATTTATGTAACTTTGGTCTTATCGCGTATAGGCTCAGGTCGTTTAGGCCGATAGGTATTTTTTAGTTATCTATATTGTGTTGTTTGTTACCTTGTCTATATGTACTCGTATGAAACTGAATGATCGACAACGTACAGGTTAAGCTATTGGCTATAGAACGATGATATTTGGCATGTAGGCTATTTGGGGACTGTAGGGGCGCTCTAAAAGATGATTTCTTGAAATTCAATTATTTTAAGACAATGGGAAAATATGAGATTTTAGGTCTATGTAAATGTTGCGGGATACAAATATTTTACTCATAAAGTATGTATGATTAACATTTATGAAATGATTTTCATGAAGCTTCGTCTGTGTTTCACCTCTATTCTTTGCTTACCTATTAACATTGCTAGCTTTAAAGAAAGCATGCACTTTATCTGAGTAGACTGGAGAAACAAATAAATATAAGCATTTTAGTGATTTAGATTTGAACTCATTACTATCGCATTTGATCAGCCGTATGCCAGAAAGTATTAAATTTTTGGATAATTATAATTTTTTTTATCAGTAGCCAGTAACTAATTCGTTTCCGTTTCCGTTTAGAAAAATCCACGGTCAATGAGTACGTGAATTATAAATTGCTAATCTTAAAAAATACTTTATATAATTTATAATTTTATAATTTCTATAATAATTATTAATAGTATTGAAATTATTACATTAAAGCGACGATTAATCAAAAACATAATATTATGCGACTTGAATATACAATATTTTTTTAGTTCATACATTTTAAGTACAAATGTATGAGAAAAGAGTTACTTATTATAATATATCATAATTATCTATAGGTAGAGTTTTCTAATTGATTATTTTATTTCTATAGAAGAAGCCAATGCTTATAATTGATATGAATTATTAACTTTAAATACACATATATATTATATTATAATATGTATAGAGATATGTAAAAATTAAGCCTCTATATACAAAGAAAAAAGCAGTCTTTCAGTTCAAAAAGTCATTTCTTTCAATAGAAATCATAAAAATCTTCAGTTATAGTTCATAATATATAAGAAATGTCATGTAATTGTACATTTGTGTAACATGTAAATGCGACTCTACATCTCCCATAAATTAACATAAGCACTAAATTATATTTACAGTTTATTATGGGCTAACAACGCCATAGAATTCTTACCGGTGCCTAAATAGCGAATTAAGTTGTAAAATTAACTTACGGCGTTATTAAGATAATGGTAATTATTATATGTGACTTGAAAAGAAACTAAAAGGCGTATATAGTTACAAACTTCTTAATTTCAACCTTTTTTTAACTTCACGCTGTATCCCGCACAAAGAATGTTAGGTAAAAGGAATTTGAAAACCCACTGTTAAGACACTCCGTTCTCTTAAGATTTCCATTTCCAACCGTTCCCAAATTCCCGATGAATTGAGGCATTTCGTGCTGGCGGAACTCAACGCCGCGCTTTATCTTGTTACCAGAGCGAGGAAATGAAAATAATAAATATTATTTAATATTTTTCGTCGTGTTTACAGTCGCACGTTTATGTCTCTATAATATCAACCATACTAAGCGTGATGATACTTCATAATATTCTAAAAAAATGTTAATCATTAACTTAGCCAATCATTACAAAAAGTGAAAATGATCATTAATATATAGTTCATCATTTCCTTATTTCGTTTGTTGTAGAGTTTGAAATACCATTTTAAAGCTGAAGACAAAGCTTGCAACTGTATGTCCCCAGTCGACCGCTAGATGTCACTACGTATCGCTTCGTTAGAGTTCCCTGGAGATGGAGGATTATTGACTGTTGTTATAGTAGAGCTGTTTCTAAGAGACTTTAATCATACTATAAGAAGATATTTTATTTAATTTTGCATAAATACTTATTTTATTATTAAAACAATAAATTTAATTATTTTGAAGATTATTAACTATAAACAGGATTTAAGTATAACTTAATTTTTTTTTTAAACTATTTTACTACTAATATTTTTTTAAAATCGCGCTTTATTCCCAGGATTGTTCTAACAATCCAACCAAGACCTTCTTTCTCTAGAAAGAGGGTCTTATTTTTTCTTTAGTTATTTCTTCAAATTTTGCTTCTTTTTATAATGATTATTCTGATCACTACGGTCACGTGTTCCATACCTTTTGTCAACTTTCGCTATATTTTCATATTACTTAAATAAGCTTAGGAAATAAGACAAAATTATCTAAGGTAAGTAGTTTCATGCAAATATTTAATTTGCTTACTTATCAAATTTTACTTAAACATCGATGACTCACATTTACAATTTTACTATTTTCTAATATTAACAAGATATTCCAAAGCCTTATAAATATTAGATTTGACGATTTCCTGTCCTGGTTAGACCGAGAGTATTATGATTGATAGGCGATGCCAGGCTTCCTGTGATTTGTCTAGACAATGCATTGGACGTTAAGTGGCTTAGAAAATTACTGTAGTGTTTGATTGTGAACGGATTTACTTGGCAACTTAGGAAGTCACTGACTATGGGACTGTGGGAGCTTGCTAATGTTATAAATATAGCATGTATGTAGATTAGAGAAATATTTAATAGATTATACGGAGATAGGATTAATTTTGGCACAACTATAGTAAAAAAATATTAATATACTCGTATATATATTTTTAACTTCACGCTGTAACCCGCATATAGCAGGCAGGCAGAGGGAACTAGAGAACCTAGTGTTAAGACACTCCATTCTCTTTCAACAATTCTGGTCCCCACTTTCCGCCGAATTGAGGCATTGCGTGTTGAGTGGCGGAACTCAACGCCGCGCTTTGCCTTGTTACCAAACCCAAGAAATGAAAATACTAAATTTTGCATTTCCTGGATTGGGAATCGAACCTGACGCGTTTACAGTCGCACGCTTGTGCCTCTGCACCACGACAGGCGTTATAGGCGTTAATATTAATATAATAATATATTACGTAGAGAGATAAACTAATATTTACTTTTTATTAAAATTAAAACTGCATAGAGTTAATTACAATAAATGTACTGTAGAGACGACCAAGGCGCAATGTCTAACTATAAACACGATGATTGTGGGTTCGAATCCTACTCGAATTATTATATATTGAAAGGATATTCGTTTCTACGCGCTGATAAGATATAGCGCGGCGTTGAGTTCCGTAACTTACATCGTCCACTCGCGTTTATAATCAGACACTGTCCCATTGAACCACAATGGCATCTATATAATGGTGTTTAACCATAACGTCTTATTACCAAAAATAGATATACAAACAAAATCAATTTTCAAACACAATTTAAAAATTTTAACTATTTGTTGAAGCTACGTGACTTTTTACTTATTGAAGATAAAAACGCGCATTGAAGGTTAGAGCCAGCATTTAATTCGCATTAACTCGTACCAACAAATGTCTTGTTTTGCTCACAAGAATGTTATAAAGAAATACATATCGACCTCTTAACGTTTAAATAACACCTGTCGTGGCGCAGAGGCACAAGCGTGCGACTGTAAACGCGACAGGTTGTGGGTTCGATTCCCACTCCAGGAAATGAAATATTTTAATTCTTGGTTTAGTAACAAGGCAAAGCGCAGAGTTGAGTTCCGCCACTCAGCACGCAATGCCTCCATCTGGCGGAAAGTGGGGAACGGAATTGTTGAAAGCGAGCGGAGTGTCTTAACACTAGGTTCTCAGGTTCCCTCTGTCTACCCTGCTATATGCGGGATACAGCGTGAAGTTAAAAAAACAACGTTTAAATACAAAACGATCGTTTATTATCTATTTTAAAGTAGTTTAAAAAAGCAGGTGTACCACCAAACAGTCATGTGCGTTTCACGTCTCTACATCTCCTCACAAATGTATGTATAATGATTTTATTAAAATACTGGTTTTTGTTAGCAATTCATACATATTATTGTCACATAACACTATTTAAAGGGGTTTTGATGGGTGCATTTAAATTGTATTACCTTGAAAGTATTTATTGCATAGTTTTCATAAATTATGTAACTTTTGAAATTGTGTGTGGATATGCTTATATATGACTAAGAGGAGTCATTATAGGTTCGTAATATCTTAAATATATATCTTAACATATATCATTATAATATTTATTAGTACTAGTAGTCTATTGACGTGTAAAATATACGTTGTCTAGACAACGTGTCGATATGACAGTATATAAAAGTATTTCAAACATATGGTAGTGTAAACAATATTGTTAATCTAATGTATTTCCGATACATTACTATAAAGAACATTGGTTTTTTGCGCTTCTTTTTCTCTTACATACATATACTTCCCAGTTCGCATAGTTTTCATAAAAAGGTATTCAAAGTATTTTATTCTTGTATCAATACAAGCGTCTCACTGTAAACATTGATTGTGGGTTCAATTCCCTCTTGGAGGAATAACTAAATTTATTTAAGTTATCTAAACTTTAAGTGGGAGGTAGAAAACGGAATGTCTTGATACTAGGTGCTCTGTATCTACTCTACTATGTGAAAAAAAAGCTATAAGATAAAAAAAAAAGGAAGAAAAAGAAGTAAGAAATCTAGTAATTATAGTTCATACAAAAATATGTACATAATTTAAATACACCCAGACAAAATAAACAGATATAAACATATTTGAACTATATTATACAAATATTTCTTAATCACGCAATATCTGTAAAAGATGAAAAGATATTTATAATTGACAAAAACAATCACGTGATACTACTGTATCAAGATGTACTCATCTTTAACTGAAACGTCAAAACATTTAACTTCCGACAATAAGCACCAGTCATCTCAATTCCTACACACAAAAACTCTACATAGAGCTAAAAAAAAGTTAATATTAATACTACAATGAAGATGTAACAATCAACAATCAAAACGAGCGTATCATTAAAAATGTATAGTCATGCGTCACCCGTTGAATAAACATCTTAGCGTAATTACATTGCATCTATCCGTCCGAGAGCTACCGGCGCCGCCTAATTACATACACAAGCTTTAATATTCAACGTTCAACAAAATCGATTACCGATCATTATTCGAATACATTCAAGTAATTAACCGATCACTCGATACACTCTCGATGTCGATTGAGATGATTTACATAATGATATTGTTAGCAAAATAAACGAGTTGCGGCGACGGCGGTCCTTACGTCGATGTAACGGGACTCTACATTATAATTGGATCAAATCGATTCCCTGAGACTATTGTTGGCTGACTCTACTAAATAATGAGTCTTGGTGGCTATATATATAAAATGCCTGTGTTTTGAATAATTGACTGACGTACAGACGAAACTATTCGCCATAGAAAGCTAAAATTTGCCATGTAGGTTCTGTGGAGAGTATATTTAGTGAAAATATTTCGAAATTTCTAGGAAAAATCTTAATATAAGGTTTCAAAGTCCACGCAAATGAAATTGCGGTATAAAGCTATAAGTGGGTATATTATGCAAGGCATGGGATAGAAATCATCTTTTTATCGTTTTCCTGTTTGTAGTAATTGAAAATTAATCTTTGTTTGTTTCACTTTGCAAAAACGTAAACGAATAATTATTCATTATTTTTCACATATCATTATAATGAATCTTTGTTATGTGATTCTATGCGCCATTTAACATTGTATTTGGACAGTCATTAATTAGGGTAAATCAGGTGAAATAGACAGGTGCATGAACGACCGGCGCTAAGTTTTTATCACAGATTGTACGCAAGTGCAGGCAAGGTGCGTTCAGACTGTTACTCAATGCACTACCATAATAAGTCTGACATGTTTAAATTATATAATAATTAATAATTAACAGTGTTGCTGAAATGTATCGAGCTCGGCGTCCGTCCGACGTGAGCTGTCCACTTTTGTTTTTACAATATTATTTGATTGCGTGGGAAAGATTGCTTACGGTGATATGATTCAGTGATGAATGTGGGTACTAAATACAGGTACATTGTAGGTAAATCCGAAAGGAAAACAGGTAAAGACAGGATATTAACTGTGATAAGTGACATTGCTTCCTTTTTTTTCAGCTCATTGCTCTTTCCCGCATAGCAGGAAAAAGAGAACACAGTATTAAGACACTTCAGTCTTCAGCTACCGCTCGAATTTGAGGAATGGAACGTAATGCCTGGGAGAATCAGAAGGAACCAGCGCCGACAAACGAAAATAATTTAAATATATTCATTTCCTCGAGTTGGAATTTAACCCATGACCACTCACGTTTACAAACGCTGATCCACTGCGCCTCTATAGCCTACTTGTCTATCATAAATAGAGAAAGTAAAAAATATGTACATATATTATGAAAAAAGCACAAAAAGCGTGGTTTAATTCCGCATTAAACGCATAACAAGAAATTAAGATAGACCTTAAAATGTGCTAACACTTTTTACAAGGCAACTCTACATAGACATTACTTAATTAAATATAATTCATAGTAACCAGTTTCTGTTACTTAGAGCGTCACGAAAAAACCATGTAATTACTTTTGCTTTAAAATTAAAGCTTGGTTAATTAAAACATATTTAAAGGATAGCATTGTTGGGTTCTCGTTATCTAAGTCGGTAGGTGCATATCAGACGACAGGTTCCTTAATTACGAACGCGGAAGGACCCTCGATTTGTTAATTGACTCCCACACAAATATTCAATGTCAATTTTTTTTTTTTTGTTGGTTGTGACAAAGTGTGACTTGTGTCGCAAGTATGACACCCGACGTGAAGACAACAGGTAAATTCTCACGTGCCTAGTCGTTGACCATGGATATATGCTATATGGTTTTCCTTATCTGTAAAACATATTTTTTACAGCTTAACGCATAGCAAAGTAGTTAGGGAGACCGTAATGTCAAGACACTCTATTCTGTACTCACCGTCCCATTCAAGATAATGGGTAAATTTGGCCGCGATCTTACTAGAGCGGAGAAATGAAAATAATCGAACAATTTTTTGTATTTTATTATTAAATATAAACTTTTCCCTCATATTGAAATCATTAATTCAGTTTACTCATAGAGTTCAGACAAACATTAGACCAAGCTATATTTCGGGTAATAAATTACATTCTCACTTTTTAGTTAAATATTTAAAGACAACGTGATGTCAAGATACTGAGCTCTCCATAAACTCCAAAAATAAAATATTTAATAGGGCAACTAAACGCCGCGATTAAACTTATCAAATCAAATGAAAATAATCTGTTCCATTTTTTTATAGTGTCTTGTAGTCTTTGTTTAATATAAAAACCATTATTAAATATAAACTTTCCACAGATAGGTAAAAAATGACACTCTCGCTTTTCTCGCTTTTTTTCTACAGAACACTTTTTTCTTCATAATATTCTTATATCTTCATAATATTAATATAAACATTTCTCTATTATTGAAATCATTCGTTCAGTTTACCCATAGAGTTTAGATAAACTTGTTCAAGCGACATTTTTTATAGCTTCACGCTGTATCCCGCATATAGCAGGGTAGGCAGTGGGAACATAGTGTTAAGACACTCCGTTCCCCGCTTTTTGCTGAATTGAGGTATTGCGTGCTAAGTGGCGAAACTCAACGCCGCGCTTTGCCTTGTTACTAAACCCAGGAAATGAAAATTTCCTTTTCCTTGAGTGGGAATCGAACCCACAATCTGTCGCGCTCACCGCCGCACGCTTGTGCCTCTGCTCGACGACAGGCTTTATATATATATAATATTTTTATTTATTAAATATAAACTTTCCCCGGATATTTGAAATCAGTTTAGTTCACCCATAGAGTTCAGACGAACACAGACCAAGTGACATTTTTGCTAATAAATAACATACATATAACAGTAAGCTGCGATCTTATCACATTTATTATAATACACATAAACATAAACAAGATATATTAAATTATAATGCATTTTTGTGCGGTTTCCAAATGCAAATATATGTATTAATATATTAGATATTCCACAAAAGAGATCTAAACTTATTAATGACACTCATAAAAACGGTACATTACAGTTAAATTAAGAAAATGAATTGTAAAACGCATTCTTGCATTTTGCATACTATTATGATATATGGGAAATTGGTAAAACTCAGAGAAATTTGGTGAAAGTTTGCTGGAAATTAAGCTGGTTTGCACCGCAACTTAGCTGAAAATAATTTCATTTGTACCAAAAGAACTGGTTTATTCTGGAGTTGTACCTGTTGCTGTGAGAGGAAGCTGTAAAGAGGAATAATAGGTAATATTGTAAGTATATAAATAAATTAGTTTTAAATATATTATATTTAATTAAGCTGCTGAAAACATTTTGAAATTTGTTTGTGAGCCAATATGTGCTAGTTACTTAGAACAGACCTCAATATCTATTTTAATTTTTTTTTATAAAAAATAATCCATATTCATTTGTGAAATGGTATGATAAACAAAAAACACAGTTCATGGAGTGTGAATCGAACCCACAACGCTCGCTTGTGCCTCTGCGCTACGACAGGCGTTTGTTAATTTATTTTTAATTAATCTCTGTCTTTGTAAAATATAATCATTACTCTGAGCGGGAATCGAACCCACAACCTACCTTTACAGTCAGCTGTGCCGCTGGGCCACAATGGCCTCTATTTAGTACTTTTAGGAAATAAATAATCTAATTTGCAAGTAATTTTCTTACAATATGTATTGTGCCACGTAGGTAGCAATACCTTGGTGTTAGCAATGTGACCTCGAAGAAAATGTGCTTATAAATCAAGAAGTAGGTACCTACGAGTAGAGTGTTACCGCGGTGTCGTACAAACCGCTTTATTGCAACTACTGTACAATTTAGTTATTTGCATGTAAAATATTGTGAACTTATTACTTTTGTTTCATATTTGGATACAGAACATATGGCTTAGCGGTCACAGTGGTTTCGGGTTCGACTCCCGCTGCGTTCAAATTTTTATACGTTTTCTAAATATGTTTTTCATTTCCTAAGTGTGTGTGATTACTAATATCGTTTTTATTATGGTTTTAATATTGCAGTGCGAATGTTCGTAAGATTA
Source organism: Philaethria dido (assembly GCA_033558755.1). NCBI lineage: Eukaryota > Metazoa > Arthropoda > Insecta > Lepidoptera > Nymphalidae > Philaethria > Philaethria dido. Next base: position 137,361 of record JAKGSA010000257.1, read on the forward strand.
GATGTTTGTTACTCTTTCACGCAAAAACTACTGGACAGATTTACATGAAAATTTAAATCAATATAAAAACTATAATTTATAAGGATTTATAGACATATCAATGAGAAGGTTCTCAATTCGACTGTATTTCCTACGTGTTACTGTATAACCTTTTACTGCGTGAATCAATTTTGATGATTCTTTTTGTGATGTCATTTAAATTAAGTTAAGATCTGACGAGTAGTTTTTGAGTTATTCGTAATGGTTTCTCATTTAGATTTAGTGCATTTTATTTGAAGTCAGTTTTCTTTTTATTGTTTTTTTCAACTTCACGCATATAGCAGGGTAGGTAGAGGGAATCCGACTTAGCCGACCCACTTTTCGCCGTATTGAGGCATTGCGTGTTGAGTGGCGGAACTCAACGCCACGCTTTGCCTTGTTACCAAACCCAGGAAATGAAAAGGCTAACATTTCCTGGAGTGGAAATCAAACCCAAAACCTGTCGCGTCTACAGTCGCACGCTTGTGCCTCTGCGCCACGACAGGCGTTAACGTTATAACGTTAGACGAAGCCACGAACAGAAGCTAGTATCAGAAACTTTGAAAAGTACCTAAAACAAAAGTAATAAATGATTTTTATACTTTCATACGATAGGTGAATATTTAAGCTAAATGCAGCAGTTTGTTTGAAATGTGAACCATTATTACAGTACACGCGCTATTTTGATTTATTACAGAGCTTTACGTACTAGGTAAAAACTATAGTTGTAAGAAATTACTATTAAAGTGTTGCTTTGGACCACTGAAATCTGTATTTATAATTTGCAACAAATGAAATGAAATCTGTATATATCATTTAACAAGGATTTGCTTGTGTTACTGAATGACTGACAGATAAAACAGGCAGGCGAAACTGCTGGTCATAGAAGACTGGAATTTGGCATGCAGTCTAGTGTAGAGTGTAGAGTATTGATATAGAATTTCTCGAAATTTCTAGGAAAATGGGGAAAAATGGGATTTAAAGTTTTATTTGTATTTCGCCTGTCGTGCTGCAGAGGCACAAGCGTGTAAACGCGACAGGTTGTGGGTTCGATTCCCACGCCAGGAAATGGAATTTTTCATTTCTCGGGTTTGGTAACGATGCAAAGCGCGGCGTTGAGTTCTGCCACTCAGCACGCAATGCCTCTGCCTACCCTCCTATATGTGGGATACAGCGTGAGGCTATGTATGTATGTAAAATTTTATTTTCCACACAAATGAAGTCGTGCGGTTTAGCTTATTGTAAATAATGTCAAAATTTCATATAATACTAGTAACTTTTTATTTAACTAATATAATAAATGCGAAAATTTGTGCAGATAGATTTATTACTTTCTGTCGCAAAAACTACTGAATATATCTAGATGAAACTGTATTGTAATATAGCTTATATACCTAAATATCACGTATTTATAAGATTTTGTCTCATTTTGCCATATAACGGTAAGTATAATGTAGAAATAATAATAATACCTTTCTACTGTGTGCTTTTGTATATTTATTTAGCAATATTTAACGAATCATTTAAATCAGTATAGTTTAGTTTTACTATAGTGCAAATCTATGTTATGGTCTATAATATATAAGTTTGAGGCCAAGGTGGTGCAGTCGTGGGTTCGATTCCCACTCGTGTGAATTATATTTAAATTTATTTTCTCGTTGTGGTAAGAACAAAGTGCGGAGTTAAGTTTCACCACTCAACACCCAAAGGTTCTCCTTACTAGGCTCTCTCTGACTAGCCTGCTGGAAATAGCGTGGAGCGCGTTTCTGTGTATGAATTAGATTTAATAATATAAAAAGACCTTATTTAAGTATTTCTTTTTCAAAATTAAATCATTATTTTATAGGGTTTCAACTACACGTATAATATAATTTGTTGAAATTCCAGCAAATTACATTGAACAAAGTACCACACCTTCCGCTACCAAAAACGCAATGAACAATTAAAAAACGTAGTGAAATATCACTACGTCTCTAAACACACAAAGACACTAAATAATTCCAGATTTTTATTAGTACCAAGTGACCTGACGCAAGGGGCAGGTGCACACACACCGTAACGACCGCAGCGATCCAACGTCGATCATAAGATAAGACTTCATGGCATCTAATTTCTTTGACGCGTGTCCTTTCCACGGTAACCTTTATCACCTGACGACACTCAAAACTACCTACTTCCTGCCTTTTTTGTTACTGATAACAGAATCTACTATATATTTATTTTAAATTTGTCTTTGTTTTTTTTATTTTAAAGTATGAAAAATTTATTAAATGTGTAAATGTGTAAATTATTATTTTATTAGAAAAAAAATGTGAAAATTTCTAATTTAATATACAATAATTTGTGTAACTCGTATGGTACGGAATGGAATGAATCACAATGTTCTCTTTGAAAACCACTCTATAAGGGACATACGTGAAGTTAGAAAAGTATATATTTGGTTGATATTTAATAATTTAGTACATTTATAGTACTTATCACTAAAAAAATAAAAAAAAATAATAAAATAAGTACAATTCAATTGATACAACATTACAAATGGAACGTTAACATCGGAGCAGTAAATAACAACCGTCACCAAGTGTCGCAGTATTGACTTATGTTTCCTGTTCACCTTTGTACACTCGCCTTATGCCCTTTAACCGGATATTGTTGCATGAAAATTCTAAAATACCTTTCATTTCTTTTAATATTGCTATGAAAAAAATAAATTGTTTGAATGAGTATATTTTTTTCATAATAAATTAATTTAATACTCAATTGTGTTTTATTTTAAAATAAGTATTTAGTAGTTTAGTAATAAAATAACGCCTGTCGTGGCGTAAACGTGACAGGTTGTGAGTTCGATTCCCACTTTGGGAAATGTAAAACTTTAGTATTCTCATTTCCTGGGTTTGGTAACAAGGCAAAGCGCGGCGTTGAGTTCCGCCACTCATCACGCAATGCCTCAATCGGCGGAGTGTCTGTCTTAACAGTAGGTTCCCTCTGCTTACCCTGCTATATACGGGATACAGCGTGATGCTATGTATGTACTCGTATGTAAATGTATGTAAAAAAATAAATTTTAATTTACTACAATACTAATTTAATTGTAATTTACCAGTGATTTTATGAATAATTATAATCGTGGGTTCAAATCCTACGATAGGAATTTAAAATAAAACTTTTGCCTAAAAAACACAAATAAATGAAAAAAATTATGTGGATATATTTATAACAACTAAAAATTTAAAGTTCATAAATGTAGAAAACAGAAAATCATCAAAACAGGAAATAATTTATGTTAGTTCTTTGGCATATAACCATGCATAGGTAACTAATAGAGATACATGACGACAGGTTGTGGGTTCGATTCCCACTCGATGAAAAGATTGTATTACGATTAATTTATTTTTTCCATCACTTAACACACAATGTCTTGATATTGGGCGGAAAGTGGACGACATAGTATTTTAACACTAGGTTCTCTTTGACTCTATGCAACTATACATTAAAAAGCTATTTTATTAGTATCAATTCTTTATTTAATATTTATAAATAAATATTAAATTAAATGATCAAAATACTAAATGAATTAATATTTAAAATAAATGAATTATATGAAGTTATTATCGTAACATATGTACTCGTTTAGCATTACTTTGTTCTAGTGATGATGTAACGCCTCTAGCATTCTTGAACGTAAGTGTGACTCACAGAAAGTATCAATCGAACAAAGCCTACAAATAAACAAGCCTTATTATTAACTGATTTAAAATATGGAGGAGGTTCTCAATTATTTTTGACTGGGTGAACCGATTTTGATAATCCTTTTTTTATATGATAGCTAGTGCTTTTGATAGATGTGGTCCATTTAAATTTAGTTAAGATGTGAGTAGTTTTTGAGATATTCGTAATAATGTTACTTTTTAGTGATTTTTTTATGTTTATGATTTAAAAGGTTTTAATGCTTTATTCATAGTAAGGTTGTCAGAGAACCTTATGTCAAGATATTCCGTTAGCCGTTTTCTGTCTGAATTCGAGGCATTGCCTGTTATATCGCATAACTTAAAAGGTTTTAAAAAAAACTACGCATTCTCCAGCAAAACATGACAACCTTAGTCTTTAGACACTGTTCTTCACTTACAGCTCAAATGCGAAACATTGCCTGTAAAGAAGCGGAACCTAACGCCGCGTGCTATCTTACCAGAGTAAAGAAATGTAGATAATTTAAATATATTTTTTCTCCAGAGTGGGTATCGAACCCACAACCAACCAATCGCGTTTCAGTTAACCCCTGTCCCACTGTACCACTATAGCTACGAAATATTTATATTGTCATATATTATACTAAAGTATGTATATTTATGTACATTATTATACTATTTTTATAATTAAATCTACTAAGACAAAGCCAAAATTAATAAAGAAAGAAGCCTTTCCCTTTGACTGTCTAAGTGTGACTTTAATTAACTTTTTGTCTTTTGACATTTAAAAAAGACCTCTCGCAGTGTTAAGGTACGACAGACTGCGTAACTACATAGACTGGCAAATTCCACTCAATTTGCAATTATTCTTTAAACGCATCTTTTAACATTAATGATTTAGTGTATATATAGTATGAAGTACCGTGGTTAAAGTGTATAAATACTTGCGCCCGCGGCTATCGATAACGAGTGCTCACAGATGGCGCTACCCGCGGCTACTCTACAGGCACTCCCGGCAGGTACAGGCTTTTCCCTATTAAATTTCCGGCGAATTTTGTTATTTTTTACATATTGCTGATTTTTAAATTATCTTTAAAGAGGTTGTTGTGGCGCAGTGGGAAAGCATCTGGCTGTATATGTGATTGGTTGTGAGTTCGATTCTTACCTCATGGAATGATTATGCTTAAACTATTTTCATTTCTTCGCTCAAGATAACTCATAGCGCGGTGTTGAGTTCCGCCACTTGACATGCAATGTCTCAAGTTGGAACAGAGTGTCTTAACTCTAGGTACACTATGACAATCCTGCTATGTGGGATATGAGTGTGAAGCAGCTCATTTTTTTTATTATCTTGCCTATTTATGTTTTCGTATTTATGATGAGAGTGACATCAGTAAATACAAATGGTTGTGAATTCAATCCTCTCTCAGGGGAACTGTATGTATAGTATTTAAGTCACTTTAATTTCTCTACTTTGGGTAAAGTAAAGCGCGACGTTCAGTTCTGTCACTCATCACGCAATGCTTTTTTTTTATGGATAACGGATGGCAAACGAGCAGAAGTACCACCTGATGGTAAGTGGTTACCTTCGCCCATGAACATCTACACCACCAGAGAGGTTGTAGATGCATTGCCAACCTAGAGGATACAGATGAAAGGAGAGGATAATGTAGTAGTCCGCTATCGAAACCACCACATTTTGGGGAAAGGTTGGGTAGGAAAGGTTGCTTTGTATTCTATTATATTTATTCTAGCAAAAAGTGAAAAATAGAGTGTCTTAGCACTACGTTCTCTCTGCTATTCTTAAAAACGAGAAGCCGCATTAAATTTAACTTTAAAATCTAAAATATTTCCAAAGTGAAATGTACAAAAACTGAGCATCATTTAAAAATGTCAGCGCTGTTGTTCAAACGATTTGTATTATATAAATTAGTTGCAATTTGCCATTCACGCATCACCCACAGGCATCACCAATAACCTATACTATTAAAGCTAACTTAACTTAACTCAATTACACGCACGCACTTTTTTTACACCTGTGAATTACACAATACGTATATCGTTTTACTTTGTTTTCTTGTCAATAAATAAATTCTTTTAAAACAATATTGTAATATTTTTTTAGCTTGACGCTGTATCCCGCGGTAGATGGAACTGGGACCTAGTGTTGAGACACTCCGTTCTCTTTAATACTTCCGTTCCCCAATTTCCGCTGAATTGAGGCATTGCGTGTTGGTAAAGTCATTCTGTAAATAACGAAATTCTCTTAAAACAATATATTATTTTTTTTATTTATCTTTACGTTGTATTTCGCACTTAGCAGGGTAGAGGGAACCTGAGAACCTAATGTTGAGACACTCCGCTCTATAAGCATCTCTGTTTCCCACTTTCCTTTAAATGAGGCATTGCACGTTGGTAAAGTCTTTCTGTAAATAACTAAATTATCTTAAAACAATGTAATAATTTTTTTTTCAGATTCGCGCTGTATCCCGCAATTAGCAGGATAAACTAGAGGTAAAGGGAACTTGAGAACCTAGTGTTAAAACACTCCGTTCTCATAACATTTCTCTTCCCCATTTTCCGCCATAGACATTGCTGCTGAGTGTTTTGAAGTATAAAAAATTATAGAATTTCCGGTAGTAAGTGAAGTATCTTAAAACAATATAATTATTATTTTTGAACAATATAATCATAAGTATTTATTATTTTTGGAAAATTTCGTTCGTTAAAAAGTTCGTTCGTTTTATAGCAGCTACATGTGTTTCTTTGTTTGTTGCAGGGTACAGTGAGAACCTAGAGACAAGACACTGCATTATCAATTTTTCGTCTAAATGCAAAAAATTGCATGTAGAGTGGTGAAACTCAACGCCGCGTTTTGTTTCATCAGAGCGAAAATTAATGTAAATAATTGAAATATGATTATTGAACAAAGTAGGAATCGAACGCATAACTTACTTAACGACGTTTGCGATAAGAAAGTTCTTTCAACAGTTTTCTGTCTTACCAGAGTGGAGAAACGAAACGATAACGATATTTTTTTGTAACTTCACGCTGTATCCCCATAGCACTTAGCAGGGTAGGCAGAGGGAACCTGAGAACCTGGTGTTAAAACACTCCAAAAATAACTTAAATATGATTATTGCTTCGAGTAGGAATCGAACCCACAAATACTCGTAGTTGAGTCACGGCGGTCTCATTATCTTCGCTTATATAATACAAATATAGAAAACAAAATAATCTATTAAGTTAGTATACTAGTTCCAAAGTTAGCATATAAAGTATTACATTTGATAAAGACTAGAAAAAACAGTTAAAAGTGAGATAACGTCGAAATGTCTTTGCTTTGTATTAACTTTTACTACATTATCGTCATTACTTATCTCTTTAAGGTTAGTTAGTAGGTATATACCTGTTTTATTTTATTATTATATTTTCTATTATTGTTGTGGGTTCGATTCCCAATGTAGAGAATGATACATAGCTGCACACTGTATCCCGCACATAGCAGGGTAGGCAGAGGGAACCTAGTGTTTAGACACTCCGTTCCCCACTTTCCGCCGAATTGAGGCATTGCGGGCTGAGTGGCGGAACTCAACGCCGCGCTTTGCCTTGTTACCAAGCCCAGGAAATGAAAAATTCCATTTCCTGGATTGGGAACGAATCCACAACCCGTCACGTTTACAGTCGCACGCTTGAGGCTCTGCGCCACGACAGGCGTTAGAGAATGATTATATATAAAATATTTTAATTTTTTTGTTCTGGTAAGGCAAAACGCCACGTTGAGTTCCGCTAAGTAGCGGGTTGTTAAGTAACAAGCAATGCCGATGGATCGAAAGCGACGAAGGGAATATTATGACACTAGGTTCTCTATGACTACCTTGTTGAGCGAAATAAAGCCATTTTTTTTAACCAAAGCCGAAAAGGTAGAAAGAAAAGGTAGATATAACCTAGAGAAGTTTTGATATACAATTTTAGTGTAATATATACTTTTATGGCTAAATTACACAAAATCCTTTTAAAATTGTAATCTATGTGTTGTTATTCATGTACTAACTATATTATTGAAAAAAATCATCTACATCGGTTTAGTAGTTTTTGCTTGAAAGAGTATCAAACTTCCATCCTTAAAACTTTCGCAGTTATAAAATTAGTAGTTAAATAATTATGGCTGTGATATCTCTCATAAAATCAGAAAATGTTGTATTACTTATGAATATAAAAAGTGTACAAATGCAGTTGAAATAAAATCATTGTATTCAATTATTAATAAAAAATCATTTAAATCTATGTATAACTAAAGTTTTATTTATAGCACTAATACATTATTGCAAACGATAACTCCTATTAATATAATAAATGTGAAAATTTCTAGAGATAGATGTTAGTTACTTTTTCACACAAAAACTACAGAACAGATCCAAACAAAATTTTACAGTAACATAACTTATATATCAAAACAACACATAGGTTACAGTTTACCAAGATTTTTCTATGAATTGGCTATAATATAACGATATGTATCTAGTTATTCATGATTTCAGCGTGTATATATGTATAGGTATGTATATAGCAGTCATTGTAGTACCATCCGCCCCTCCCGGGTCCGGCGGGGTCTGGGTGTAGACGGCAGAGGCGCGGGCGTCGTCGCGGCGCTTCGCTATTTTTAACCGCCAATCGCTTCAAGCCAACCGTAGCCACATACGATATGTTCACGTATCGGATGCTGAAGTAAAGAAGAAAATGGGAATACTATTGTGATTGAAAAAATGTTAGGTGCCTTTCATATTTGTATTGTTATTTTAAGATTTTATGATTAAATTTCTTAGATTATGTCCTAAGTTTTAATATATTGGCAAATTTGTTAACAAAATATTGTAATTTTCTTACTGCCTATTGATTTTAGTTATAATTTGAATTAGTATAGAGTAAATTATATGTTTTATTGAAATATTATATGACAAAAAAGTAGCTTTACACTCCCTTTCTTTCTTATCCCGCATATAGGGGTAGTCAGATAACTTAGTGACATTCTGTTGACCGCTTTCCGCTAGAAATTGAGACGTTCTGTGCTTAGTGGCGGAACTTAACGCCGCGCTTTGCCTTGCCAGAGCGAAGAAATCTAAATAACTTAAATATTATCGCTGTCATTCATTTTGTTATATGATTATTGGATATAAAAATCAAATGAATTATAAATGTTGTTTTTGTCTGTCTATAGTACTACTAAACAATTTATTTTATATTATTAATTTAATGATTTCATTTAATATGAACATAAGGCACCTAACAGTATTTTTACGACACAGAACAGGTAGCGTATACAAAATACAAACAAAATCACAACATTCACGTATTTGTAGCTAGCAATAAAAGAGCGCATTAAACAGCCGTTAAACGTGGCGTTTGATGGACTCTACCCTAATTTCAATCAAACAAAGTCAACATGAGTATTCAGTGAGAATGTTTTAGAAGAACTTGAAGAACAAATAAAACATTAGGACTATGGGCAGGGGATAGTTTTAATTTGACAGATACTGCTCATCTGAGGTAACAGCAGGTGTTCTCAAATAGTTAGTGATAAATATACACCATCAATATGTCTACCATAGAGGCCACCCTTTCACGGGTTAATATGAAATGTGGGTAATTGTGGCCATGGAGCGCTTTTTGGGCTATGTACTGTTATTATGGTATGGTTAGTTAAGTTTACTGGTTTTTTTAGGAATTTATTGGATTAGTATTTTTGAAATATAGTGGTGGTAGAGACAGTTGTGGGGTTGAGACGTTTTTTGACTTATAACTAAATAAGAGAGTCAACTTATAACGGCCATATATAGATGAATATTTTAATTTTGAACACAGCAAAGTGCCAGCAATGAAGCGAAAGAGTTGCCATAACAGATTTTATCCTTACGCTAATAATGATGAGTTAGATGAATCAAAAATACAAATTACAGCCAAATTATTGCCATTGGAGAGTGTGACAATGTCGATATCACTGTAACATAATAATCAAAATGTATTATTAGTAGTTGTTATGGGCGAATTGTACTTCGCTGATTGAGAACAGGAATTGAGCAGTAATTTTATGATAAATTTTGAAAAGTACATATACTGCTTTTATACTCTGCATCATTATGGATATTCTCGTAGAAATTAGAAGTTTTATCGAAATAAGAAGTAGCCTAAGTCACTCTTCAGCCTCTTTAATATCTAGACTTGAAAAATAATTACATTGCTTTGCATGGTTCGGTGTAAAAGCAGGACAAACAAACACACTATTCCATTTATTAATATTAGTATGGTTTCCAAATGACTTGGCTGTTTGAACCGCTCGAGTGTTAATTACCAAAAGATCTTTTGATTTCTAATGTTTAGATAACGTTATTGGTGACATAAATCACATCATCTACCGTTTTTTTTATCGGTAGAGCACATTTTATAGCTTTCATGCAAAATAACTATGCAAATATTATAAACAGAAATAAAAAGAAACTTTGGAGATTATTTAATTTATGTACGAATTTAGTGGACAGTATAAGTATAATTAAAATAAGATTATTATTTTATAATATAGAATGATTATAGAGAAACCGTAAATGTTTTCTATTCTAAGTGGCGGTGACAATATTGGTAGACGTCTAGCGAAGATGCAGACACGCTTCTTATCTCCATTCATTATCAAAAGATTTTTTGGTTATATAATTACTTATTTATGTAAAAAAGAACCTGTTAAAAGAGAATAAAAAAAGAGAAGATATATATATAAAAAATACATATATTACAATACGTAAATAATATATCTTACGACATAAATAGTAATGAAAGGATAACTCTACATGGCAAAGCAATTCTTGTCGTCCTTGTAATTATTACTAAGTATACTTCAAACTAATGAAGCAGGAATCGAATCTAATATCAACTTATTAACCTATCTTTGTTTAACTAAAATACTAGACCGACAACGATTAATTAATAAGTAAATATGGTTGGTAAAGCCAGCTCGCTAGCGAGTACGTATTACAGAAGCGGGCACGTATTCCGGTGTAGAGCCATAGATCCCACGCGCCGAGCGCCAAACTGGTCGATCTACTCTTGCGCAACTGAACTGTTCGTTTCCAATTTTATGTTGACCGGTTTCTAACTTGTCTTAGCCTTCTAATTTCGGCTCGTTTAGATTTGGAAAATACGTGGTATTGATATCCAACCGCCAGGTGATAGCGTTTTCACCAAACCGGGGTCTCCAGTGACCGGACACGTGAGATATGCTCACCTTCCTTCATTAATTAATGGCGGTAATCAGCAAGTCTTTGGAACTCTCACAAGAGTCTCGAATCAACGTGAATTATTGTCTTAATTTAATTTTCTACATTACAAATCTATACTGATGTTCGAATTTTTAATTTTTATAATAATTATGTGTATTTATTAATCATATGAATGAGCTGATAATTTGAATATTATATATGTTGTTAGTTTGTTGTAAATATTGAAACGGTGACCAATATTTAATAGTATATTTATAGTATATCTTTTAAATAATAATACAATACAAGATTGTATAAACTTATGTTCTTTATTGTGAGTGTCTTAAGGATCTATTACTAAGTATGGATACGTATTTAAGTTTCTTTTTTAGCATTTATTTTTGGATAATTTTTGGATTCAAGCAATGGATCAGATGCTGATGCACTCTGAACAGCATGAGTGTGAAGATTGACAGGATCTTCTGGTCGGTCGAGGGCGATGTCGCGTGGCGTGGGCGACTACAAATACTGCCGGCGGGGTGCCGAGCACAAATCAACGCTTAGCGACGTGCCCGCCGGACCCCCTGCGAGAGCGCAGGGCTGGATGCCACGGTACTTTATCAATAATTCCAAATTAACCTAGTGGTGTAGCCAAATAAGCTTGGAAAATTGTGTCGGTACGACCTTTGGTTTATATTCGTTATGGATGATTGTAGAGACGATAGAGCTCTTAAATAGTGTTACAAATATTTGTAATGTTTTCCAATTTAAATCATAGTCATATTTTATATAACTTAGGTCGCGTTCTTTACTTTTTAATAAACTTACAAAAATCTCAGTTATAGTTTTAGACATATTTTTCATAGAATAAGCTAAAATCAATCTATTTTTATTGAATATAATTTACAAAATGCCAGTAGTTTCATCAATTATAGTTCTTAGAAAGTTATTGCCTCGACGTTGTTTTATGAAAAATATAAAAAGATTTATAATTGTCGGTTGCATCGCGGTACTAGCCCTGGACCCCCGCCGCGGCGACTGCGCCAACATCTCTCACCTCTCCCCGTAATGAACAATACAAATGTGCCATTTGAGCCGCCGACCTTCGCCGTCCGCGCCTACCCGGCCATACCACTACACGACCACATCGTGTAGCCTCATGGCAAGAGTGTCTCGCGCTGCGTGATATTTGTAGAGACACGTTTTTTAACGACTTTTTGATCGTTACCTTATGAAACATATTTTTCCTTAATGAATTGAAATTGTTGCTCACAAATAACATTACTTTTATATCTAGCGTAAGAACAAAATACTAGAATTAATTTTTACATTCTCGTCTTACCGTCAATACTTCAAGGGTATTTAGATATCTTTAAATTAAAGAACAAAATTTTATACTCCTAAGGAAATTATACAGGCTACATACATTCTACGACGACCGCCCGAGGCTAGTTTATTAAGTACGATTTAAACTTCCGCTGTTAAAGCGTAAAAAATAACAAAACAGGTACCTAGCAATCAACTCGAAAATAACTAAATGCGTCTATAATAAAGAAACAATGTAATTGCCGCAGTGTCGGGCGTATCTTTGGACGACTGCAACATTTCGTCGCAAAATTGTCGTTTAGGAAGGTTTTCATTGGAAGGGCTGTGACAGCATCATTATAAAATTAGGATCGTTTTGGTAATAATAGGGTCGGGGGTACGCGACCTCGCATCGCCGGGAGGGCTCATCTCCAAGACACAAAAACTGTGCCCGCTTCATTATACTCTTGTGCAAGGAGCTTGCATTAACATAGTCCATTTGGCTCAGGCAGCTGGCATTCCTTTGATGACCAGACAGAGCTAAGCTCAGGGCCTGTCGGCGCTGCGCGGTGCTAAGAACCGCCTCCTTAACGGGCTTATGAGGCGATTAAAACAATAGAAAGGGAAAACAAAACGCCGAGAGGCAACGGTCGGCGTCCAACAGAAACACAAATCTGAATTAAGCAGACAATACAGACAGACAATAGTGGTGGCAAAAAATGAAATCGAAAGCGAGCCCGAAGGAATTTGGAAACGAAATTCGCGGATCGCATTTTGCGAATATTCTCGCGTGTTACTGCATTATTATTTAAGTTAGGGCCTTTAAAAAATGTTTGTGATGGGATGATCGTTTTTTTGGCGGCGCGTGCGCTGCGCATAATTGGCACGCCGGACGCGCAGGAGCGCGCACTTTTTGCCGCCGCGCCATCGCCGTCATATAACGGATCTGATTCGTTACCTGACACTAACTTATGGGACTAGTTTTTTAAATAGATACCTTTCTTCTTGAGTCACACCCAACTATACCTATCGAGTCGCCAAATACTAGCGAGCATTACTTACAACTCAAATAATTGTCTTGATAAATATAAAATAATACAGATCGCCATTAAGATAAATATCTTAAGGGTGTAGCAATTTAAAATATCATTTAATAAGTCAGATCCAGGTAGTGAAAAGGGTACGAAGCCCTAAGCAGAGTCGGTCAAGTGTTGCTCGGAGCGACGGTTGACCGCCGACGCGTCTCACCACGCAACACAAAAACTAATTTAGAGGACGGGGCCCAATATGATATGTGGAATCCCGTTGCGTTGCCTCGGGACGAATATCTCCGTGCAAAAAATGGAATCACGATATCATCGCTTCTAACAAGAATACTATTCGAGACGTTTTTGTATGAAACGTTTCAAAATTCTAATGTTCGTATTAAATTTATATTGCTTTTGATTACTTACTCATGATGTTGAGATTTGAATAGCTCTATATAGAGTGTGATATTTACATTACAAACATACTGCGCTGAAATATATTTTATGTAACTTTATATTTATAAGTGAAAGTTGATTTATTACAGTTATTCTAAAAAGCAAGAGAAGAAAGAAGTATATTGACACTGAACTTAGTGTTCTTTGACTCTCTCTGAAACGAAAGCTGTCTTTTAAAACACTGTTCCAAAATATTACCTTCCAATATCACAAAACTGACTAAACAAAATATTTTTTAGCAAACTCAATACCTATTTACTGTTCAAAACATTTATTTGAGCGTAGCGTTGTCATTCGGCATGTTGGCCGCCGGGGGCAGTCAGCGACGTCTCGTCCATCACGTGTCATTCCATCCACGAAACAATAGAGTCTTTGCAAAAATGGTACGCATGTCGCCCGATACACTTAACAATGGAACCAAAAAACAAACAATCGAAATAGAAATCGAAAACACCGCGTTCCGAATGCGACCGAACGGGATTTTGGAAATCCGGTTTTTGATTTTGATTTTTGTTTTCCCGAGCCTCCTCCGCGGCCATTGTCAGCGTGTCACCTCGGGGACAAATATATACCAGTAGGAATAGTAAAAAATGTGAGGCAGCTACTTAAGCTCTTAGAATGCAAGTAAAAGCACCTTTGATATGCAGCTGACGGTCTATTGGTATGTGATTAACAAAACATGGGGTCGGTGTCTAGTTCATTCAATATATATTTATTTGAATAACATATATCTATATTATATTTATTAGACGTTTGCATTATTGAGTGATAGATAACGTACAAGTGAAACTACTGGCCATAGAAAGATGAAATTTAACTTGTAGTTTTATTTAGGATTGTAAGGTAGCACTAAGAATGGATTTCTGCAAAAATTGTAAAACGATATTTTAAATTTTATATTCCACGAACGAAGTCGCGGGACACAGCTAGTATAATTATTTAATGTTTAAAATTAAATGAATAAAAAAATATTTCATATTATTGTAGTATAGTGTTTGACTAGCAACTAGAAAATTAGGATTATTCTAACGTAGACAAGACAACTTTGAAATTTCTTTTATTATTTTAAAAGTATTATTGACACAGGATGATTTTTAGAAATGTATAAAATTTGATGTACAAATAAGATTTGATCCCGTGCCTATTTGATTCTAATAGCTTCTAAGATATTTTCCTTATCCTAATTGTGTGAGTAACTTTAAAATCACAAGAGGCGTGGGTTCGAATTCTGCTACTTTTATAATTGTTATATATTTCAACGCCTGTCGTGGCACAGAGGCACCAGCGTGCGACTATAAACGCGACAGGTTATGGGTTCGATTCCCTCTCCAGGAAATGTAAGTATTTTCATTTTCTGGGTTTGGAAACAAGGCAAGCCGCGGAGTTGAGTTCCGCCACTCAGCACACAATGCCTCAATTCGGTGGAAAGTAGGAAACGGAATTGTTGTAAGACAACGGAGTATCCTTGAGATACTCCGTTCTCAGGTTCTCAGGTTCCCTCTGTCTACCCTGCTATATGCGTGTTACAGAGTGAAGTTAAAAAAATATATATATTTAAAAAATGTTGAATATTATTATATTAAAGAGTTTACTTGTTTAATTTTTTATAACTTTGCTGAAACAAAAAAAAGTAAGAAAGTTAAAATCAATAAACATATATACATAGTATAAAACGTCCATATTAGTTATTTTTCGTTCCCCACATTCCCTTGTGTACGGGGTCAGAGGTGGCGGACGTCACCGCCATTGTTACCGCTGACGAGGCGTAAATGCATTCTTATCGATACCTACTGTTTGTTACAATTACATTTTACATGTTTATTGTTGATTTATATGTATTATATTAAATTATTTTCTTTTTTTCTGCTTTTAGGTAAAACGCGGTGTTGAATTCCGCCACTCAATTTGATTTAGAATGGAAAGAGGTTATAGTGTCTGAAAGCTATGTTCTCTCTTACTTCCCTGGTATAAGGGAAAATGCACAAAGCTGCAACAAGTCAATGTTGTAATAAAATCAAAGCTTGGAGTGAAGTCAATTAATATTAGTCAGATAATTAGAATTGTAGAAAAATAAGAACCTAACCATTATTATGATACTTTTTAAAATGTATGAAGTCTGAAAATAATGCATTCACTAAGAAATCACTTTTACATATATTGAGAATTAATGATAATAAAATAATAATAAACAGTTGTTCTTAAATTTAAATGTATAGTTAGAAACCTAATTCTACTCAAATATATGTTTTTATGTGTCAAATATACATACATACAATATGTGAAAACAAATAAATACAGAATAACTATACTTTCTTCAGGTTAAAGGTCTATTCTTATGTCAAAATTTCCAAATGTCACTACGCGTCACAAAAACTGAAGTGAACCTAATATTACTTTTGTTACAACAGCGTCTGCAACAGTAGCATCATCTCTATTGTCAAATGCCACAAACATTTACGTAGTGACCGTTATAAGTTTTTGTCCAAACCAGTCCCAGACTTAAGAATACATAAATCCATAAAAAATAAAATTGGGGATATTGTATTTTCGGATAGCTCATAAAAAACGTATTGACAAAAAACCAAAAACAACGCGAGTCAGCAAAAACGCAATATTTACTAAGGTGAGAAATCCGTCTAATTAGCACGTCGCTCGAACGCCCTGCAGTCGCAAAATTGCCAGCCATTGTAGCTGTTCCTTTATGAAAGTATAATTATCTTTGTTCAGGTGCATTATTTTGCTGAGCTGCTATTCATGCAACTTGTGTTTACGTTTCGATGAACAGTAATTAGGGAAAAAAGTCCCGCAACGTGTCACCTTTTCTGTCTTACGCGTCTTTATTTCGTCTCTAGTCATGATCAGTAATTGGTTACGCGGTACTCAATGAGTGGTCGGAAAAGGTAAGGAATACTCATAAAATTTAAATTGTTGTGTAAAATATGCAAAAAAATCGCAGTAATAGTAGTCCCTTTAGTGCAGGCGCGTGCTCCGACCGCGTGCTCAGACCGCTTGTGATGCTTGTATAATTAATTCGAGTGACAGTAAGATACCTGTCCGTTTCTATTGCGAACGAGCCGGCATGCGTCGCTCAGGTGTATAATCTTTATTTATATTTTTTGCTTCCACTTCCCCTTTGCATATATTAACATTTCTGCAACTGTTAAACTCACTGGATTTGTAATCCTCAAGTTATTCGGTCTTTAACCAGCGACCTCATGAAAGTCTTCACTTGGTACTAAAAAAGCAAACTATTAATTAAATATTAAGAAATTTATAGATCACTGAGCGCTTTATGTTTTGCCAATATACTATTAAACGCTAACATCAAAATAAATCTTAGAACCACCGGATTGAGTTCAATTTTTGGGAGCGCCAAATATTTGGAACAAATTTTTGATTTACATAAGCTTTAGTTTTGCACCTAATTACTAGGATAATAGGGGTTATTTTCGCATAGATTGATGGTTCCTTGATCGTCACCTGGCCGCTCGGGCAGCTGGGCCGCATTGTCTGAGCTCATCACTTGACTCGAGAAAGGGATGCGCTATCATGTGAACTAACGGGATCCTGGGAAGCAAATATTCATACAAATAAACTCACTCCGTATACTCCTTCAATGGTACAATGGTAATGCGATAGGCAATATACAAAATGGCTAGCTAAAGCACACTACATGCCTTTATTACAAAACTTTTTTACATGTTCACCAACAGCATGGTAATTAGAGAGAAACTAGTGTATTGACACTCCATTTTCTATCAGATTTTGAAACATGATATCTTACCATAACGGGGAAGCTTTTTTATACCTTTACACTTTTCTTCGTATAACAAGGTAGGAAGAGTTTAGTTTCTAGATACTTCATTATCTTCCTCCCAAGGCGGAATCTAACGCCGCCTAACGATTCATCACACCAGAACGGGAAATTATTATTTTTTAATTATTAATCTTATATACGTATATCTGTTATTTGATGATATTTCGTAACGTTAAATAATACTTAACATGTGATTTAATAACATTAGTGTTCAGTTGGATCTCATCGGCGATAATATTTAAAAGCAGATGTAAATTTTTATACCTCAATATGTTATGCAAATGAGTGTCGTATTCGCTGTTGTCAACTATGTATCTTTTGAGAGTTCCATTTGATGAGGAAAAGAAATTATCATAAAAAATATATGTTACGCCATCATGGACAGTGGGATAACGTTTAACGTGTAAACGTGACTAGCAGTGGGTTCGATTTTCCTTCGTGGGCATGATGTAAGATAAAACGCGGCGTTGAGAACCGCCATTCAAGACACAATGTCTCGAATTCAGGCACTGGCAGAACGTAGTGTCTTGTAACTAGGTTATCTCTGCCTACCCTGCTATGCGAGGTAAAAAGTGAAGCTAAAAAATATGTTACTACAGAACGTCAGATCGGCTTTAGGTATTGCATAGCACACCTTTAGTGTATCTTAGGAATTTTCAATTTTTTGCAAGTTTTTCCTCTATAGAATAGTTTCAAAATGATAGGTTTTTCATTTTTCTTACAAAATCGGAACATTATAAACTCTAGCGCGCTTAACGCCGCGTTTTATCCCAGAACTTCCCAGAACGCAGTAACATACATACATAGCTTCACGCTGTATCCCGCATATAGCAGGGTAGGCAGAGGGAACCTGAGAACCTAGTGTTAAGACACTCCGTTTCCCATTTTCCGCCGAATTGAGGCATTGCGTGCTGAGTGGCGGAACTCAGCGCCACGCTTTGCCTTGTTACGAAACCCAGAAAATGCAAAATTCCATTTACTGGAGTGGGAATTGAACCCACAACCTCGAATTTACAGTCGCACGCTTGTGCCTCTGAGCCACGACAGGCGTTAACAAAAATATAATTTAAATATAATAATTCCCCCTAATGTAAATCGAACTCACAATGTTTACACTCACTGTTCCACTGCGCCATATCTCACCACAACATCATAGCGATTTTCTAATATATCACGACATTAATATGCTCAAGACTGGTTTCCGTGAGATCCGTTAGTGGCTATGTAAATTATTTAGTTTATGGCAGCTCCTAGTTTACATTAGAATGGTTAACAGAAAAAGTTTGCCGCGAGATGACACCGACTGACCATGATAACGTTTTTAACCGATTTCCAAATAAGATGGGTTTCAATTTGATTGATTTTTTTATCTACTTAAAATGGGGAAGGATACGATTGTACTTTTTTATATGTGTTACCGTACAACTTTTTACTGGGTGTACCAAATTTTTTGATTATTTTTGTATATGATAGCTAGTGCTTCTGAGGACCACACTTATTTAATATTCAGTTAAGATATGACGAGTAATTTTTGAGTAGTTTCTAATAATTGTATTTTTTAGTGCATTGTATTGGAAATCGGTTTTTATTTTTTGTTGAAATGTCAATTATTTATACATGCTACCCCATATGATATGATAGCTAGTGCTTCTGAGGATCACATTTAGTTTTTTTAGTTTTTGAGTTATCTGTAATAACTTTACTTTTTAAAGCATTGTATTAGAGGTCGGTGTACTTTTTTGTTAAAATTTTAGTTATAAATAGAAAGTGTCGTATATCACGGATTATGGAACGTATGTTAGACACTCATCTATTAATATGGGAAGAGAGTAAGGTGCATCGAGACAATCGTTAGTCTTTATTGTAAATTGTCGATTATTTATCAAATTTTATGGTTAACATGTATACAGTATAGTGTCCTTAGTTTTGGAACTCGTTGTAACGAAAATGCGTCACGATAGAGAAAAATACATATTAATATATAGGAGAGACAATGAGACAGAAAATAATATTGTATTTTATATACATATATAAATAGCTTCCACATATAGTAGGGTAGGCAGAGGGAACCTAGTGTTAAGACACTCCGTTGCCCACTTTCTACCGAATTGAGGCATTGCGTGCTGAGAGGCGGAACTCAACGCCGCGCTATGCCTTGTTACCAAACCCAGGAAACGAAAAATTCTATTTATTGGAGTGGGAATCGAACCCACAACCTGTCGCGTTAATAGTCGCATGCTTGTGTTTGTGTGTGTGTGTGTGTGTGTGTTTTTTTTCTTATGTAAATTGTATACAAACAGTTTTTAGTATTTGGAATAAAATAAACAAAATAATTTTTGGTATAATTATATTTTTTTGTGTTAAACAAAATAAATTGCAATTGTTTTTTATTTGTGGTTTAATACAATATTAAAAAGTTTCTCTAATATAAATAGAAATCATATTGTCCAAGTGAGTAACTGTAGAATATTGAAAACGATAAAGAAGGACTAACGGATTTATTCTCACAATATCGAAACCTTAAATATAAATTCAAACTTAATTACGTATTCACAAAATAAAGTTAAAAATTATAAGTGATGTTTAGTTCACGAGAGGTCCAACCCGCAGATGTTCCCATGCATGGGAAACACATATATATCTTGTCGCATTACCGAAATACCGTTAACTAAAAAGTATCCGTTCAATAAAGGCGATTGTAGTTATAAAGTGATTCGATTATGCATCGGCGTTAGTCGTAGACGGTCAGGGAAACGTTGCCCAAACTAGTTTGCTTCCAAACGGTCGATCTCATAGAGGCACATTGTCGAGATAAATGTGCAGAACCGGATGCTGCGTCTCCGGGCCATCGATAAAACGGTCACAAACGCTATAAAACTGGCCGCGAGACGTGTTTTGTGACTAGGAGTGACCACCCTTTCAAATGTATCCCATTCATCACGAGATGAAAGGACTCTATCAGCTGATCCAAGCTCTAACGGTCATAGATAGAATTATGGAAACAACCCTTCCCGATATCTAACGTTTTTTAGAAATGGAAAGCTAACCTGTTTTCAATCATCTTTAAATATGTATAGGCTAGACGTTAAATCGAAGGAGGATGATCGTATCGTGTTACGTGAACTCAGCGCTATCTAATTTTGAACACAATGGGCATAAAAAACTGGGTAAAATAATTGTGTCACAGCGCCACCCTCCACACAATGCACAAAGGCCCACAATGCGCCCACGCCGCCTTTGTCGCGCGTCGCAGGCACAATCGCGCAGGAAGATCGCTCTGACGAGAACACGTGTGCCTCCAGTATAGAGAACTATGCACGAGGTGAAAGTTGAACACGAAAAGTAAAAGTCGCATCTGCTGTAGATATCAAATTATGTTAATTCAGGGCATCGGGGGCGGGCGACACACGAAAGGGTTGCGATTGTTCACCCTTATCTTTGGAAGCACGATTGTCCTCTACCTTAGCTCTACAACTCTAAGACGTACAAAAAACCTGAGTGCATTCATTCGGTTCCTCAATACTACAAATCGGCCAATCTTTTTGTGTCATTGTCACAGATTGTTATGAAGTTGTATTATTTATTTGACACTTGGAAAAAAATGTTTTAAGGCCGTGATTTATGTGTGTGTTTATGGTTTATCGCGTCCATCGATACATATTGTAACGATGTGTTTACAATATGAATATAATTATTTGAGCTGACACGAATAATTTTCCCATTTCAATACAACTTTGAATAATAACTTGATAGTTCGTAAAACTTTTTAGTTAAACTAGCTGTATCCCGCGACTGCGTTTGTGCGGACTTAAATTCCCTTTTCTTTTTTTAATTGTCGTCGAAATTTCGAGAAATCTAATGGTTATGCAGAGAAACGACCGCGGACAGTGGCAGTAAACGTTAACGCGAATTTTAAAGGGGCCCCTTAAACCTACACTTGAGTTGTAAGTCCCAAGCACTCTCTAAACTCCTCTCTCTGTAACGCGATGACTCGCACGGTAAGTCCATGGATTGCTAAGGAGTTTTTCTATACTCGCTTATGAGCCATATGCCAAATTTCATATTTTTAAAGTGAGTAGTTTCACCTTTACGTTATCTGTCAATCAATAACACAAATGTTTTATATATTATATTATATATATAGATATTATATTGGCAATAAAATGAATGTGCAGAGTTATTTAGCGTACGAGGACGCGGTGGCGGTCGACGAGCTAAATGCTTTTTAATCGGGTTCTTCATTGAAGACTTGCTGATAATAATCTTCAATTAGCGTCCGTCGTTGGTACTGGCTATTGGCCACTCGTAATCGTAAATCATCGATCGCGTAACGATCTCGATTCGTCTCGAGCGGTGACTACCACTTATCAGCCTCCAGCAATTACATTTTTTTTAGCTTCACGATATATCCCAAACATGGTTAGGTAGCCAGAGGTAGCCCGAGAACCTAGTGTTAAAACACTCCGTTCTATTAAGATGTCCGATCCCCTACTTTCCGCCGAATTGAAGCATTGCGTGCTGATAGACGGAACTCAAAGCAACGCTTTGCTTTACCAGAGCGACGAATGAAAATATTAAATATTAATCTATATATTCATACTTCATGTATTCGAAAAACTTCTTACACCTACCAGAAGTATGAAACTTGGCACACTTATAGTTTATATAGCAAAAGCGTGGAGAATGATAATATTTTTTAAAAATTATTCATAAAAATATATTCAATTAATAAAACGAATTATACACACACTACCATAATTTGACATCAATCATGACGTCAATTGGGATAATAAATAGTTATCATAAATATTTAATATTTTCATTTCCTGGAATGGAAATCGAACCTACAATCTGTCGATTATAGTCACACGCTTGTGCCTGCGCCACTGGCCATTATGCTGATAAGCGTTATTGATAAATATTTGTGACTTACATCGGCGATGCGAAGTGACGTGGTTAGGTTTTTGTCACACTCTCGTGTCACGTCAAGTGTCAAGACACTCGAGGCGGCTTAATTAAGTAGCGATTGAGGGTTCTAACCTATTTACTGTTTTATGCTAGCTTAATAGAAATTAGATGAAATATTATAATATTATTTAGTTTGGCTTAAATTAATATTTAAAAAAAACGCTTGACGCTTTTATTTCGCATATATAGTGACTATCTAGTGTTAGGACATTGGGTTTGGTAACAAAGCAAAGCGCCGCGTTCAGTTCCGCCACTCCGCATGCAAGGGAAGTGGGGAACGGAGTGTCTTAACACGTTTTTAGAGGCAGTTAGAGGCCCAAGTGCTCACTTCTCACTACATTTAAACCCCCACAGAAATATTATATGAAAGAACCATTCGGCGAAAAGTGGGGATCGAAAAATGTTTAAGAGAACGGAGTGTCTTAACACTAGGTTCTCGAGTTCCCTCTGCCTACCCTGCTATATGCGGGATACAGCGTGAAGCTAAAAATAACTATTGCAAAAACCTTAAAAACATGCCAGAACGATCTATCATAACCATCACATAGTTACTTTCATTATAACCGAAAACAGTTTTAAGTTTTATGTTTATTGGCTACGAACAAAAAATCTTACATTTCAATAAAAATAACATAAACGTCTCTAAACGATCGTTTCACCGTTGCAAGTTTATTCCGCTATTTTACACTAGTTGCTCAGTAGGTAAGTATATGATATACCTCTATAGTAATGTTTTGGGGTTGTAGGTTCGTTTCCCAGTAATAGAATCCCAGTAACATTTAAAAATATATGTATATAAAACGCTTTCGTTATTGAGTGACTGACAGACAATGTACAGGTAAAATTAATGGCTACAGAAGGCTGAATTTTTGCTTTCCCAAGGAGCATATTTGGGAAGTATAGGAAAGCATTAAGAGAGAATTTCTCGAAATTTTATATGATAATGAGAAAAAGGGGATTTTGAGTATGATAGGCCACGCAAAGGGAATCATAGGATGTAGCTAGTTTAAAAATATTTTCGTTTAACAGGTTTAGTGCGACAAAACATCACGTAACATTTAATTTAATAACCGATGTATCTATAATAGGCAACGGAACTTCTTAAGATTAAGTTCTATCAGTTTTTTGAAAAAAATCAGAGACAAACAATTTTAGACAAAGTATAACTTACTTACTTACTTAACTTCACGCTTTATCCTTAGCGGGGTAGTCAGTAGTATCTCTCTGACTACAAAGTATAACCATCCCAGATTTCGGATTTTTAAAGTTATTTGGACAGTTTCCAAAAGCCACGGCTCGAAACCCGCTACTATCGAAGTCTTAATCATTACCTAAATACAATTCCCTTACTTAAAGTATGTGACACTTTAAAAACAAAAAAATCAGAGACACTTTCAACAAATTACACCATTTGTCCATAACATCCAATACATTAAGAACAGTTTGTTAGATATAATCTTTTAAACACTAATTCGTAAGGGCGCCGCCATATGTCCGCTTGCGGATTTGTATCGAGAGGGTATTTTAATTGTTCTCTTGTAGGGTATGGGGTTCGAATCTGCGGTGATACGTCAATATGGTGGACAGTTACTTTTGATTAATGTTATATTGCTATTACTTTTGTTAAATGTTCGAAAATGGTAACTTTACGTCTATAATGATATTATGTGATTGATTTGTGTTATGGTGGTAATTTTAGGTCATGGTGCAATGGGGCATCTGACTATAAAGGCGATGGTTCTGAGTTCAATCTTCACTCGAGTTATTTTCTTTCATTCCGTTGAGTTCCGTTACTATTTGAGGTGGGAGTGGAGAATGGAGGATCTTGACACTGAGTTCTTTTTGACTAATAAAATAATTAAAGATTAACTTTTTTTTCGCATAGTACCCTATTCGGGAAATAGCCTGAAGTTTTTTTTCTAGTTTTAATGGTTAAGTCATTTTAGGTTTTGGATGAAATCAGGAGAGAGATTTAAGTACAAATATAAACTATTTAGTTTCCGATCTTACTCGTGCGTAAAAAAACAAATCTTGAAAATACTTCCATGTATAATAAAACTGTATTTAACTCTAATATTATGCATTACTTATTAAGACTTAAATATGCTTCATAATTGAATGGGAATCGAATCCAAAACTAATCTTGTTTACAGTCAGCCTATCTCACTGTACCACGATGACCTACACTACAGATAGACCATATAAAACAAGGAAAAAGGACCACAGACCGTCATAAAATAGTTGCCAACTAACATTTACCGTTTTACATATTCCTTGATACAGTAAAAGCGAAAGGTCATATATATTTTATACATAAAAAGCCGGCTTGGGGCAAGCCGCGGCATTGTGGAGTGTGTCCGATTCGTTGCGCCTATTGTACTGTAGTTTCAAGCTAAAACGTAAATAAAGCCAGATGTTACCGCACACTAAAATATTGCCGAAATTTGTAGACACACATATTTATCAAAAATAATTGATTTTCGACTCTATTTACATGAAATAGAGTCGATTTTTGAGTTCTAAAGTTATGGTAGTTGTTACGTTTGTAATGTGCGGTAGATATCTTAGTAAGGTCTGTGTGTGGGTAGTTTTACAAAACCGAATTCGTAGTGGCGAAGTTTAATAAAACTCATATTATTAGAGCGTATGTCATTGACAGCAGTGACGTATGGAGTGACTTCAAATATCAATATATTGGTAGATGTATATCTGCTTAACTTATACCTATGCATGTAAGTTAGGTAAAGTTTTTTTTTTTTTTTACTTCACGCTGTATCCCGCATATAGCATGGTAGGCAGAGGGAAGCAGAGAACCTAGTGCTAAGACACTCTATTCTCTTTCAACAATTCCGTTCCTCACTTTCCGCCGAATTGAGGCTTTGTGTGTTGAGTGGCGGAACTCAACGCCGCACTTTGCCGTGTTACCAAACCCAAGAAATGATGTTAAATGTTAGGTAAAGTATTTTTAGTAAATGTCGTAGTTAAGAGGGAGTGTCTAGACACTACGTTTTCTTTGATTACCTTCCTGTGTGGGACAAAGCGTAAAACTGTATGAGCTAAGATATATCTTTTTTTAGGATCTCGCAGCTCTCTATACATTTTTTTCCTCGATCTCCTTATAGTGTGATCATATGAATAAATAAAAAAATAATGAACTAACACTTTAAGGTAAAAAAAGCATTTTAATAAAATAATAATTAAAATTAAAATAAAAAGAAAATCGACTTAAAAGTAAATGTACGAAAAAATACAATTATTACGAATAACTTAAAACTTCTACTAGTAATACAAATGGTACATAAAAATGGGATTATATCAGAAGCACTAGCTATCATATAAAAAAAGGATCATCAAAATTGGTTCACCTAATAAAATGTTATGCGGAAACAGAAAAAAATACAGTCGAATTGATAAACCCCTTTTTTGAAGTCGGTCAAAAACAGAATTTACAGCCAAATAATAGTTAATATTAAACATATCTGAATTTTAATTTATTATTCAATTGTAATTGACGCTTTATACGTAAATAATATTAGCTTATTTTATATAGCGTGAAATGTATCTCGCGGCTTCGCTTTTGCATGGACTACCAAGTCAGATGGATATTTAGGGATCTAAACTAAAATCTAAAGGGAATCGTTTTTACCAGTTTTCGTAAAAGTTTTAAAAAAATCTTCTCTTAGTGCTCCCCTCACTTCTCAAGGACCTCTATGACCAGTAGTTTCCCCTGAACGTTGTCTGTCAGTCACTTAGTAACGCAAATAGCTTTTGCTTTTATTCTTATAGGGCATAGACGAGAGAACCTAGTGTCAAGACTGTCCGTTCGCAAGCGTTTTTAAGCCAAAACTTTGGATCCCTTTTCACGAAAATTACGTGGACGGAGGAGCATGAAATTTGGCACACTTATAGTTCATATAGAGAATGAGAATGCAGAATGCTAATATTTTTTTTAAATGATGCATAAAAAGTATATTAAAGTAATAAAATAAATATTTCACACACTACCATGATGTGACATACATGTTTATATAAAGTGACAAATACGTTGCTAGGCAACGCGTTATTAACGCGCCAATAGGGACACTAGTATAAATAACTAAGTGACCCAAAAATAGATCATGTAAAGGTGTACGTACATACATTTAAATTATAATAACATACTAATATAATGTCTCCTCAATACATTAGGTTATCACCGTGTCTGTCAGTCGTCATATGACAAATACGATGTTAGTAACTGATCGATGGTCACATTAATTACTTATAGTTCACTTTCAAAATAAAACTTAGTCTGTATATAGGAGGTAATTAATCAATCATGTTTTTGAAATTTAACTAACATTCGTATAGGCTTATAGATTTATCATGGGTTGTCGATATGGTGTGGTGTAGTGGTTATGTTTGAAAGTGTGTGGGTTCATAGAAAGAAAGTTCTTAAGTCATTTTAATATTGTTATAAACCTCTTCAAGTTAGATAAAACGCGGCGTTGAGTTCCACAACTCAAGAGGCCATGTTTCGATCACGTGGAAAGTGGAGAACAAACCTGTATAAAATTTCCTCTGACTAAGGGATAAAACGAGAAGCTAAGAAAAATAAATAATAATTGTCCTGGTAAGCCAAAGCGTGGCGTAGAGTTCCGCCACTCATAACGCAATATCTCGATTTGGGTTGGAGAGTACAGAATGGAACGGAACTAGGTTCTCTTTGATTTGTTATGCAGGAAGATGCGTAAAGTTGCAAAAATATATATATCCGCTTTGAAGACTCAAGAAAAAAGAAATAATTGTTCTAGTAAGCCAAAGCTCTGCGTTGAGTTCCGCCACTCAATACGCAATAAATTGATTTGGGACGGAAAGTATAGAACGGAGCGGAACTAGGTTCTCTCTGACTTGCTATGGAAAAAAGCGTGAAGCTGCAAAAAAAAAATACATATATATATATACACACCAGTCAAGAAGATATGTTCAAATTCAGGTGAAAAGTAGAAAATGGAACGGAAATAAGTTCTTCCTTACAAAAGTAAAGCAACCAAATATAGACTTATATATTTACTGTGGACAGAGCACGGCGTTGAGTTCTGTATTTAACATGTAATGTTTTAAATTTTGTTAAAAATTGGCATCCGAGAATTAGCATTGACCAGCTTATTTTATACACTATATAATAATCTTAAAAATAAATATAATATATATATTTTTATCATCAGTATCGTATTTTGTACATAAATTAAATTTATTTCCATAATAAATTTATATTAAAATGAATAAAATGGAAACAAGCGCTCATTAAATATATTTATTGACGTACATATTTCTAAAAGTTTCAATTTCAAATAGTTTGTTTATGTTTTTGCTCTAATAATTATAATTATTTATGTTAAAATATACATTTTAATAAACATAAAGTATTTATACATTGAATATTGTATATATTTTTCTTTTCTTATTTCTAGCATCACGTTGTATCCCTCATATAGCAGGGTAGGCAGAGGGAACCAGAGAACCCAGTGTTAAGACACTCCGTTCTCTTTTAACATTTCCGCCGTAACATTTCCGGTTCCCCATTTACCGCCGAATTGAAGCATTGCGTGCTGAGTGGCGTAACTTAATCGAGCTTTGCCTTGTTACTAGTGCAAGGAAATGAAAATACTAAATACGTACATAGTTTCACGCTGTATCCCGCATACCCTGCTATAGCAGTGTAGGCAGAGGGAACCTAGTGTTAAGACACTCCGTTGCCCACTTTCCGCCGAATTGAAGCATTGCGTGCTGAGTGGTGTAACTTAAAACCGAGCTTTGCATTGTTACTAGTGGGAGGAAATGAAAATACTAAATACAAACATACATAGCTTCACGCTGTATCCCGCATATAGCAGGGTAGGCAGAGGGAACCTAGTGTTAAGTCACTCCGTTCTTCACTTTCCACCGACTTGAGGCATTGCGTGCTGAGTGGCGGTACTTAACACCGCGCTTTGCCTTATTACCAGAGCGAAGAAACGAAAATACTAAATATGATTTAATATTTACATTTCCTGGAGTAGGAATCGAACCCACAACCTGTCGTGTTTACAGTCGCACACTTGTGCCTCTGCGCCACGACTTTCTTTAATAAGGTACATATTTTAGTTAATTTTCATATTTTATCATAAACATCGTTTTAACGTTTCAAATTATATACATATCTAAATAAAAACAGGTAAAAGTTTCTTTTTTGCCACTCACTATTTTATTGTTATTATTTTTTTACAGTTTCTATGTTTTAATTATTTGTAGTGTAAAACGATGTTTTTTTATTTTCATATTTAAATTATATATTCATGAACAATTTAATATGCATTTTGATGTTTACTTTTTTCTTTTTAATAATTATCGCTGTTACTTTTTTTTTTAAATTATACGCAGTAGTAGAGTAGATAAAGATCTTTTTTATTAGACATTTAATTACTAAAAAAGTAGACTAGAATACTATAATATAAAAAAATATACAGTATATTCAGTAGTGTTTAGTTATGTCTGTTGTGGCGCAGAGGTACAAGCATACCGCTGTAAACGCGACAGGATGTGGGTTCCATTCCCACTTAAGGAAATGAAAATATTAAATTATATTTATTATTTTCATTTCCTTGCTCTGGTAACAAGGCAAAGCGCAGCGTTGAGTTCCGACACTCAGCATGCAATGCCTCAATTCGGCGGAAAGTGGGGAACGGAAATGTTAGATAAAGACGGGGTGTCTTAACACTAGCTTTTTCGGTTTCCTCTGCCTACCCTGCTAAGTCCCGGATACAGCGTAAAGCTAAAAAAAAATAAAGAAAAAAAATTATGAATTAGTTATTTATTTAGCATTGAAATCAGAAGTTATTATCACTAACAAGAGTGGGTTCAAATCTGTCTTGGAAAGATTACGTCAAATCTTACACTTTATTCTCCTTACATTCGAGACATTGACGTATTATGTATCAGAACACGATGTTACGTTTTGTCTTATAATCACTCTGAACCCGGGAATCGAATCCACAACCAATAGCATTTACAATCAGACGCCGTTTCATTGCGCCATGATGGTCTCAATCAAATAAAGAAGTTAAACGAATGACTTTGAAGACGTACTCATATAATGCATATACTAGTACCTACAATACAAAACACGGGGACGCTAATCAAATCACTTAGAGTGGACCACGCTTGAGCACTTGCTGACAGATAATTTAAAAAATATAATTAATTATCATTTTAGTTTCATTTTCAAACTGGTAAGAAGAATGCGTGGCGTTGAGTTCCGCTACATAATTTATGACTTGAATAAACTTGAACGGAATAAGCGAACGGAGTGTCTTAACACTAGGTTCACTCTGTACACTTTGCTATTGGAGAAATGGCGCAAAGCTAAAAAAACCATTAATATTATCATATAATTCAAAATTTTGTTTTATCATAAAAATTACAGAAATATTCTATATATGGGTATAAATATAAACTAGGAAATAGAAATTTTCATTTCCTGGGTTTGGTAACAAGGCAAAGCGCGGCGTTGAGTTCCGCTACACAGCACGCAATACCTCAATTCGGCGGAAAGTGGGGAACGGAGTGTCTTAACACTAGGTTACCTCTGCCTACCCTGCTATATGCGGGGTACAGCGTGAAGCTATGTATGTATGTATGTATGTAGTATAAATTAGATACTAATTTAAAGATGGAAAAGAAAAAACACTACGTATCAAGAAAATTAACTTACTGATTTGGAAATGTTATAGATATTAATGTATTTATATATACAGATATTACATTTCATTGTGCACATTAAATAAAACATAAAAATTTATTATTATCTTCATATTTATAAACCATATTTTATCATAAAATATATTTATTTTTCCTAATAAAATCCACCTCATAACCATGTCATTTTCCAGTCAGACGCTGTCCTTATATACAGATAAGTCAAAATACGGCGTTGAGTTCCGTCATTCAACACAATGTCTCGTATACGGGAATGGAGAACGGAGTGTCTTGGCACAAGGTTCTCTCTATGTACCCTGCCAAGGGTGCTAAAGCGTGAAGCTAAACAAATCTTCTTTGTTAGCAACTGTTAGGTCGAAATATTGGAAGTTTTTTTGTTTGTCATCTCGCATCACTATTTTATGATAACGTGCATTTCTTATATATCATTTTTTCAATTTTCTTCACCTCATCACATATACATAGTCTTTAATTTACTTATTAATTACGTGAAAATTTAGGTTCTTGCAGGTTGAAAGATATGTTCTTTTTGCCTACCCTTTTCTGCGGCAAAAAGCGTAAAGCTCAAAACAAAATAATTATAATAACCATCCATAGACTTCAAATTATTTGTACATATCTAAAACTACATTAAAATGATATATTGAAAATAAACATACATACATAGTAAGTTGAAAACAATAGCGGTTAAAAAAGCCACCCTTCGACCTCAAGCAAATCTAGTTACTCTAATAACATTACGTCCCTAAATCCGTTCCGTAGAGCGTTGATGAGCTATTCTTTAAGGGTGCTCGGGGTGCGCCGATCTAAATGTTTAGTGTTGCTTATATTCAATTATATATTCTCCCTACACTGGTAAAGTAAGCACGGCGTTGAGTGCCGCCACTTCGTCTCTCCTAAGGATAGACGACTACAACGACTCTTTCTATTTCTCTACTAATCGGACCGAAAACCGGAAATCGAGACATTGTGAGTTGAGAGTGTCGAAATTCAATGTTTTTGTCTTACCAGCAATCGGGGGCAGTGTATGTAAAGAAAAAATAGTTAGTATTCATTTGTGCAATAATAGATTTAAAATTATAACAATATGTCAATAGATATGACTGATACTCCATAACGTACATAACATAGTTACGAATTGTAATTCTGCTTTATGTTGTCGGTTAAAGTAGCTCTTTGGTATGTCTTCTTTCCTTACCTAAAAAAGTATGTAGTTTGGTCATATTATAATGATATTCAATATAATGGTGTATAAGCTATGTTTGGAAGTTATATTTTTTAGTTCTTAATTCTCAATTTCATAAGCTTTTATTTAAAGAGAACGCTACAAAACATACAACTTTTCTATTAAAATTGTAATAATTTACCTAAAAATTTAACTAGATTGGTATGTTATAAAGAATATATTTATTTTTGCATAGTAGACTTTTCAGACAAAGAAGAATTTCCGTCTGAAATCGATTTGGCGCGTTAAGTACATAACTCAACGCCGCATTCTGTCTTACCAGTGCAAAAAAATAAAAATATATAATACTAACCATTCCCCCAAGTGAAAGTCCAACAACCAATAACATCACAGGTTGACACGTAAACTTGATCTAATTCCTACAAAAATTCCGTAAATTAATAAATATTAAAAGATCAGGTTTAGTTTTTAACGTCAATCATAATTATCCCCGCGAGTTCCACCCACGGGCTCCGGCGCGCGCGCATTCAAATGTTAATCTGACTCGGTTGCACTTAACACATGCAAATCGCTTATTGATATACAAATAATGGTATTATAATTTTATTACGTATTGTGCTGACCGCTCTTCTGGTACATATTTAAATTGAAGTGATACGTTGTGTCATAATCAAGTGACGATTCGGACTTTATGGGTATGTTGCAAAAGGTATTTTTTTTAGCTTCACACTATATTCCGTAATTAGCAGGTAGACAGAGGGAACCAGATAACCTAGTGTTAAGACACTCCGTTCTCTTTTATAATTTCCGTTCCCCATATTCCGCCGATTGATGCATTGCGTAATGGTAAGTTACAAAAGGTAAAATATAATGTTTAATTGAAATGATAAAGGTGTGTTTCTAAAACAATAATAATATTAACTTAAACAACAATTTTTTCAGTTTTATGATTTTTTTAGCATAGCAGAATAGTTAGAGAGAGCCTAATGTTAAGATACTCCGTTCTCCACTTCCTGCTCGAATTCAAAACATTGCGAGTTGAGTGGCGGAACTTAACGCCGCATTTCATCTTACCAGAGCGAAGAATATTTAAATACTATAAAACTTAAGGAACTCTACAAACACATTAGTGTAGTGTTTAGTCGGTTAACAAGTGCCAATGATAAATTTTATCGTCGGTGACGAAAATTCAAGGCGACCGGGGCCTAGCATTGAAACGACTCACTGACAACCGACAAGCGACTGACATTTACACAACTGCGCCTAAATTCCACGCTTGTTAACACAATTAACTTATTCGTTCCATATTATATATCAATCTAGATAATAATGAAATTTTGGATATTTTTTCTTTGTGCCATATTATATACCTATCATTATTACGTCCGAATTACGTGAAAACTTTATAAAATGTAGTCTATGTGTTATGTTAATGAAGTTTTATCTAGATCTGTTCAGTAGTTTTTGTACAAAAACTTTATAAATTGTATGTTTTATGTGATTGTCATATATAAACTATAAGATTGCAAAATTTCATTAAAATTCGTTCAGTAGTTTTTGCATAAAAGAAAAAGAAACATCCATCCTCATATATTTTTACATGTATAGGTAATATTAGTATGACTATTAAATATTAAAAGCTATTGTGGCTCAGTGGCACAAACATCTGAAATAAACTATAAACGCGATGATAGTGAGTTCTATTCCACGCTTCTACACCACTCAATATATAATCTCGTCTAGAATTCGGGCGAAAAGAAAAAAACAGTGTCTAGATTAACACTTATCATCATACTATAAGCAAAAAAAAGGAAAAAAATATATTAAATATTTAAGTGGCGTTGCGGGTGTCCGTCAGTTAGCACTAAACAGCGTAACAGCTAATGGCTTGAGGTTACATAAATTAGGTCTCCATTGAAGGGTGCAGTCGAGTAAAACAAAAGCTGCAATACACCTGCTCTGATCATTAGGCCGCGTTCAGAATAACATGGGGAGCTTACGACTGTCTTATCTCTAATTTTTATGTTAATTTTTATTAGCTAATATCCTGTTAATATTATAAATGTTATAATAAAAAAATGAGGTTGGATGTTTGTTAGTCTTTTACGCAATAACTACTAAACAGTTATTGATGAAACTTTGCAATATTATAGTTTATACATGAGATTAATATATAGCTACTTGTAGCTTCATTCTCCGTCCTCTGTCCTCCTCTTCCGTCCTTCAGAGGTTAATGACTGTGGACGAAGCGGAAGAGGTATGCAGGGACCGTAGCGTTTGGCGTTCCGTTTTCTACCCCGTTAACTACCCCGCTAGGGATAAAACGTGAAGTTAGGTAAGTTAGGTATTAATATATAGGATTGTATGGTTATTATAGTCATAATTATCTTATAATATATGTAATATAATAGTAAATGCTGTTTGGTCGTAGATTTAATTTGATATTCGGTAAATTTGCAAATCTGTAATATTTTTAGAGACACTCATCACTCAGAGAAAGTTAAAATGACTTTATAATGAACAAGAAACGGTAAACGGAGTGTTTCCAGATGAGGAAAGAAAATATACATGAAATAGTGACGTCATTATATATTTTCGATGTTTTAAAACTAATAATCAAAAACTTTACTCAAAATTGTTAACATTTTTATATAAAATTTCAAACGAAATCGAAACTACACAGATAATAGTGAAAACTACATCACGATATCGATACAACATCGATACATATTCGATGCAAATTAATTTAAAGTATACAATCAATCACAACAGTCTTATTAGCATCACAAGTAAGTGTGGACGCGGTTGTATTATTAAGTACGATTATAGTTTCATTTCCGCTCGTATGGTTTTGTAAAAAATAATTTGAATAGTCAGTTCGATTTCGTGAACTCGAGAATATATTAGAATTAATTAACGTACCGCAAGGACGAATTTTGCATATGTATTGTAAAGTATCTTATAGTGTTTTTTTTTTATACTTTCAATTCAAACTTTTATGATTGTTTTTTGGTTTTTGTAGCTTCACGCTTTTCTTGCACATAGTAGATTAGGCAGAAGAAATGTGTTAAGACACTTCCTTCTCTTAAGATCTCCGTTCCCCGCTTTCCCCTGAAAGCGTGCGTGCTGAGTAGTGGAACTCAACGCCGCACTTTGCCTTGTTACCAGAGTGAGGAAATGAAAATACTAAATATTATTACTAATATACTTTCAATTCAAACTTTTATGATTTATTTTTAGTTTGAGCTTCACGCTTTATCCCGCACATAGTAGAGTAGGCAGAAGGAATGATTACCTAAAGTTAAGACACTACATCCTCTTAAGCATTGTGTGCTGAGTGGCGGAACTCAACGCCGCGCTTTACCTACTTACCGGAGCGAGTAAATGAAAATACTAAATATTAATTATTATAAATATTTTATATTTTCATTTTCTAGAGTTGGAATGGAACTCACAACCTGTCGTGTTTGAAGTCGCACGCTTGTGCTTCTGTGCCACGACAGGCCGCTTACAGGACTTTTACGATATGCTGTCATTTATTTATTATGTTAAATGCTTATTTGATTATTTTATTTTTCGAATGATTTTATTACAATGATAAATTGGAATTGATAAAGCTATTAATTTACATTATAATAATTGAAGGAAATGAAATATTGAACAGGTTGTCCTACACCGCGTCATGTTGTCCCATTGAGACCATCATTTTGCATTATAAAGACAAGATAAAGACCTATAGTCTTTATTATCTAAATGCGATTGGTTATGGGATCGATTCTCGAGTCAAAAATTAAGTTTTGTATTCCTTGAGAAATACATATTTAAATTCTATTCATTTCCACGGTCTGTTACAACAAAGTACGCTCTCTCTGAGTATCCTGCTGTGTGAGGAAAAACGTGAAGCTATTTTTGATATTATTATTATTTTCATATATATAATAACAATTAACTTAGCAGATTCACGCTTCTTCCTACCTTCCTAGGGCGAAAAAACTTAGCGATGAAACACCCCGTCCTCCACTTCCGCAGGAAATCTGTGACAATCTATTTAATTTTTTTTTTTATCTTCACGCTGTATCCCGCATATAGCAGGTTAGGCAGAGGGAACCAGAGAACCTAGTGTTAAGACACTCCATTCTGTTTCAACAATTCCGTTCCCCACTCTCCGCCGAATTGAGGCGTGTTGAGTGGCGGATCTCAACGCCGCGCTGTGCCTTATTACCAGACCCAAAAAATGAAAATACTAAATTTTACTTTTCCTGGAGTGGGAATCGAACCCACAACCTGTCGCGTTTACAGTCGCACGCTTGTGCCTTTGCACCACGACAGGCGCTAAAATTTTCTAAAGTACTCATTTTAAATTTGAACCCACGATTCATTTCTTTCTTCTAACACCTCACTATAGTACGTTCTACTTTACATCACAAACAAATTTTATAGAAGTATACTCATATGTAAAATTTTATTTTTTTATTTGAAATGATGTTCAAAATAATTATTTATATACATAATGTCCATATCATATTACCTACACATATATTATTATCTCCTAACAACCTCAATATCACTAAGCGGATAAATAAAACCCAAGCGGTTTTACAACAATTTATTGAGAAATAGTCCATTTGTGCCAAAAATTGTAGATAAAATATCCATTTTATTGGTGTTTTTTTATAAGAACTTGTATTATGAGATAATATTACGTATTTATAATGTATATATTATGTCCTGGGATTGTAAATTTGACGGGAATTAAAAAAAATAAAACAATAGTACAATTATGGTGTATACTAGTAATATTATAAACGCTTGTCGTGGCGCAGAGACACAAGCGTGCGACTGTAAACGTGACAGGTTGTGGGTTCGATTCCCACTCCAGGAAATGTAAAGACCTATAATCTTTATCATCTTAATGCGATTGTCTGGGGGTTCAATTCTCGAGTCAAAACTCAAAGAGTAAATATTTAAATTCAATTCATTTTCCCGCCTTGGTATAATAAGGTAGGCTCTTTCTGTTTGTCATGCTATGCGAGAAAAAGCGTGAAGCTGTTTTTTAATATTAAACTTTACGCGACAGGTTGTGGGTTCGATTCCCACTCCAGGAAATGTAAAAGCTTAGTATTTTCATTTCCTGGGTTTGATGACAAGGCAAAGCGCGGCGTTAAGTTCCGCCACTAAACACGCAATGCCTCAATTCGGCGGAAAGTGGGGAATCTTAACACTAGTTTCTCAGGTTCCCTCTGCCTACCCTGCTATATATGGGATACAGCGTGAAGTAAAAAAAATATAGCTTTTACATTAGTATAAACTGTGTCACAGCTGCCAACGCTTACCTCTAGAAAAAGAAATCAAATTGTTATCTGATGTAGAAAAAGAACCTACAATTTAATTTGTAACATGTATTTTTTGTTAAAATAAATTATTATTGTTGTTGTTAGTGTAAAAAAATTGTACTATTTAAAGAATTTGGACAAAATCTAGTTGGCTATAGAAGCTGGCTAATTATACACGATCGTTGTCACTTCCGTCTCTATGTGGACAATGATTGTTTTCCCACTCTAGCATAGAGTGCGGTGTCGGGTTCCGTCACTTAACATGTCTTATAACTAGCAGTAAAGTAGGTGACGGAGTGTCTTAACATAGAGTTTTTGCATACACTGTGCGCAGTATGCGCGAATAGAAGATTGAAATATAATATATTTTTATAAAATATTTTATACTGCGCAGAGATCCTGCACGGAATGTCTTAACACTAGGTTCCCTCTGCCTACCCTGGTATATGCGGGATACAGCGTGAAGCATGATGTATGTATTATACTATGAAATATTAATATAAAATAATAATAATTTAGCATAACGTCTTTTCCCGCACAATAGGTTGGTCAGAGAGAAGAAGAACAAAACACTCCGTCCTCCGTTTTTCAGCCGAAATCGAGATTTAAATTGTTTTCTATTAGCTTCAATGCAAGATATGTACGTAAGTTAGTTTAATTCAGCATTAATGTAAGAGTACACGCATTTTCGAAGTGCCAAACTCTACATATGCGGGCAGTTTGCCAGATTTGGAACTGGGACCACAATGGGGACCTTGTGGTATGCCACAGACAATAGCGTTTAGAAGTATGTGTTACATGTTAAATTGTATTATTTAGCTACTAGCTGTATCCTGCGACTTCGTTTATGTGGACTTAAAAAGCAGCTTCACGCCTCATAGCAGGGTAAAGAGGTAGGGCAGAAAGAACTTAGTGTCCAAGATACTCCATTCCTTCGGCTATAAAACCTTAAGCTACTTTTTATCTCGTTTTGTAAGAATTTAGAAAAAAAATCTTTTAGTATTCCTCTATATTCTTTAAGATGCTTAGATGCCAAATTTCAGCTTTCAATGTGCAGTAGTTTGGCCTGTACCTTGTCTATCAGAGTAACTTGGTAACTCTATGTATATGTGTTTTTACATATATAGAAGGTAAATTATTATTAATTGGTGTTTGAGCTAGAAAACAACACATAAAGTATGTACTTTAATACTTTATATTGCTATCGATTGTTTTTTTATAAAAATATTTGTCTTTTTTTAATATGGCATTGAAAGTAGCTAAATTTCAATTAGGATCAATCTTAGGTGAAACGTTAGGTTCCTGTATAATTTTTTTGAAACAAATCGAGCGGCGCTGAGTTCCGTCCCTCAAGAAACATAATATTGAATTTGGACACAAAATAAAGAACGGAGTGTCTAAACACCTGGTTCCTTCGGACTATCCCGCTATACGAAATAAAAGATGAAGCTTGTTTTGAAGTTCAAAATTGATTTTAACAATAAAACGGACTATTTTTTATACAAATAATAATATGTTATTTTAAGATTTTTGAAAATCTCAAGGTCCATCTTTAAGATCTATTCATACAAGTGACATTGACACTGTACATTTACAATTACTTTGATTTCTTACCGTTTGTGTTAAAATTCGTTATTTCTATAGATACATACATATATGTACAGATGTGGATGCTGACCGTTGGGGTGCAGCCCTAGTGTCAAACAGGTTTATATTTTTAATAGTGTTGTAATTATAATAATTCCCATGCACCAGGTGGACTTACGTAATTCAATAATAATATAAAAAAAAAAACATTTCTATTTTTTAATTTTTACATATTTTTTTGTATTAAGAATCGGCAAAGAGAATTTAGCAATATATTATTACACTCTCGTCTATCTGATTTTTTAAAATATGAATGTTTGTAAAAATCATTGTTTGTCATTCTTTCACGTAAAAACTACTGAACGAATCTAGTTAAAACTTTATAATATCATAGCTTATACCCAAGAATACGTTCTAATCTACTAATATTATAAATACTAAAAGGTGCACATAGATGGATGTCTGTTGCTCTTTCACGTAAAAACTAAACGTATTTAGAAGAAACTTTACAGTACTATAATCTGTACATTTAAATAATTCACCAAATTTTTAGCTTATCCTGCACATAGCAGGGTAAGCAGATGGAACCAAAGAATCTAGTGTTAAGACACTCCGTTCTATAAAGATTTCTGTT
The DNA here is from genome assembly GCA_033558755.1 of Philaethria dido. NCBI lineage: Eukaryota > Metazoa > Arthropoda > Insecta > Lepidoptera > Nymphalidae > Philaethria > Philaethria dido. The sequence goes on from JAKGSA010000257.1 coordinate 176,363, forward strand.
CCCCACGTTCCCTATATCGCCATATTTAACGATAAATATCTAGTTTCTATATAAATAAATGATTTTAACGATTATTACTTAAAATAAAATAATTTTTAACACGACTGGTCAATATTTCAACTGCATTTTTTCTTTTCAAGTATAATGCGTAACCCAAATCGAAAAAACAAGTTCTATCATTCATGTGACCCTTCTAAATAAACTTTTATTATTACACATAGCGCGTGGCAGACGCGTTTTTGGACATGTATAAATATTATAGTATAAAATATAGGTGAGAGAAATCTTTATTAAAATAAAGGAGAAAATATATCTTGTTAATATTACAACTGTGGTTAGACAAGGCGCGGCGTTAAATTCCACAACTCAACACAATGGTTTGTTCGACCGGAAATTAAATAAAAAATCACTCCATTCTTCTTTCTTCAAAGCGTCTATGACTAAAGCAAAGAACGGAGAGTATTTACACCAGATTCTCTCTGCCTATCGTGCTAAGTGTGAAGCTGAATATTTAAAATTTATTATATACATACAACACATAAGTAGGCAGCTCTCTCGCACAGACCTTGGTCGTCGGATCACGCGAAAACGTAAATTGCCTCGTTCAAGGATGTACAGGCGTCACGCCACGGGAGGCGACTGATAACGCAAGTACACGTTATCTAGTTAGAAATATTTTTATCTAAACTCATCTTCTGTATACAGTAAATAGGTGGAGAGAAAAAAAAATTGGGCTGTTTTTCTATGATTTACTAATAACAATTGCGTATACGTGAACAAAAATCTTAGAGCCCCATTTTACGAAGATTATGCGGACTGTTATAACGAAAATAGCGTTTGACATGGTTAGGAAAGGAGAGATTTGATGACACAGAAAGGAAAGGATGTTGTATTAGCACAAGGACGGAGGAGTATGAAAATTGGCATATATAGCGTACATGGAGAGGAAGCGCAGAAAATAATTTTGTATTAATGTACAGTATCAGATATACATTAAGTTAATAAAATAAATATTACACTGCCCATGCTCTTTATTGCTCACCTACACTAACCAAAATCATCTAAATCCTAAATTTCCCCTTTCTATGGCCAGTAGTATCGCCTGTACATTTGTCTGTCAGTCATTAAGTAGCGCAAGTGTTTAATATATATAGATTAACATCACATAAATGTATATAAAAGCAATATCTATTACACCAAAAATAACCTAACAATTAATACAAGAACAAACATTACCAAAGGAATAAGCGTAAAATTCCGCTTCGACGGTCATCCGCATGAAAAATGATTGTAAAGCGAAATCTCTTAAAATCCACAGACACGGCGCGTTACCCGACTTTGTTCGCCTGTCACGCTTTGATTTATGACAGCAGGAACCGAACCGCATGCAAAATGTTGCGTCACCGCCCTTCAAAACCGCTGCACTACCACCACATGCTAGTTATATCACCTACGATTTTTTGCCATACTGGCTTTTTTTGATGACGCTACTATGAAAGTTGGTACTCTGTGGCATAAAAGTAAGACTATTTAGTCTATACATATAAATAAAATTGGAGTTTCTGTTTGTAATATTAAAATAACCGCTTTTAACTATATGCATTTGAATATATCTACGGTAAATATACCAAAATAGAGTTTTTATAATTTTTGTTTGTCTGTCTGCTTGATCCGGCTAATCCATGAAATGGCTAAACATATTTTAACGGGACTTTTACTGGTAGGTAGCTGATGTAACAAGGAATGACTTTAGCTTCTTTTTTATCTTTTTAGCTTCATGCTGTTTCCCGCATACATCAAGGTAGGCAGAGGGAACCCGAGAACCTAGTGAGGCATTGCGTGCTGAGTAGCGGAACGCAACGCCGCGCTTTTCCTTGTTACCAAACCCAGGAGATGAAAATACTAAACTTTACATTTCCTGAAGTGGGAATCAAACCCACAACGCGACGTCGCACGCTTGTGCCTCTGCGCCACGACGATTGACGATTTTACAAATATTCATCTAATATCATAATTTTAACACATTATAACTTTCTTGTTACATTCTATGCGGACGAAGTTGCGGGCATATATAGTAGTAAATATAATAAATCGGACGAATGAGACGTCATTTCAATTCGATACGTATCGAGCGTGGGGGGACTTAATGCTCGAATCCACCATTGATTAAGTACATCTATTTAGTTTAGTGAGGATTAAGTATTTTTGTATTGGGTAATATTCTGAGATTGTTGGTGAGTGGAATGACTTGGATTGATATCGGCAATTTAGATATTATATACATAGTTGGTTATCGGCGTTGAGTTCCGCCAGTTAATGTACGTACATATATACATAGTTTCACGCTGTATCCCGCATATAGCAGGGTAGGCAGAGAAATGTAATTTTTCGTTTTTTGAATTGATAGAGAACGGAGTATCTTGATCCTAGAGCCTCTCTGACAGCTATGTCAGAAAAAGCCTGATGTTGATTTTTTTGCTTCTAGATATACATTTCATGTTTATACTTTATATATATATTTTTTTAACTTCACGCTGTATCCCGCATGTAGCGGGGTAGGCAGAGGGAACCAGAGAACCTAGTGTAAAGACCCTCCAGTCTCTTTCAACAATTCCGTTCCCCACTTGCCGCCGAATTGAGGCATTGCGTGTTGAATGGCGGAACTCAACGCCACGCTTTGCTTTGTTACCAAACCCAAGAAATGAAAATACTAAATTTATATTTCCTGGAGTGGGAATCGAACCCACAACCTGTCGCGTTTACAGTCGCACGCTTGTGCCTCTGCGCCACGAAATGCGCGTAAACTATAACTGGTGTATCTAAGTTAGCTTAAACACCTAGTCGCAGTGATATAACACTCTTTTGTCTTCGCAAGTCGACCTCACAATAGGGCACGTATCACCGCGTGTCTAATGCGGACTGATGACAATAACTGCTATACAAAACTTTTACTTGTATCATGTATGAAATACAAGCTGCCGCTTTGGTTGTAACTTTTGTTCTTTTTTTATTTTGATACTTTTTACCCGATCGTGTAAGGGAGGGTAATGTGTTTATGTATGTTTGTTCTTATGTGGCGTTGAGAGATTAACTTGTTGATTGAATATGTATTACCCATTTTGGTGATTTATTTATCGTTTGACTTGGTTTCCTTTCAGTTTTTTTTATGCAATTGGGTCGTTTGTTCTTTTACATACATACACACATACATACATAGCTTCACGCTATATCCCGCATACAGCAGGGTAGGCAGAGGGAACCTGAGAACCTAGTGTTGAGACACACCGTTACCGACAACGCCGTTTCCCACTTTGTTGTTCTTTTATATATTTTATTATATTTTTAGGAGAAATAAAAAAGGTTAGTGACTAATCACTTGTTTTAATAACATAAGTTTATATGAAAATTGATGGTATCGATTATCGATCTTTTATCGATTTTTAGACTTCAAAAAAAATACAAAAAAGTACTTAAGTTGATTGTATTTTTGTACCGCATAACTTATTACTGAGTGAACCAATTTTAATGATTCCATATTTACATGACAGCTAGACCTTCTGATATGGTCCCAATTAAATTTAGCTAAGATCTATCGAGTAGTTTTTGACTAATTCGTAATAATTCCACTTTTTAATGTATTTTACTCAAAGTTTTATTTTTTTTTATTGCTTGTAAATCAAATATTATGTAACTTTATCTTCTTATTGTTAACTAATGTATATATATAAAAAAGTACTTAAGTAATTATTATATATAATTATTATTATAACCCTTAACTACACAATAGAATAAAGTAGACATATATTAATTTATATGTCTACTTTATTCTATTTATATAACCAATTAACCTTTTTTTAAGATCAAAGAAAATTACTTAGATATCTTCATGGCGTGGAACGGCGTTTGACTGTAAACAGGATTAGTTTTCAATTCGATTCCCACTTGGGGGTATAACTATATTTCAATTATTATTATTTTTTGGCTCTGGCAAGATGGAGTACGGCGTTGAGCTCCGCCATTTAATACTTAGTGTTCTGACAAGTTTAACAGGAAACAGCATAAATCAGAAATACGTCACATTTAGATCAATTTATGTTGAGGTTATAAAAGTTAACTCCAATAATAAATACCCAGCATCTTTAAAGTAATGGAAAGACGAAAGAGAACAGAAGACATAGTGACTCACAATAGTGTGGAAGACAAGCTATAACAGAGTGTTGGTCCAAATTCTATACGATCAAAAATTACACATTTTTTAAAATAAGCTCTACAGTACTAACTATGAACGGAGTGTCTCGACACTAGAATCACTCTGAACAAAGCGTGAAGCTTTTGATTACTTTTTTTTAGCTTCACGCAGTATCCCGTACATAAAATAATTATTTCCTGGGTCATTTCATTACTAACAGTTATAAAACTAAAATAACATATTTAAAAGATCACATCGTTTTACAAAGTAATCTTAAAAACGAGTCAAAGTGTGAATTATATTAATATTCAGGCGATCTCGCGGGAAGGAAGTCAAATGGATGCGTATTTGTATTCATTATCCCGCGGCGACGTGCTCCGCGCTCGCCTCCAACACACTACTGATTAGCCAATTATTGTTTTGTGGTATTAATATTGTGAATATATTGCTTTAAATATGCCGTTATGGCACAGTTGATATGTAAACTACGCTGCGATGGTTCTGGGTTCGATTTCAAAGAAGAAGGTTCGCGGAAAGTGGGGAACGGAAATGTTAAAGAGAACGGAGTGTCTTAACACTAGGTTTTCTGGTCCCCTTTGCCTATCCTGTTATGTGCGGGATACAGCGTGAAGTTAAAGAAAGAAGAAGAAGAAAGGTTCTCAATTCGACTGTATTTTTTTTATGTGTTGTTACACCATAAGTTTTTACTTGGTTAACTAACTTTGATATTTTTTTCTATATATGGTAGCTAATGCATAAGCATTTTCATAATGCGTAAGCATTTTCATCCACATAAGTGGATCTATATAGTTAAGTGATGAAGATGTAAGTAGGTTTTGAGTTATTTGTAACGCATTTACTTTTAAATACAATTTAGCTTTATTTATATTATACGTCAGTCAGAGAACGGAGCACCAAACGCTGCGATTCTTACATACGTCTTCGCCTCGTCCACAGTCATAAATGTTTTTATACATATCAACCTTCCTCAAGTGATACTGGAGGAAGGTAAATGCTGTGTTCTCGAAGGTTAACTGAATCTCCCCCTACCTTTATTACTCCTACCTTTGCGTCATATATCCCTCATGCCTTCCTTTCATCATTCATCCTCTCGACATCGCCATTTTTCAAAGTGTGAAGTGTTTCCACTTGTATACTTTTTTTTTCAGATATCTTTCAACAGAGAAGCTGTTGAAGAATATTTATGTATATGTACATATATTGCTCTTAGCGGGAATTGAACGCACAACCATCGAGTAGAGCTAGGTATGCTGACTCTCCATGAGGGATGGTTACCCGAAAATCGAGAAAAGGTTTCTTCATAACAAAAATAATAGTATAATGTTGATAGGTGTCTTTATTTAAAAAATAAAAAATAAAAAACAGGAAAATATAAAATAAAAAAAAAATGAAAGTATCTGATATGTAGCTAAGTGTATAAAACAATTAATGGTAGATAACTATGTTTTGACTTTCGAAAAGTAATTATTCTTAGTACTCACGTTTTACGACGGAAGTAACAAGATCTAAGCTTTCACCTAAAATAATTCTTTTTTTACAACTAAATTAGTTTTATTTTGATATTTACATTTAATTATGTATGTTTATTGTATATAATACAGTTAGTAAATTTTAAGATAAGATAAGGTAAAAACTGCGATTTTTTTTGTTACAATGACGTAATTATGATGAATTCTCCTAATTTTTTATTTAGATTACTAAACTTATTAAAATTAGTTTTAGTAAGATGAGCAGCGTTAAGTTACGTCATTTAACACGTAATATTTAATATGGAAAATGAAGAACGGAATGTCTAGGCGATAGGTTTTCTCTGATTAAACTGCTACACCTACGAGAAAAAGCACAAAGCTTAGAAAAAAAAACAAATCTTTCGAAATTGTAGAGCTTGGCTTAAATTACATAAGAATTTAAAAAAACAATATAGTCAGGCACATAGGCGGATTGTTTTTTATTTATCTTCACGTATCTTCCGTACTTTAACGAGATAGTGAGAATATCGTTTTTTACATGGTTTGCTCCAGACACACATTTTACTGACTTTTTCTGGATTACAATTTACTTACTATAGCTTACGACTACAATACATAAATTTATAATTATAGTATATATGAGTTCAAAAATATTTAATAAATAGCATTCTTTCTTGTCAAATGATTATTCTTTGAAATAGTCTTCGAGTAGCAGAAATTTGTAAAAATCTCTCTAAGATCAGAGATGCTAACAACATAAATAATTTGTAACAAGCGTATAAGAATTTCGACGCAGCCGGATGTAGAACGCATGGCTTAGTGGTCAGAGCGCTTGGACGGTTCTCAAGAGACGCGGGTTCGAGTCCCGCTGCGTTCAAATTTTTATACGTTTTCTAAATATGTTTTTCCTCTCCTAAGTGTGGGATCAACACTTTAAAACTTCAAAAATATGTATGAATCTTGTTTTAAAATCCTCTTTTCTTTTTCCATCCACCTTATATATACTCCCTGTCGATTGGCGGAGATAAACACCGTGTTTTGTCTTGAACCAGAATAAGACATCCTAAATATAACTCTTCCAGCTACAACCATCAACCAACATCAGACGCAGTCAAACTACGTCACAAGAGTGTTAAACAATATCATTCAAAATAGACTATTATTAGTACACTATAAGGCCTCCCTCACACGGCGACAGCGTGGCGAGAAACGTGCGTGACTGACATACGTATGCACACAATGTATATACATACATACATATGTAGGTATATTTGTTTATTGTATTGCAACCGGGTAAGGTTGATGGTTAATGACCGGTGAGAAGCGCTACCTAGTGGCTGACACTTGAAATCTTGTTTGTGTTATTCTTTTTTTAGTTTCACGCTGTATCCCGCATATAGCTGGGTAGACAGAGGGAACCAGAGAACCCAGTGTTAGGACACTCCGTTCTCTTTTAACATTTCCATTTTCCGTGTTTTGCTGAATTGAGGTATACGTGCTGAGTGGCGGAAATCTACGCCGTGATTTGCCTTGTTACCAGGGCGAGGAAATGAAAATACTAACTAAGCTAAATATTTTCTTTTCGCAGAGTGGGAATCGAACCCACAACCTGTCGCGTTTACAGTCGCACGCTTGTGCCTCTGCGCCACGACAGGCGTTAAAAGTATTATCATTTTGTTAATTTGGTAAAACAAAGCGCAAGGCTTCATATATACATCACTCATCCTCTTGGAATGCCAAAACCACCTTAGCATGTTCTTCTTCATTCTTACTATACTCGTAACATTTTCGTTTACGCTTATGCATTTTTGCAAAGCAAATATTTATAATAACTACGTTATATCTTCAGTTCACCTGTCGTGGCGCAGAGGCACAAGCGTACTACTGTAAATGTGACAGGTTGTGGGTTCGATCCCCACTCCAGGAAATGTAAAATTTAGTATTTTCATTTCTTGGGTTTGGTAACAAGGCAAAGCGCGGCGTTGAGTTCCCCCACTCAACACGCAATGCCTCAATTCCGCAGAAAGTGGGGAACGGAATTGTTGAAAGAGAATGGAGTGTTAACACTAGGTTCTCTGGGTCTCACTGCCTACCCTGCTATATGCGGGATACTGCGTGAAGTTAAAAAAAAAAGATAGAAAGAAAATCTTCAGTTCGTTTTGAATCCAAACGCGTGACTGATTGATTTATTTTTCTGACTGATTCCACAAAATTATAATATAACTTTACTAATTCAGGACTTGTATTTAGTTTAATTAGCATTTTATGAATAGTAAAATTGATTGTTTTAATATAGTGTACACAGTGTTTCTATTATAATCTCTACTAATATTATAAATGTGAATGTAAGTTTGTTTGTTACGCTATTACGCCAAAACTACTTAACCGATTATTATGAAACTTTGTACACATATTGTTAGAGGTTTTAAAAAAGGCATGAGGTACTTTTTATTAAAAAAATATATATTTAAAAAAAATATTTTGACAGACATGATTTTTAATTGGCAAGCCGGCAATTTTTAGAGAAGCCGGTATATTTAGGAAAGCTGGTATAGAATGTAAAGTTATTTAGTAATTTCACTATTGAAATTTGGTGATGACCTTTCTTTTAGCTGGGTTTAGCTGTCAGAGCTTGTTTTATGCTATTTATACCAAACTCAATTATAATGTAAGCTCCATATTTTCCTGGCGACCGTTTTTTAGGTCTCATACTTGTATTTTAAAAATTTCGTTCCCAATTTTTTCCAGAATTTTTTTTGTCCTTTACAAAAGGTAAGCCGGTGGGAACCGTGTTGTATGGGCACCTCACTGGTATGTAGTATGGACTGCTATTGACAACGCAAACGAAGCCACTGATAACAGCTAGTAGCAAATAAAGTGATATTTTAAAGTCATTGATAGATCGGTCTAAAGGCACGCAAGTCTGTTGGGTGTTCCCACGAGGTTTTTGCTTCAGTTTTTGCTGTTTCAAATGACATTGTTATAATGAGGGCGTAGTACGGTAGAGATTCGTAGTCGCACGCCTCGTCCTTGCGGCCTCACGCGAATTTGTAGCGCCACAGAGTATAGTTTTTAAGCGTTACCATAGATCACTATTGTAGGAGACATAGTTTTCTTGTAATATAATTTAATAAACTTTTTTGAAGAGATTACATAAAAACATAAAGTTTTGAGATACTTACTTTAACTTAATATAGCTTCACGCTTTATCCCTAACGGGGTACTTAGAGAGGTACTTACGCTATGTATCGATTTTCAGCGGAAAGTGAAAAATGTATAAAAAGCTATACAAATTTGGATAAAATTTACACACATAAGAAGATTATTTTTGTTTACAAAATATGGCTTAACAGCTGTTATGTTGCAAATAACAAAAATATCCAAAAACTAAATAATCCAGCTTAAAAAAATATAAAAATTACCAAAGAAATATTTATAATTTAATATATAATTTGTTTTATAAAGCCTCAATTTGGTCAAAAGTGGGGAACGGAAATCTTAAGAGAACGGAGTGTCTTAACACTAGGTTCTCAGGTTCTTTTTATCTATGTACATACAAAGTCAAAGTCAAAGTCAAATAATTTTATTCAAAATAAAAAGTTACAAGCTTCATTTTTTTAACGTCAAATAATTTACCACCGGTTCACTAAATTTAATGCCTCAGACCTGAGAAGAACCGGCGCAAGAAACTCAGCGGGACTTTTTTTTTTGTATACGACAAAAGTATGAAGCTAAGAGAAGAAACATTAATAATTAATATTTTCCCACTGTATTCGTCTGTCTGTGCGCGTGTCGTGGCTGGCCAGCCTTCGCTCAGATAATTGTGCAATTAGCAGATACTGCGCTAATAACCGACATCACCGATTTCTAAACCGAGCCTAAGTACCCAAGTACCCAGCGTTAAGCGTTATCTCACGTGATAAGACGTCTTCAGCTGCAAAACTTATTAGCAAATGATTTTAATTTTATATAAAAAGTTTTTACGTTGAAAATAGAGAACGGAGGGCCTTGACACTAGGTTCTCTATTAGTTAAACTGTAAAAAAAATATTGAAGCCATCATAGCGCAGTTAAAAAGCGTTTGACTGTACACTCAAAGACTGTGGATTCGATTCCTACTTAAGGAATTATTTAAATAATGTCTTCCTTAGTATATAGAAAGGTACAACGCGGCGTTGAGTTCCAACAATTACAACACAATGTCTCAAAAATAGACAAGAACTGGGAAAAGAACTATTTTAACATCTAGTTCTCTCATATTATTTTGCGAACTGTGAAAGATACCATGAAACTTAAAAAATCTATATACACATATGACTCAGGACTCGGAACCCGAATTCGGTTTGACCATACCAAGACAAAGAAAGTGCATTTTCCACGGCGTTGCATTATTTGGAGCGGTATAAATTATTCATGAAGTATACTCGCTGAGGTACTTTATGTAGGTATTTGCGTATAAAGGAAGGATTTTTGATCTGTCACGCTTATTATTATTATTTATTAAGCTACGGTGGGTTGTGGGTTCGAGTCCCGATTCTTATAACGTAATTTACGCTCGCTTCCACTGTCCGAACTCTTTACCAAATTTCAAAAGACCAACGCCATCTTGAAATACATATTAGAAATTATAGTTTTAGATAGGCCTCGATACATAGTTTTAATAGAATATAAGTATAGATTTTGAGTAGCGTAATCAATCCAGAGGTTGTCTCACCGCCGGTAAATGCAAAGCATTTTAAGCAAATTGTCCCTCGAGTGGGAATTGAACTCATAACCAATCGCGTTTATACCAATATGAGTTCCACTGTGCAACGATGACTAATAAAATAAATTCGATATATCAGACTAACAAACGATATTACTAGTGTAATTACACAGATATTAACGTGGCTAAAGCATGGAGTATCGCTTCAAGGAACATCCGGCATTTTGTTTTTAACTAAAAAAAACTATTTTATGAAAAAAAAACGTAAAATATGAACTACAGCACTATTTATAAAGTACTTAGTTTTGTTAATTGCTTCTTGTATCTAGATGAAAAAGTTATGTAGTTAGGAAATTCTTTTAGATGCTCCTTGTTAGGCACGAACTGAAGAAAATTGTTGAAATATTTAATTTTCTTTGTTAAGCCGATGGTTTATGACTTTGGATTTACCAGTTTTATTGGAATTTTATCATTATTTGCTTATTTCATTAAATCAACGCCTTCGTGGCGCAGAGGCACAAGCGTGCGACTGTAAACGTGACAGGTTGTGGGTTCGATTCCCACTCCAGGAAATGGAATTTTTCATTTTCTGGGTTTCATAACAAGGCAAAGCGTGGTGTTGAGTTCCGCCACTCAGCACGCAATGCCTCAATTCGATGGAAAGTGGGGAACGGAGTGTCTTAACAATAGGTTCCTCTGCCTACCCTGCTATATGCGGGATACAGCGTGAAGCTATGTATGTATGTACAAAAAAGTTAAATAATTTGTTGATATTTTTACACCTTCACTTTTTACGCTTTTTCTTGCATAGTACACCTACCCTAGGTAAACAGATGCTAGTGTCAAGTCAGGGTTGGCGTAGCTTAACGCCGCTCTTTAATTTATTAAAGCTGACAGATGAATGTAAATTAAATATAATCGCTCCCTTGAGTGAGATCGAACCCATAACCATTGTGCTTACAATGTATACTATCTTTTTAACAACAGCTCTTAAAATGTTGCTTCAAATTTTTATTCATTAATTCATTCCACTGCGTCTAGATATTTTATTATTTCTATAGTAATAGTAATAAATAACCATTTCATTCGATCCGTCCGAATTTGAGAAATTGCATGTTAAGTATCGGAACTCAACGCCGCGCCTTACTATAGTGGAGATTTCTCCATTTATTATTACAGTTATTTACATTTGTAAATAACTTAAATATATTCATTACCTCCATTGGAAATCGAACCCAAAACCTCTGCCCCACTACGCCTAACCCATAAAACCTCTTTTTCTTACAAAAATCGTACAAAAGAATCCTTTCTTGTTACAAGTAGCCGCTTATCAGTAACCACAAGTAGGCACTGTCAGTATTTATGTAAATATTGTCTGCGCGCAACTAATCGGCGAATCTGGCTCTTATTCAAGTAATTTTGTTTATTATTGTGCATTTCATGCCTTCCGATAAGACTAGGTTAGGGTCGACTCGGAGAGATGTAGAGAGGTTTAAATAATACTTCTATTGTATTTTTATAATATTTTTTAATATTTTTCGGTGGAAAATGAGAAACGGAAATCATAAGAGAACGTAGTGTCTTAAGGTTCCTCTGCCTAACCTGCTATTATAAAAAAAGAGAAAATATTTTATTTTTCTCAGGAATCGAACCTATAACCAACCTTACCTTCTCACTGTGCCACAATCACCATCTATATACAAATACGTGAAGAAAAAACTTTGAATCACTTTTTACGAAAATTACGCAGACGGAGGAGCATGAAACTTGGCACACTTATAATTTATATAGAGAAGGAGTGCAGAGTGCTAACATTTTTTAAAAATAATACACACACTACTCTGGTTATGTCAACCATGTTTATATAAAGTGACATATACGTCACTACGCAATGCGTTATTAACGCGTTTACGGGGACACTAGTATAATAAAAATAATCAAGTAAATATAAAAGAAACATTAAAACTATTAGTGATATGACCTTTGACACTCTTACAGGAATTAGGTGAAGGCATTCCTCTTATCTCGTTTGATGAATTTTATACAATTTAGATGTAATAAAAAATGCGAAATTAATACTGTATATCAATATGTGCCAATAAGATGACATCTGACATTCATCTGTCGATGGCGTAATTTTTTTATATATTGTATCTTCTTGTTGATTTATGTGTGATAAGATAAGGAAAATTAAGATATATGTAGGTTATCCAGTTTTTGTGTAGTGATGTGTAAAATTTGTGTTGTCATGACTACGTGTATGTTAAATACATTGTATAATGAGGTAATATTATATTTTGTATGTATTTAAGATAAATGATTATCATGAATGTTGGCTTTTTGCATTCTTTTTCGATGTAAATTTTAATTGTGCCAAATTTTCGTATGACTTTTGTAAAAAAAGTATATTTTTCCGTGACTTATTAATATATAAAGGGTACTTCGTATTGATTTATGTACGATAAGATAAGGTAAATTAAGATATATGTAGGCTATCCAGTTTTTGTGTACAGTGTTGTGTAAAATATGCGTTGTCATGGCAACATTGTTGTGTGTGTGTAATATTTATTATGTTTATAATATCGAATCGCAAAATGAAATTAGTATAATAATGCGTGAAGGAAAAGCTTTGTATATCTATCTACAAAAATTATAAGGAGAATAAAATTCAGTACAGTCATTATTCATGTAAAGCAGAATACATAAGACGTATATGAAATAAATATTAAATACTATTAAGTGTCTGACATAAGTTTTTTAACCTTTAAATAAGCACAGTGTGTACTGATTTTAAAAACGATTGGTTGTAGGTTCGAATCCACTCGGGGAATCACATTATTTTATTGTTTCCATTCTGGTAACACTAAGATGTTATGTCTCAAATTCAGTGAAGTAAAAAGTGCAGAACTTAGTGTCTAGTCTCTCTGCTATGCAGGAAAAAGTGTTAAGCCACAATTCTTACTTAATAATCTATCTAATTTCATCTATAAAACCACTTCCTAAACTAACAGAGGTAATAAATAAGTGTATTCGAGTGCAGGCGGCGGGAGCAGGGAGCGGTCCAGCGCATTGCTCTTTATTAAATCTCCAAAAGAAAATTTAATTAAGACACTTTTTTCGTTTTATTTCACACCCCAGATTTCATTATTGGCGTAATTCTAAAGGGTTGTTATAGAATTACGAATGTGGTAGACAATACTCATTGAAAAAAGCTGCTTCACTCTTCTTTTTCGCATAGTAGTGTATTTAAAAAGAATCTAGTGTCACGACACTCCGTTTTCGGCTTTTCGCCCGTATTCAAGTCATTGCCTTTTAAGTGGCGGAACTCACGCCGCGATTCGTCTTTCCAGAGCAGAGAAATGGAAATTTAGATATAATCATTGCACCGAGTGGGAATCGAACCGACAAGCATTCATGTTTAAAGTCCGATCTTTTTTCCACTGCACCATAATGGTCCTATTTAGATTTTCATGTTTATCTAGTAAATAGTTATACGGTAACACGCATAAAAAATTATAGTCTAGTTGAGAACCTATTTCTTTTTGGAAGTTTATTATAGCCTATGGGTTATTTTAACCTACAAGCTATACTATTATAAAATTTCATCTTAATCCGTTCAGTAGTTTTTGCGGGAAATACATACAAACTTACTCACAAACGTTCTTATTTTTAAGATTAGTAGTATCTATATAAAATGCAAGCTGCAACTCTATAGAAGAAAGTCACGAAAAAAGTGGAAAGTGAAATATAAAATGTTATAACCGGTCGGTAATTCGGAATCCGTTGTTAAGAACAATTTACGACGGGCTTATTACGAGCGGCTCTAATGAATTACTTCTTAGTAATATTTGAAAATGTTGACGACAGCTGTACACTGCGTGAAGGAAACCTAAAGGGTTATATTGTAACTATTGAATGAAATTTTACTTATATATAAAATGCTTCCGTAACTGACTGATAGACAGAGTAAGGTGTTCCAGTAGATTTAGTGATAAAGAGAGGTATTAAATTTTCAGTAGCTTTAGGCCATTTTAGGCATAGCAGAAAGATAAGGATTGGCAGACCAGAACTGAGTGTCAAGACACTCCGTTATCCACTTGTTGCAACATTTGAAACATTGCGTGTTGAGTGGCGGAACTCAGTGCCGCGCTTTGACTTTCGACTGAAATTTGTCGTGTAGGTTCTTTGGGAAGTGTTGGGGAGCACTAAGAGAGGATTTTCCGAAATTCCTAGGAAAACAGGCGATTTTAAATTTTAAGTCGAAGCCTCTCGTGGTGCAGAGGCGCAAGTGTGTGTGTACAATGTTTCATAATTCTAATATTTAGTATTTTCATTTCCATGCTCTGGTAAGAAGGCAAAGTGCGGCATTGAGTTCCACCACTCAGCATGCAAAGCCTCAAGTGTCTTAACACTAGGTTGTCAGGTAACCACTGCTCCTGTTTGTGAGGGATACAGCGTGAAGCTGAAGCAAGTCCACGCAAACAAAGTCACAGGATACAGCTAGTTAATACTAAAACAGTAAAAGCCTCATTAAAATGTAAAACATTACGATTATAAACAGACAAGTAAGAGTGCAATTGAAATTCAATGTCTATGGGCATTTAGTACCCAAAGTTCCCATTGAGGTGACACATTCCACACCTAACTGTAATTTGGACTACGACTTAGAAATATTTATTGCTTTATTTTCTCTAATACTACTGACATGGTGTAGCAACACTGTTAACCGTTTTAAAAAAAAGAGAAGCTTATCAATTCAATTCAAAGTGTCCCCACTTTGAATTGAATTGAATTCCGTTCCCCACTTCAAAGTGGGGAAAGTGTTATAAGAGAACGGAGTGTCTTAGCACTAGGTTATCTGGATACCTATGCCTAACCTGCTATGTGCAGGTTACAATATGAAGCTAAAAAAAGAAGGAGGTTATCAATTCTTCTTTTTTTGTTAAAATCTTAATTATTTTTGCTACGTCAAATTTTGTTTATAAATATTTTATATAAAACGTGAAACTACTGGTCATAGAGAGCTGAATTAGGGCATGTAGGCTTCTTGGAGAACGTAGACGAGCAATAAGATAGAATTTCTTGATTTTTTTTCGGAAATGGGAATTAAAGCCATTTTAGGCTGTATATTCGATTTGTTAACTTATTCACGCTTGATACTGATATGTACCTACCAGCGATATCATGACAACATAATAATAGGCTTACAGCAACCGTTCCACTCGATAAGTTAAAAACATTGAAGTACAACTAGAAATACAACTAGACATACCAATAACACATTATAATTTGTAATTTAAATAATCTGACGCTTGTAACTTCATTACTTCTACACTTGTACATTGTAAATTTTAAATTTTACTATAATACGTACAAATTGCTTTATCAAGTCGATTAGATTTTAATACTAATTATTTGGCCTTATTTTGTTTGTAAGGTTAGACTAGGTCAGTCATTAACATTCAAGTAAGCCCCGTCAGAACTCAGTTATATTGGATGGTCTCTTCTTGATGGCTGTGGTAACCTTGGTGGTGGTGGTGGTCCCGGTTGCTTGGAAGTCTCATAGTTCACCCCCATTCCCCTACTACAGTGCCTCCTTGGATGAGTACTCCTTTTGTGGCTTGCCCAAGTTACGAAAACGATAAATAAGGTTTTTTATACACATAGTGAACTGTCAGATGAAACAAAGCACAGTTGACAGATTCACAGATTCGGAATAGGAGAACGGAATGATTTATTATTAATAATATAGGATAAAGAAGTTTTTTTCCTGGAGGTCTGGATTGATTGTGGTGAACGTCATTGTAGAGACTGATATGGTAATCAAACATGGTCTCATGATACTGAAAACTTTTGAGTTAATCGAAAATATTTGTAATTCTATCTGCTAAGATATTGGTATATTTCATTACTCCGTCATCGTAACCATTATCAAAGCGCGGCGTTATATGTTCACCACTGAACATCCAATGTTTTGATTTCGGAGATGGAGGAGATCGAATTGTCTAAAAACTACATTTTATTTGACAGCCTTGCTATCCGCTTGTTATCTAAATTTAGAGCTTATTTTTAATACAGAATGAGCTTTTTATCAATACTTTATTATATTTTTTAAGCTTTTCACTTAATTCCGTCCGTTAGTTTTCTTAATTTATTACACTCCTTGCTTTACAGTATATTTTTTAATTAGCATATTAATATATAGATATTTTAAAAACACATGATAACTAATGTATTTAAGTTTGAAAAAGTTTTTGGATTTTTCGATCGTAAAAATTTCGAAAATTTCTATTTGATGTATAATTCATTTAGTTAACCGTTTCTATTTAAGTTTTAGTAATAAAATATCAGCAAAACTTGAATTAAACATGCACAAATGATAGTCATAAAAATTTAAAATTTCTGAAAAAAAAAAGATCTTTTTGTTTTTTTTTCTATTTTTTTTTAAAAGGATCTAGTAATATATAATAATCTCTTCGTTCACTATTCTCTATCTGAAAAGAAATATTGTTTAGTAAATGATCCTAAATTGTTTATTAAGGGGTTGCGAGAAGGGTAGGTATTAGCGTAGAGATTCTTGGAAAATGCCTATATCCAGGATTCGGTGTTGTATGACGAAATGATCCCAACGCTGCAGTTTGTCTCACCAGACGAAGAAAAATCTTTTAGCCCAAAAACTTCTCTGATCGGGAATCGAACCCACAACCATTTTAAAGACAACTAAACTACACAACAACTCCCCACTATAACAATAATCATAAATCACCCAAAAACTCGAAAATCAATATCATTAAATAATTCAATAATCGTCAAAAGTTAGGGGAATCGAATCATCCGAGTACTACGTATACAATATCGATAATAAATCGCAAGCAAGCAATCGCACCTGACTGCGATTGGGCGAAATTCATAGTTTATGAAATGGTAGAGACGAATCGTAAAACATATTCCGAGTTATGCATCCCTAGCGAGTCGTACATTCAATATTTGATGTGCCACAAATCGATGCGAGGCCTCTAATATGTATTTACGGTCGCTTGTGGCTATGCTTCTTGGTTTTACTGTGATGTAATGTTTTTGATTGATACTAGAAATGTATGGAGAAAACATTTTTAAAATTTTTATTAAGATTTTAACATAATGCACTTGAGAAAAGAATTATTACGAATAAGTCAGATATATATCTAGATGACCCATTTAGTCACGTCAGAAGTATTAACTATGATATAAAAAAAGAATCAACGAAATCGATTTAAATAGTTAAAAATTGTGCGGTAAAACAGGTAAAAAGTAAAGTCAAATTAATAATCTTTTGCCTTCTTGAAGTCGGTAAAATATGCCTGCAGTGCCTCTTGAAACGACTTTCACGACTGGACTTGGACGACTCCAAGTACTCTACTACTAAGCTCTATCAGACATATCCACAACACTTTTCAGTAATTAAATTCAATATAAATGGCAAGTGTCTTATTATGTGTTCCGGTTCGATGGAATGTAAGCCAGGTTCTCTCTCTCTGGTGTTGTAGATGTTCATGGGTGAAGGTGCTCGTTTGCCATTCGTTATCCATAAAAAAAAGTTTTTATAACCAACTTTAAGAAAGGTATATAAGTTTGACTGACCTTTTTTATGTGTGTTACCACATAGTTTTTTACTCAGTGAACCAATTTATTTGACAGCTAGTGCTTTTAATGTGCTCCCATTAAAATTTAGTTAAGGTCTGGCGATGAGATTTTGAGTTATTCGTAACACCAAATATTAGCGAACTGATTTGTGCGCAATAAGGACATTCAGAACATCATAATTAAATAACGGAACTGCTCATCAAAATGAGAAAAATAGGTGAAATAAAAAATACAATCAAATAAGTTACATATTCATATTATTAATCTAAAAAACGTGTTCTCGTAAATGACATTTCAACTCATCGTAATGTATGGATCCACTTGTTCGATTATCTCAAGGTCTCTTCTTAATTAGTTCGCCATTTAGATCTGAACACCTTATCTCTTGCTCGTGAATTATGATATGACCCATTTAGGTCAAAGTTCGTGGACATTTATACTATTTTATTATTATTATTATGCAATTTAGGGGTTCCTTTTAGGGGCCTTTGAAGGAGACTCTTAAGCCAACATTTGGTTTGCAGGTCCCAGGGATTGGCCAGGTCTCCTTTTCCTATAACGTAATGGGTCTATTCACCTGCAATGTGAATCCACTATGTCGTAATATGAATACAAAAAACTTTAAAAGATATTATTTTAACTTCACGCTGTATCCCGCATATAACAGGGTAGACAGAGGGAACCTAGTGTTAAGGCACTCCGTTCCCCACTTTCCACCGAACTGAGGCATTGCGTGCTGAGTGGCGGAAATCAACGCCACTCTTTGCCTAGTTACCAAACCCAGGAAATGAAATATTGTCTAGAGTGGGAAGCGAACCCACAACCTATCGCGTTTACAGTCGCACGCTTGTGCCTCTGCGCCACGACAGGCGTTATATTAAAACGTATTTATACATATATTTAGCAAGCATAATAAGATGGGCAGCGAGAATCTAATGTCAAGATAGTCTGATCTTCACTTTCCACCCCAAAATCGAGACATCGTGTTGAGTGGCGAAAGTTAACTTAAGAGTGAGAAACTAAATATAATAATGACAACGAGCGGGAATATAACCCATAACTAATCACAGTTAGACTCTGTCCTACTATACCATGTTATCATATACCATGATAACCTCCTTTTAAAACACGTAGAAAACGCGAAATCATCAAATTTCGAGCGATACAACATAAATCAAGTGAATTCCGCACAAAAATACGATAGAGCGGTACCGGTTCTATATTGTCACTATAAATTTTAATATTGATAGTATTAGAGATTTTTGGCATTGGGCTAACGAGCGCTGTAAAAAAGATATACCAGTATATCACGATGTTCCGCGTTTTGGAAACCGCGTATAGTGGACATTCTAAAATGTACACAGTGAAAACTTTAGAGTCGACATTTTTGTTTTTATTATTTTTATTATATTTTTTAAGGTATTGCATAAGCGTGCAACTGTAAACGCTACAGGTTGTTGGTTCGATTCCCACTCCAGGAAATAATAGTAATTATTATTTGTTTTTAATGATTTTTATTTAATATTTTCATTTCCTAGTTCTGATAACAAGGCAAAGCGCGGCGCTGAGTTCCGCCACTCAGCACGCAATGGCTCAATTAAGCGGCAAGAGGGGAACGGAAATTTTAAGAGAACGGAGTGTCTTAGGTTTTCAGTTTCCCTCTGCCTACCCTGCTATGTTCGGGACATAGTGTCTTCACACTGTACATATACGGAATTAACTTCTTAAAAAAAGTTGAAGCTTCCGTATAGGTCCTCGTGAAGCAGTGACAGAGCCTGACTGTAAACGCGATTGGTTTTGAGTTTGAATCTCACTCAAGAGAACGAATTATCAACAAAGCGCGGTCTTGAGTTCCGCCACGTAATTCATAATTTCTTGAATTTGGGCGGAAAGCTGCGAGCGGTAAGTTTTGTTAGAAGTTCTCTCTACTTACCGTTCCACTGGTAACCGTAAAGCTGATATAAATGCTTTATGTAATATAAATTTAAACTTTTATTTAGTATTTGTAATACAACATCGCTACTTGATGAGTTTTCTCTAGAGTTTGTTTTTATTCTTACTTAGTAATGTAAGTAAAATGCTACATTTTTTACTATCTTTTTCTCCAATGATTCCCAACTTACACATTTTTTCCCAAATTAGAGACACTGCGTGGTGATAATATGAAAGTAAATTAAATACAACCATTTCCGTCAGTAGGAATGGAACCTATAACGATCCTATTTATAATAAAATACTTCCAATGCGCCACGATAGTTTTTTTTAAATTCAATATAAATTGAATAAAGCTAGATTATTACAGCTATCCATATACAGGCAAAACGTTTTTGCCGGGGGGTGAACACCGTTACCACAAGATTCGCTTGACTAAAGTATCTACCCATATTTCATAGCCGTTTTCCCAAGAAAAAACTTAGAAACTTAGACGAAAAAGGAATTGCTCGCGCAAAAATATCATCAGGCGTATGCAATGATGCGTGACGTTCCGCGCCGGTGGCCGCGGCCATCATTACTACTTCATCACCCCGCAGTGTATAACTTAAAATCTATATTACCGAAGCCGCTCCATTAATCCCTGCTCCTAATTTACTCATTATGAAACACAAAACTATATTTCAAACGTTCATACGATAGCTATTGCGTAGTCGAGGCTTGCGACGACAGTAAATATGCCTTTTTCTAGTATCTACTAGCCTTCGGTAGACGGACCGGTATCGAGGCGAAACTATTCTAATAAAAAACTAAAACCAGTCCAAATTAAAGATAACATGGAGGAATTAAAGTAACGCGTAGGAGTGTCGCGCTGAGACCGACAGCCTTCGCGTATTATTTTGTATTATGTTACTATTTGTATTATCTATCTTTTTTTAATACTAGCTTCTGCTCGCGGTTTTGTGTGACTTGTCGATTGGGACGAAAATCTTTATAAATTATAGATTTTATGTTATTCTTGTATGTACAAGCTATGTTAATGTAAAGTTTTATTTAAATCGGTTTAGTAGTTTTTGTGTGAAAGAGTAACCAAAATCCAAACTCACGAACTTTCGCATTTGGTTATAATTATAAATTTCATTGTATTTTTCATCAGAATAATATATCATATACAATGCAAAGAAAGAAGCTGCAAGCAGAAGCTGATATAGAAATTATTATGATTTTAGCAAAAACAGAAAACCGACTTCAAATAAAATGATCTGATGGGTAGTTTTTGAGTTATTCGTAATAACGAATAACTCAAAAACTACCCATCAGATCTTATATAAAAAACAGGACCACACCAAGAGCACTAGCTATCAAAAGAATTGGTTCACCCCGTAAACAGTTATACAGTAACACATATTATAAAAATGGCCAACTTTTTTTTTGTTAAATTTTAAGGATTAGCATTAAGAAAACATGTATCAAGGTCACAATTAGCAAGTTGAGTTTACCTTAATATAGTTATACAATTGTCTTTAAGCTATATTACAAGTTTTTACATACATACATAAATAGCTTCACGCAGTATCCCGGATATAGCAGGGTAGGCAGAGAGAACCTGAGAACCTAGTGTTAAGACACTCCGTTCCCCATTTTTCGCCGAATTGAGGTATTGCGTCCTGAGTGGCGGATCTCAACGCCGAGTTTAAGTTATTCAATGTAACAACTGCTGGTGAACCTTTAAATAAATTTAAAAAAATAGCCACATTGATACTTCTTTTGGTAAAGTCGGTTAATACGTTTTATTTTTAAGCTATATAATTCGTGATAGATGTCAGTCGCAAGGCCGGTATCAGACAGCTCACTATTTATAGACTGGTGATCCTTGCATTAGTATAGACTGGAATTCAAATTAGTTTTAAACTAATTTCAAAAAAGGAGTATGTTATCTATTCTACTGTTTTTTATGTGAACCAATTTTGATATTAATTTTTTTATTCGATAGTTAATGTTTCTAATGTGGTCCCGTCTAAGTTTAGTTAAGATATGGCGATTTTTTGAGTTATTCATTATAATTGTACTTTTTTGTGCGTTTACTTTGAATTCAGGTAAAATTCTGATTATAAATAAATTAGAATTTCGACATAGCTCGACAGAACGTGTGGCTTAGTGGTGAAGCGATCAGACAGTAAAAAAGAGACGCGGGTTCGAGTTCCGCTACGTTTCAATTTTATATGTTTTCTTCTTTTATTTAACCTAAATATGTGATTAACCATTAAAAATGTTAAAATAACTATAATTAATTTTATCCCTTACGAGTAGTGACTACCCTGGCACAGTGGGATAGCTTTTTAGTATAAACATAATTGTAGGTTCGAATCATTCGGGGGAATAATTATATTTAAATTATTTTCATTTCTTTGCCTCAAGTCGGCGGAATGTGGGGAACGGAACTGTTGAAAGAGAATGGAGTGTCTTAACACTAGGTTGTCTGGTTCCCTCTGCCTACCCTGCTATATGCGGGATACAGCGTGAAGTTAAAAAAAAAATCTTTGCTCTAATAAGACAAAGCTCGGCGTTGTGTTTCGCCTAAATACGCAATGTTTCGCTTTAAGGCGTATAGTAGAGAATGAAGTGTCTCGACACTAGCTTTTTTTTAACTATCATGAAAACGTGAGAAGATAATTGTATTTGATGCCATCTTTGTACAATTGATGTTCTGAAATAGTCATAGAATCGGACTTAAAATCTAAAGTAGTAATATTAAAATGCTAACTAACTGACCAACCAAGTAACTAAAAAGCGGTAAGGCACTAAAACGTCATTTAACATAAAATATTCATTGTTGTTAGATGTGGCCAGATTTAAAGAACACTAACATTTGTTACATTTTAAATGATCTTTCCTAGTCTCGGTATGGCGTGGGTCGGGAATTCGATTATGTAGCGTGAATATCTATTGATTTTATCTTATTTTTTTAAATAAGTGATAAAAATATACTAGCTGTGTTCCATGACTTCGCTTACCTGGACTTAAAATCCTGTTATTTCCTATTTGCTTAGAAATTTCGATAATTCCTCTCTTAGTGCTACCCCACACTTCTTGAAGAGCCTACATATCAAATTTCAGCTGTCTATGGTCAGTAGTTTCGTCTAGACATTGACTGTCAGTCAATTTAATCGTTTATATCTTATGTGTAGTTTACTCTCTCTTGTTCACTTTACGCTAATTTTCAATAAAGTGTTTTGATACTATGTTGGATGCCTCAAAGTAGATAGAACTGAAATATACCAATTAAACAAAGTTTATAATACAGTTAATAATAATATCTTATGATGAATGAAAATATCTTATGATGTGTTCCGGTTCGATGGCATGAAAGCCAGGTTTTCCCCTTTCCCACCCATCCTTTCCCCAAAATGTGATGTTTCCGATAGCGGACTACTAAATTGTCCTCCTCTTCCATTTGTATTCTCTAAGTTGACAACGCATCTACAACATCTCTGGTGTTATAGATGTTCATGGGCGAAGGTAACCACTTACCATCAGGTGGTCCTTCAGCTCGTTTGCCATCCGTTATCCATAAAAAATAAAAAAAAAGAAATCATATAATAAAATGCTAATATACGTATGAATCAACAACGTACCTTTATATCATATGTGTGTATTATTTATAGATAAATAATTACATACGTTTTACAATAATTGTTTTATAAAAAACATATGTACGAGTATATACAACATGCGCATGGAATATTCTATAAAAAGGTCTACTTAAATCTTATGAGGACAAATAGAAATCAAGTCTTTTGATATTTAAAATATATTGGTTGGTATTGCATACTACTAATATAATAAGCGTGAAAGATTTTGAGGATGGATGTTTGTGACTTTTGACGCAGAAACTACTGAACGGAATTACATTAAATTTTAGAGTTATAATAATATGTATGTAATAAAAACCTGTAGGCTATAGCAGGGTGCGCGAGAGGGAATCCGAGAATCTAGTGTTAAGACACTTTCTTAAGATGCCCGTTCCTCACTTTCCAAATTGAGGCATTGCATACTGAGTGGTGGAACTCAACGCCGCGTTTTTCTTTGTCACCAATGCAAGGAAATGAATAAGCTAAATATAAATAATTAATATTTGGATTATATAGGAAGTATATGAAAATAAAAACAAAGAATATAAGCATAACCACAGTACACAACTAGTATATACTTACATAATAACCAATTATATGAAGTAAATGTATAGTAATTGTACATGTATGTACATTTGCACAAAGCTATGCGATGTCGTAGTCGCCCGTATGTGAAGTACTTCGAATGCCTCCACTATGCTGGTATAGGTATTACTATGTTAAATATTGTGTAATAGATATTAATATACTTGTTGTATCCCGTGACTTCGTTTATGCGGGTTATAAAAGCTAACTAAGTGAGGAACGGAAATGTTAAAAGAGAACGGAGTGTCTTAACACTAGGTTCTCAGGTTCCCTCTGCCTACCCTGTTATATGCAGGATACAGGGTCAAGCTAAAAAAAGAAGCTAAAATGTTGTTATTACTCGTTTTTGTACGAATTTTGAGTTGATCTCTTTTAGTGCACTTCTACACTTACCAAGGAGCCTACATGTCGAATTTCAGTCTTTCTATGTGCAGTAGTTTCGCCTGTACGTTGTCTGTCACTCAGTTATGCAAGCATTTTACATAAGTAAGGATTTTGGATTATAATTTGCATTTGGATATTGTTTATACGAAAAAATATTAACAATTATTTAAAGAACAGTGACAGACACGGTGTAAATACAAGAACTGCCTTCCGAGCCAGTGGTTGCTTCCGTTAGGAATGACACTCCTAACATCTTTTGTAAATTGACGATTCAAAAGCCTATTTGAATAAAGAATATTTTGATTTTCATTTTGATTCTGATAATTCACTCGCATGTACTGTAAACGCGACAGATTGTGTTGTGATTGTTCATTTCTTGGGTTTGGTAACAAGGCAAAGCGCGGCGTTGAGTTCCGCCACTCAACATGCAATGCCTTAATTCGGCGGAAAGTGGGGAACGGAATTCTTGAAAGAGAATGGAGTGTGGTAATACTAGATTCTCTGGTTCCCTCTGCCTGCCCTGTTATATGCGGGATACAGCGTGACGTTAAAAAAAATAAAATAAAATAATTCACTCGATTTCTTGCGAATCTTAGCTAAAAAGTTGCTATAAACTATCTCAAAGGATTCTTTCGGACGGTAAGCGGTGAATGGAATGAGTTGGCACTCGGTTCACTCCGCTGGTATAAGTTATAAACGGGAGGTTGCGTTTCTATAAAAAATATTTTTTTCCCATCAAATATTTTTTATGGGTTTACTTTTACTACAAACATATGGTCGGTATCTTTTATTTACTTTTTCAGGATTATTACAATTATTTTCGTGTGTTACTATACTACGCTTATGTTAAGACTAAGATATAGTTATCTATAGGTATTGTTACATTGTTTTCTGCCATTTTTCTTCATGTACATATACATATGCCAAGTTTCATACTCCGTTCGCCTAGTTTTTCCAAAAAGGATACAAAATCTTACCTTCACGTATTGATATAAAAATTTAATTAACATTTTAACAAAAACGAAAACCGACTTCAAATAAAATGCACTAAAATATAGTATTACGAATAACTCAAAAACTAATCATATTTTAAGCAAATTTAAATAGGAACACATGAAAATACTAGCTTACTGAACAGTTAGGCTTTAGCACATATAAAAAATACAATTGAGAACCTCTTTTTAAGAAGTCGGTTAATAGAAAAGGCTTCTTCATATATATATATATATACGATATTTAACATATTATTGTCAATTTCTTAATATTTTTAACAACTAATTTAAATATCTCAAAATGTCGGTCCCACAAGTATCTATGCGTGGAGCGCCATATCGGAATCCTTAATTATATTTTATATATGAACATTACACGTTATTTATATACATGGTTTACATAATTAATATATAATTCTCGCATTCACAGATTCACCACATGATAAATATATATATTTTACTTAAAAAAACATTTAAATTGATCAAGGACAGATTGTTAAATGATATGGTCGTTTATAAATCTCGTGTTTTCAACTAATGTGTGTGTTTATTATAATATTATAGTATTTATAGTTTTACGTGTTTTCCGGGATAGCAGGGTAGTCAGGGATAGCCTAGTGTTTCTACACTCTGTCTCACGCTCCAGAACGGAGTTTCTTGACACTAGGTTTTGTTTACTTTGCTATAAAAACAAATCATTCTTTACTCAAATAGGCTATTACAAGCACTTTTGTATCGTCAATTTACAAAAAGATGTCACTAGTGTCAGTCCTAACGGAAGCTACCACCGGCTCGGAAGGCAGTTCTGCTGAGAGGAGCCGGCAAGAAACTCAACAGTTGCTCTTTTCAAATAAAATTTTACAATATATTTACATCTATGATAAGCCTCCCGAGTGAGCGTTAACAGCATTTAATTCCACACATTGACATCATTATAGTATTCTTGGACAGAATCATATACTTTTTTCAGTAATATGTTTTTAATCTTAACGTTTAATTGTTGAAGTGTCTTTAATACTATATAGTAAAAAGCGTGAAGTTTCAATATTTAAGAATGTCTCTTTATTTGGTATTCTTGTACTCGTATATGCAGCTTACGCTTTTCACAAATAGTAAGGGAGTCAATAGTGTTAAGACATTCCGTCTTAATATCTTGATCTCTTGTAGAAAGTACGGAATCGTTAGTCGACGCAGAATTATGTTTACCTTGTTATGCGTTATGTTATGCATTTGCGGGATAAAGCGTAAAACTGTAATGTTTAAAAATACCTCTACATTTGCTCGACTCATGTATATGTCTTTCGTATATTCAATATATCACAATAATTAAGCTAGCGACACCATAGCACTACGGTTATGATTATACGTCATTAATGTGGGTTCGATTCTTACTCCGGGGAATATTTTCATTATTAGGGTAACGAAAATAGGGTGAGAAAGTAGTTGATATTCTAGTTTGCTAAACAATGCGCGGTGTTATGTAGTTGTATACAACCTAAAATAGGCGCAAAGTTAAGATTAGAATGACCTAACACTAGATTTTCCTTGCTAAAACGGCATATAAGAGTTATTTAAGGGTTTATTAGCTATTTTGTTGTCTCCTAGTAACGATTGGTAAGTAATATTTCATATAACTCAAACACTAAGTTAGCTTGAGTGAGTATTTTGATCAGACAGCGGCCGTGGCGCGGCCGTCGACCTTGCGAGGAAACCGTGTCAGGGAAATGCTTTCCTCCTGTTTGTAATACCCACGAAATGCACGGAACTCTATTATGGGAAATAATAATAAATATATTTTTTTAGTTACATATTCTTTTGTATTTTTTCTTTTGGTTAAGTTAATCTAGTATTAAAATTATATTTGAAAAAAGCAACTGTTGAGTTTCTGACAAGTTCCTCTCAGTAGAATTGCCTTTCTCATTGGTAGGCTGCTTGTAAGACTGCTAATACTGATATGTTTATGTTAATTGACGATTTAAAAGTGTTTGTAATAGCTCATTTGAATAAAGCATATTTTGGTTATTGATTTTCGATTTCAAAAAGCTTATTTTTCACTCTTCAATATCTTAAAAACATCATCATTGACTTAAGTTATACAATTTAACACCACATTACCAAACTAAATCTTACAATCTAAACCAAAATATAATCAACCCAATCATAATCGAACCCACAACCCATCACCACCTACTAATAGTCAGTCAGTCAGTCACAAAGATGACCAAATCAGTTGAATGACACAGCCGCGGGATGCACGTACCGCGTCAGCAGACGTCCGGCGACTTTATATGGTAACTCCAAATAGAGCACACTGCGGTACGGGAGCATTACAAATGTGTACAGAATACTAAACACATGAATCGATAGCAAAGAAATCCTCGCAAAGTTTTGGGGTGCTTTAAAATATTTGCAGATATTTTTTTATATCTATCTTTATATATATACGCATAGCTTCACACTGTATCCCGCATATAGCAGGGTAGGCAGAGGAAATCTAGTGTTAAGACACTCCGTTCGCCACTTTCCGCCGAATTGAGGCATTGCGTGCTGAGTGGCGAAACTCAACGCCGCGCTTTGCCGTGTTACCTAACCAAGGTAATGAAAAATTTTATTTCCTGTAGTAGGGATCGAACCCACAACTTGTCGCGTTTACAGTCGCACGTTTGTGCCTCTGCGCCACGACAGGCGTTTATATATGTATATGAAATGCTTGCGTTACTGAGTGAGTGATAGATAACGTAGTACTTTCACCAAGTACTAGCTATGGAGGAAAAGAAGGGATTTATGCTTTATATATAGTACAGCATAGTAGGCTTGTCATAGAGAACAAAGTGTCAAGACACTCCGTTCACCGCTTTTAGCCTAAATTTGAGACAATTAGTATTAAGTGTCTAACGCCTGTCGTGGCGCAGCGGCACAAGTGTGCGACTGTAAACGCAAGAGGTTGTGGGTTCGATCCCCACTACAGGAAATGGAATTTTTATAATAATAATGTATGTATGTATGTAGTATTAAGTAATGGGATTCAAGTCTACATTTTGTGTTACTGGCCATGGAGAGCTATTTCTCGAAATTCCTATGAAAACAGAAAATAACGGAATTTTAGTTTTTATGGTCTACGTAAACTATGTCGCGGGACACAGATAGTTTCTATATATTTAATTAAATTATAAATAGTGCTAGAGTTAAACGCTTCATGTTGCTCAATGATTACAAATTCTGTTAGTTATTACATACATACATAGCGTCACGCTGTATCCCGCATATAGCAGGGTAGGCAGAGGAAACCTAGTGTTAAGACACTCCATTTCCCACTTTCCGCCCAATTGAGGCATTGCGTGCTGAGTGGCGAATTAGTTATTATAGATTAGATATATAACTAGAATAGCATATAATATAATATGAATCTTTCGAGTAGGATTCGAACCCACTACCTCTCACGCTTATAGTCAGATGCTGTCACTGCACCACCAAGTTATTATAATTTGTACATATATTATCAAGTTATTAGCAACTTTAACGGTCATCCACATTTTACTAACAAATGCAACATTAACATAAAACAAAGTAGAGCTCAATAAAATAAATATTCAATTAAGAGAAAATAAAATAAATAAAAAGTCATAAATTATTTCATATTTTAATAGTTATTTTTAATTAATTAACGACAGTTTATCATAAAAATTTATGACAAAGTGCCATTAATTTTGTTTATTCATGCTTTCTGTTTTAGGTAGAGAATCTAACTATGACATTATTGTGTCCCAGTGGTTCAGCGTCTAATTGTGAATGCGATTGGTCTTAGGTTCGATTCTTACTTAAGAGAATGAAAAGAAAATAAGCGAAGAAATGAGTTTCTTCGCTTGGGTAAAAAGCGCGGTGTTGAGTTCCGCAATGTTTATTTTCATTAGCTTATATTTTGCAGTAACTAAAGAGATAACCTGAGTACTGTAGATAGGCCCAAGATAAGGTGGAAGGCTGAAACGTCATAGAAAATTGAAAGTTACTGTCACTGATATCGTGTATCGATAATAGAGAAAAAGAAAAAGCAGGAAAGCTGTGCGTGCGACTGTAAATATGACAGGTTGTGGGTTCGATTCTCGCTCCAGGAAATATAAATTTTAAATTATATTTAGTATTTTCATGTTCAGGGTGTGGTAACAAGGCAAAGCGCGGCGTTGAGTTCCGCCACTTAGCACGCAATCTGGCGGAAAGTATGAAAAGAGACCGTTCTTTTGTGTCTTAAGAATAAGTTCTCAGGTTCCCTTTTTGCTTTACGCTGTATCCCGCATATAGCAGGGTAGGCTGCTATATGCGGGATACAGCGTAAAGCAAAAAAAAAAGCTACTATATATTTGACATAGACTTTGTATAAAATGACATACCGTTGCTAAGGCAACGTATATTTTAATCATCAATGGTGCTAGTACAATAAAATATTTAGAATATTTGAATATTCATACTACATATAATATATTGGTCTCGATTCACTTTTATAGGAGAGAAGATAACATCTAAAGTGTTCGTATTTCTTTATATTTATTTTAATAATTCACTTAATGTATGCTGAATCAATATTTTGTGATATTAATGACTATATCGAAACATAAATCTATGTAAAATTAAAATTTGGTTTGTTTTGTTCTTAACCGACTTTAAAAAGCAAGAGGTCATGATTTCTATTTATTTTTTTATGTGTTAGTGACAACACACAATACGTTACTTTTTACTGGGTGAATCAATTTTGATGATCCTCTTTTTACATGATAGCTTGTGCTTCTGATATGGTCCCATTTAAATATAGTTAAGATCTGATAAGTAGTTTTTGAGTTATTCGTAATAATTTATCTTTTTAATGCATTTTATTTCAAGTCGGTCTTCTATTGCAAAAGTGCAAAAGTGTCATCAAAAAATGAATTCAGAACTTGTCGTATTGAAACAGAGAATTTAATTCTGTAATGGCACATAACACACACACGTCCTCTCATATATACACGTACATTTACTCTTCACATGTGGTAATTTTACTTTAATTATTTATTTATTTTTTTGTTATTCTCTGAATAATCTAGTAATTCTTTTATTATATGTATCATTGATTTGTCATTAAACTTAGTAATATTTCACTAATTTGTATTTGAAGGGGCAAAGATGCTGGCAGCTGTGACACAGTTTATACTAGTACAGCTGCCGACGCTTACCTCTAGAAAAAGAAATCAAATTGTTATCTGATGTAGAAAAAGAACCTACAATTTAATTTGTAACATGTATTTTTTGTTTAAATAAATTATTATTATTATTATTTCTGTTTAAACCTTAACTATTGTTGCTAATATAACTTAAAGAGATGAGGCCATCATAATGTTGCGGGACATCGTCTGATTCTATACGCGATTGGTTGTGGGTTCGATTCCCACTTGGAAGAAATTATAGTAGCTATCCAATTATTTTCAAAAGAAGCGAATGGAGTATCTTGACACTAGCACCTAGTTTCTAAGCACTCGCATCGCCTCCAAGTTTCTGATTATAGTGCTATACGGAACAAAGCGTGAAGCTATCACTATCACTGCACAACCTCATTTTTATTTCTTCGCTCTAGTAAGGCAAAATCGCGGCGTTGAGTTCCGCAATACAACATGCAATATTCAAATTCAGGTGGAAAGTGGACAACGGAGAGTCTCAACACTACAGTCTCTAAAACAACGGAGTGTCTCGACACTAAAGCTTCACTAAAAGCTGTTTTTTTCCTTTTTTTAAATAACTAATTTATATCTTCACGCTATTTACTTACTTACGATATTTTTCATTTCCTGGGTTTAGTAATAAGGCAAAGCGCGGCGTTGAGTTCCGCCACTTAGCACGCAATGCCTCAATTGCCTCAAAAGCGGATAGTGGGGAACGGAGTGTCTTAATACTAGGTTCCCTCTGCCTACCGTGCTATATGCAGAATACCGCGTGAAGCTATTTATGTAACTAATTTATATCTAGTTGAATTTTATTACGTAATCATATTTATGTCAGCAAGTGTTTTAGTAAATGAAGTCAGACAGACGCCATCTAACGATTTATTAAAAGATTAATATAGAACGCTTGCATTATTTATATATCCTTATACGAACTAAGTCTACAGTGATCGTAGTACAGATATATTTGGTCAAAAAAACAAGAATGTTGTAAGGTTAGAGCTAGTATGAAATCAATTACATATTGTACATAGTCCTTAAAAACCACAAAAACAGTGAAGTAATAATTAGTATGATATTATTATATTAATTATGATGTCGCTTTCGCATTATAAAACGCCTGTCGTGGCGCAGAGGCACAAGCATGCGACTGTAAACACGACAGGTTGTGGTCCTAGGTTTGGTAACAAGGCAAAGCGCGGCATTGAGTTCCGCCACTTAACACGGAATGCCTCAATTTGGGGGAAAGTGGGGGATGGAATTGTTGTAAGAGAACGGAGTGTCTTAAGACTAAGTTCTTAGGTTCCCTCTGCCTACCCTGCTATATGTGGGATACAGCGTGAAGTTGAAAAAAAAATATGAAGTACACTCTGGACCTCTATTTTAACCGATTTCATAGAAAGAGGAGGTTATCAATTTGCCTGTATTTTATTTTTATGTGTGTCGCCACATAATGTTTAACTATTGATGATTCTCTATTTGATAGCATGTACTTCTGATGTGGTTCCATTTTAGTGTAGTTTTTGAGCTATTCGTAACAATTGTACTTTTTAGTGCTTTTTCTTTGACTATACTCTTTACACACGTTACTTATTACTATTAATTAAGAAAATAAGAGTATCTGGCTATATGTATAATGTACAAAAATTCTTGTTACATTCGTGATCTTGTAAAACAGTACGGCGTTTTGTTCCGCCATTAACCACGCAATATCAGTTAAAATGGGAGAAAATACAAGAGCTTATCTAATCACTTAGTTCTCTGCGTTTAACATTGTTAATTTTGTACAGTTATTGATATTTTAACTGTGCCATTAAAAAAACCTAAAAAAAATGAAAAAGAATTAAAAAGACACTTAAAAAGATCCAAAAAAGCACCCAATGAAACGTAGAAAATGAACTCCCAACCATCGTCTTTATTCAGTTGTACTCAACTCCACCATAACGGTGTTTTCATATTAAATTGTTAACAAGTAAATATAGTGGCCTATTATGGTAACAATTTGATATTTATCGCATCAAAAAAGGAAAGACTAAGTCTTAAAATATTTTTTTTCTTTTTCCGCCATTAGCTGGTTAGTTCAGAAAATTGTATAAATTATTTTAGCGCCTGATTTTAAAACCACTTACGTAATGTTACTTTTTTTTATAATAATTTGTGGAGAACGGAAATGTTAAAAGAGAACGGAGTGTCTTAACACTAAGGTTCTCAGGTTTCGTCTGCCTACCCTGCTATGTGCGGGATACAGCGTGAAGATACATACATACATAGCTTCACGCTGTGTCCCGCATATAGCAGGGTAGGCAGAGGGAACCTAATGCTAAGACACTCCGTTTTCCACTTTCCGCCGAATTGAGACATTGCGTGCTCAGTGGTGTAACTCAACGCCGCGCTTTGCCTTGTTACCTAACCAGTTACCAAACAGGAAATGAACAAATTAAATTTCCTGGAGTGGGAATCGAACCCACAACCCGTCTCGTTTACAGTGACACGATTGTGCCTCTGTGCCACGACAGCGTGAGTATAGAAATAGTTTGAATTTTCGTAAAAAAAACTTCCTTTTTATTATTTTTATTTAAATTATTTTTATGATTTATTTTGCTAATATTATGTATTTATGTCTAAACCCAACATATTTCATTATTCAATTTTTATTCGCTCTTTATATGCGACATCAGAATAGGCAGAAAGAACCTAGTGTAAGACACTCCACTCTCCGCTTAGAGCCTGAATTCGGAACATTGCGTATTAAGTGGTGGAATTTAACGCTGCGTTTCACCTTACCAGGCCAGGGAAATGTAAGTAAAAGAACTCTCACGATTGAGACTCGAACCCGCAAACATCGTGTTTATAGGAACAGTCAACACATAATATCCTGAATTTGGGCGGATATCCTACGGAGGGTTTGAACACTACGTTATATGTTTGAAGCTAAAAATACCTAAATAGAATTTTTTCAAACATAATTCTCATAGTATTATATTTAAAAATATTATTTGAATTGGTATATCATTAGTTGATGGTCGAAATAATATGATTTTTCGTAACGCATGCAGTTAGTATGGCGGTCACGTAGCGCCGCGTAAGTAATCACTGGTATCTAGCTACCGGGGTTACTATTGCATAGTACTGAGTATATATATGTTATATATTTATACACGCCTATCGTGACACAGAGGCACAAGCATGCAACTGTAAACGAGACAGGTTGTGGGTTCGATTCCCAGTCCAGGAAATGGAATTTTTCTTTTCCTGGGCTTGGTAACGAGGCAAAGCGCGTCGTTGAGTTACGCCGCTCAGCACGCAATGCCTCAATTCGGCGGAAAGTGGGGAACGGAATGTCTTAACACTAGGTTCTCTGTGCCTACCCTGCTATATGCGGGATACAGCGTGAAGCTATGTATGTATATTTATACAAAATATAAAAAATATTATAAAAGAATGCATTTATACAAGAAATACTTAAAATAACTCTATATACAATTCTAAATACTCTAAAGTCTAAATACGTAGACACAATCGTGCAGCAAGTAGTAAGTGGTCATGAAGACACTTTCTATACCACTCACATAGTACGTACGTGCTGTGTTTTTGTGTGTGTCTGTTTGTTTTCACTGACCGTACGATGTTTTCACTGAGAAACCACGTTTCGAAAGAATAGGTTAAAGTATTGTCTTTCTTCTACTAGTAGATTGTTGTTAGCTTCACGCTGTATCCCGCATATAGCAGGTTAGACGGAGGGAACCTGAGAACCTAGTGTTAGGACACTCCGATCTCATTTAACATTTCTGTTCCCCACTTTCCACTGGACTGAAACATTGCGTGCTGAGTGGCGAAATTCAACGCCACGCTTTGCCTTGCTACTAAATCCAGGAAATGAAAATATTAAAAATTATTTAGCAATTTAATTTTTCTGTAGTACGAAACGAACCCACAACCTGTCGCGTTTGTGGTCACACGCTTGTACCTCTGCGCCACGACAGACGTTAGTAGTTCTATTGACGTGTAAAATACACGTTTCCTTGGCAACGTGTATGTCATTTCTTACAAAAGTATATTTCAAACATATATAATTGTGTGTAATATTTATTTTAGTAATTTCATATGCATTTAATGCATTATAATGGAACATATTGGATTTCTTCACTTCTTCTCTATATAACTTTAACTGTACCAACTTTTATGTTTCGAAAAAGGTTTTCCTGTTACAATAGAAGCTAAATTAGTATTTGATGCAATCAACAAGCTATGTAAATAGGACATAAGTTATTTTGTGATACGATGGGTCTGGCATAATCTCCAGAGATTAAAGACCTGTATAATTTTATAGAAATAAAAAAAAAAAAAAGGTTTTATTTTACGTGTAAATATATATATATATAAACATTAAGTAATATTCATATATATCATTATAAGGTTATATATATTAAGGCGCAGTGGTACAGCATCTGTCTGTAAAGACAATTAGTTTTGGGTTCGATTCTCACTCCGATAATGGTTTTTTTTTCTCTATATATTTCTACCACTCAACACGTAATGAAATCTACGAACGGAGTGTCTTGATGCTACGTTCTCTCTGACTACTCTATGCGGGATAAAGCTGTAAAAAAAAAAATATATAATCACTCATATACGTATAACAGTGTAACTGAAAGTGTATGGGCCATGCGTACTTCACGTCGCTCGGACCGCTATATATTAACATTGAGACGTGGCTGATGCCTTCGAATACCTAATTGTGCGATTTCTAGAGAGAAAATTACTATCTAAATCTAGGAATGTAATGTTTCTGGGCAATTGATGGTAAGACTTTACTATATATAGGTATATATAGTATGCTTAAATATCATATTAGAAAAACATCTATATATAAACACGTAATGCAAAAATTTTGTCCCCCTCTTAAAAACTTTTAAAATTATTACGAATATCTCAAAAACAACAAACCAAATCTTAACTAAAATTGAAGGGGCCCACATCAGAAGCACTAGCTATCATATAGAAAAAGGATCATCAAAAATGGTTTACCCAGTAAATACATTTTAGTAGTAACGAGGTAAGTCTTAGGTAACGCAGAGGATACGTGCTAGAAATGGTAAAGGCTCCATTCATAACTATCTAACTCTAACGGTTTTTAAAATACTTTAAACATTTTAAACAAAATTTCATAAAAGGAGGAGGTCATTGATTAAACTGTTTTTTTATATGTGAGAATCGATTTTGATGAGTTTTTATTTAAATGATAGCTTTTGATGTGGTCCTATTTAAATTTAGTTAGTCTGACGATTTTTTTTTAAATTATTCGTGTTAATTTGACTTTTTTGTGTAATTATAATTATTAACATCAAGTACTAAGTGGGGAACGGAGTGTCTCAACACTAGGTTCCCTCTGCCTACCGTGCTATATGCGGGATACAGCGTGAAGCTATATATGTATGTATGTAAGTACTAAATAATGTCTCGATTTCGAATAGACAGTTGAGAAAGGAGTGTTTTGACCATTATGTTTTGTCTGTCATAAGGGAAAAATAATGACTCGGTTAGTAAAAATTGCTGAAAATATCGAAATTCTTCATAGCATAAACAAAAGGTGCACAAAAAGAGGGTGATCCAATACAAGGTGAGGCAAAAAGCGCGAGCGGTTGCAATATTTCAAAACTTACTATACCATGTACTATGTGACTCGCGTCGGTTTTTTTCCTGACGCTTGTCAACCGTCAAGCTCATGATGGTCGATCCTTGCGATGGATGGGTGGCAACTTTCCTAAACCTATACCAATCTATATACTAACTTAGTCTACCCAATATATATTTTATTAGGACCTAATAGGGTTGTGTATTGGCAGTTAGGATGGCAAGTTATCACGTTCCTACACGGTACATCACTACGTGTGTTTTTTTGCCCTCGACGACCTGGCGGGCGCAGCGGAACTCACTTGCCTATTGTATGTTAATATTCGACCGGATTTTGTTCGGGCACAATTATATTATGAAGCTTAACCAAAGTCAAAAGTCACCCGAGTGTCTTTTGTGGAGGCGCGTGTTGCGCCCGCGCAGCGATACACCAATGTATTTACCAATGGAAAATATTTATATTCTTTTCAACCGATTTTGAAACAAAGAGGTTCTGATTTCGACTGTTTTTTTATATAACATAGTTGCTTTTTACTGGGTAAATCAATTTTGATGAATCTCTCCTATATAATAGCTTGTGCTTCTGATTTTAAATTTGGTTACGATCTGAGGAGTAGTTTTTGAGATATTCGTAATAATTTTACCAATGTATTTAAAGTACGTTTTTGTTTTTGTTAATATTTTATTTATTATATATATGTATGTAGGTATGGTAAAATTTCTCCGCTTTATTAAGACAACACGCGGCGTTAACTTCCACAACTCAACATACAATGTCTATATTAATGATATAAGTGGATAATGCCGACCCTTGAAACTAATTTCTCTCTGTCTATATAACGTCTTCGCGATTAATATAAAAATCTAATATTAATCGTGAAGACGTTACATACTATTTTAGTATACCTACATAGCAATAAGACGGAACCTAGTGTCAAGACACTCTGTTGTCCTCTTTTTGTCTGATTTCAAGACATTACGTGTTGAGTGGCGGAATTCAACGCCGCGACAAACACAATTATGTCACATAGTTCCATTAAGTAATATATAACGCCTGACGTGGCGCAGAGGCACATGTGGGCTATTGTAAACGCGACAGGTTGTGGGTTCGATTCCCAATCCAGGTAATTTAAAAGTTTAGTATTCACATATTTTAGGTTTGGTAACTAGGCAAAGCGCGGCGTTTAGTTCCGCCACTCAGCACGCAACGCCTCAATCCAGCGGAAAATGGGGAACGGAGTTGTTGAAAGAGAACGGAGTATCATAACACTAGGTTCTCGGGTTTCCTCTGCCTACCCTGCTAAATGCGGGATACAGCGTGAAGCTAAAAAAAAAAAGTAATATCTCATTGATATTTTTTATAATAGTTACAATCAAGTTTTTTGCCACGTTATGATGTAACGAAATCTCTATAAACCTATACGATGCCTATTTATCTCTGTCGCAGATAATCTGAGGAACGTATAATTATATGTACTTACTATGAAATAGCAAAACTGACATTTTGTATGCGTTAATAGTTAAAAATAAGATATTTAAAATTTGCTGGATTATAGTTAGTATTTGGAGGCCATTTCAATGGTGTTGATTGTGGGTTCGATTCCAGTCGGGGAATTATTATATTAAAATTATTTTCATTTCTTTGTTCTATTAAGAATTTGTGCTTTTTAAGTAATCTTTGATACCGTGCACTCTCAATTTTTTTTTCTTTTAATTCAATATTAACGGATTTTTCAACGGTTTGATGAACAAACCGTGCTCTTTATATTTTTTTTAAATGTATCTATTTACTTTTTATTTTTTAGACTGGATTGTTATAAAAGCGTTTTTTTTAATATTATTGCAATGTTATGTCAGTCTTTAATAAGTATGCTTTTTAAAGTTAGTCAAGATAGCATTCAAAGTTTCCATTTGCAGAGATATATTTTCAGATACATACATATGTACATTTGCCAAGCTAATAGAAGCGTTTTCAAGATCAGCGTTGAACTCCGCCGTGTAACTCTTTCTCACTTAAATTGGTAAATACAGACACCTGGCCCTTTCTACTTTGCTATACGAGAAAAGGCTTTAAGCTCTTTTACCTTACTAAATTAATATTAATAATAATTTGGTCAGATAAAAAAAAAACATTTACAAAAGTAAAAGAATTAAAACATATATTTTTGTTACAAATCATCAAATTTCCAAAACACGAAGACAACAAGTTGATCAAAAGTCTTATAGCATCACTAGCTGTACCCTACGACTTTGTTTGCGTAGACAATAAAAACTAAAATCTCATTTTTTCTCGTGTTCGTATGAATTTCTAGAAATCCTCTTTTAGTACTTCCTTTCGCTCCCCAAGGAGACTATATGCCTAATGTCAGCTTTCTATTGTCAATAATTTCGTTTGGGGGGAACAGAAATGTTAATAGAACGGAGTTTCTCAGGTTCCCTCTGTCTACCCTATTATGGGTTACATATACATACACTGTATCCCGCATATAGTAGGGTAAGCAGAGGGAACATAGTGTTAATACACTCTGTTCCCCACTTTCCACCAAATAGAGGCATTGCGTGCTGAGTGGTGGAACTCAACGCAGCGCTTTGCCTTGTTACCAAACCCAGGAAAAAAAAACCATTTCCTGAAGTGGGAATCGAACCCACAACCTATTGCGTTTATAGTCACACGCTTATGCCTCTGCGCCACGATAGGTGTTATAGCATGTTATGGGTTACAGTTCAAAAAATACGTTGTCCGTCAGTCATTAAGTAAGTCAAGCATTTTTTATATAGATAAAGAACTATGAAAACAATATAGCACGTTGCTTAATCTGAGATCACATCCTTGACATAGACGTGTTTAATTTATTTTATCATCGTAAATATATTAATATATTATGTATACCGCCTAATTAATAAAATGGATAACGATTGGTGCGGCTTGTTAGTTTTATTGAATTAATATAAATAATTTTTTTTATAGAGGCCATTGTGGCTCAGTGGTACAGAGGTACTGTGAACTAGAGTGGTTGCAGCTTCGATTCTTATTAGGGGAATGATTAGATAGAAACTTTTTTCGTTACTCCCCTCTGGTAACGTAAAGCGTGGCGTTGAGTTCTCTTAATACTTGTTAAGTATGTAACGCCTGTCGTGGCGCAGCGGCACAAGCGTGCGACTGTAAATGCGACAGGTTGTGGGTTCGATTCCCATTCCAGGAAATGGAATTTTTCATTTCTTGTGTTTGGTAACAAGGCAAAGGGTGGCGTTAAGTTCCGCCACTCAGCACGTAATGCTTCAATTCGGCGGAAAGTGTAAGCAAGTACTAAGTGGGGAACAGAGTGTCTTAACACTAGGTTCCCTCTGCCTACCTTGCTATATGCGGGATACAGCGTGAAGCTATGTATGTATGTAAGTATGTACATAATGTCTCGAACTCGGTCAAAAAGCAGTGAACGGAGTGTCTAGATTTACTACCTGGGATACCTTACTTCCTTTTTAAAATTTGCTTTAAATTGAATTAAATTTTTATAGTTTTGTTACAATGGCCTTAATTATATGAATATTTTTTGTAGATAATTTATTAGTGACAGATAAAAAATGATATCTTGTGTGTCCTATTAAATAGTAGCTTACGACTATCAATACTCAAAATAGGCTATTGTTATAAAATAGAATCGAACCCATTAACTTTGAAGTTACAATCCCTAACCTTTCACCAAAATATGAGTTGCCTTATTATTTCATTCCGAGACTTATTTTTTTAGCCTCACGCTTTTTACCACATATTAGGATTCGCATAGAGAATCTAGAGTCAATATATATTTGCACAGTTTTTCGCCCGAATTAGAGTCATTTTTTTCAACTTCACTCTGTGACCCGCATATAGCAGGGTAGGCAGAGGGAACCAGAGAACCTAGTGTTAAGTTAGTTACATTCCATTCTCCTTCAACAATTCCGTTCCCCACTTTCCGCCGAATTGAAGCATTGCGTGTTAATAAATAAAGGCATTGTAATTAGAGAAATTACGTCTTGATTATTCCCTCGTCCGTGTATCGAACCGACACCTATCGCGCTTACACTGAGACGCTACCATAAACACAAATTAAGTTTATCAAAGTCTTAAGCATCAGTTACGCAACGCCGTTCACACGTCGAGAGGTGTAAAGCACAGTCTAATGTCATGTGTGAAAATATCTTAACAGTTAAACGTATAAATAAGGTCGATGGAACCGTCGTGTGATAACGCTCGCTCAGCGACTGTAGGAATCCCAAAATTTTGTTAAAATACACATCAAAGCCGACCGCGGTCATAAGTTTCGATTTTTATCGCTCAGCTCCTACGCCCAGAGAGTAAAAAGGTTGGTCCATGATTGAAAAACTGAACGCAACAAAAAAAAATACTTTTGGATCTTTATGAACTACTCATTATAGAGCGGGTGGTTTTATTGAAAAATCTATATAACATATCCAGCGATTTGACACGGATTACCCTTGGTTATTTAGCTACTGTTACCGTTGATCCTAATATATAGGCAGTTACGCGTACCGGTCCACCGTCCCGTCCTCAGTTTTATTAAGCAATACAAATGTACGTATTTAAATGTGATTTGCGTAAATACGTCACTTATATTCGTATAATGAGACAGCTATTGAGTCTCGATACAGACACGTATCTGTCACATACGACCACACGCAATAACAAATAGCAGTAATTTTGGATATAAAATTATACCTTGAGGTACTCCTTATGATTTTTTGTATAGTATAGCGTATTTCGTAAGAGTATTCATAAATTATATATTTATAGCTAACCAAATTAAAACACATAACTTAAAGGAAGGAAAATAACAGTTAAATTAGAACCAAAACGTAAAAACGAATGATTAGTAAACACAAAATGAGAAATTATAATACGGTATCCGATGATAATCTAATCAATGGTGATATTTCTTAAGGGCAGGCTAAGCAATCAATTAATGTAAGAGTAAGGCTATGTGAGCGGCGCGGTCGGCGTCACGCAGAGAGCCGCCCGATTTACGACAACGACGCGGTGTTCCTAAACAGCCTAGATTGTGTTTGTACACGATACACCTTACAAAATGGTCTCCGGTCGCCGCTGACCGTATATTTGTTTCTTTAATTTATAGCTTACAATAGTTATTCGATATCATACTTCTTAATAGGATGTTATAAGAATTGTTGCCATTATTGATGACAAATTTTGATGTATGATGGAATTTCTTTAGGTATCAGACGTTGAGTTGTTTACGCGTGTAAAAATTGACAAATTTCTTATAAAAACAAGTATTTTTGAGTAAATTCTGAATCAGCACCTTGAAAAAATAATTAAACAATAGCTGCCCTTAGCAGTGACCCGAGTTATTCTATATACAATTCAAATGAGTACGATTCACACGATCGCCAGGCGTACCCGTCCATACCTAACGGTTCCAATAGCTCGCTCACCGCGTTACGTTTACAAGCTTCGATTAGGCCTATAAATTTCACATCGACGCGACACTTAGTGACATTCGACACCCAGTGACCGGTGGTCAAGCGGTCCACCTGCTCGAGACCCTCTCGTTCCCACCCAAGTCCAATATCTTTGGAGCAAAAGAGGGGAAGAGAAAGGAGCGAAAACTTTTTCCAATAGGGTTGAAATCTGATAGTTTATGCAAGTTATGGGCTACGTTTGATCGCTCAATTACGGATGTTTTGTCCCGGCGAGGAAGTCGTAAATACATCGGACGCACGCACCGACCAGCGTTAGGAAATTTATTTGCATGTACGCACTGATCAATGGTACAGGTAATAAATGATTTGGGTATCACCGTTTCCGGCTCGCGGACACTTCGAATGCATTACTTTAGGCTTAGTATTATATGTACGTTGGCATTTCGTTCTTGGACTTAAGATGCATTTCCACTGTCAGGTGTCAGATTTCTTGTGTTTAATGATAATGTCACAGCTATTTAAAATGGTAATGCGCTTTGAGAATATCTTTATTTGAACAGTCCTTAGCTTATATTGGCTACTTAGTTGAATTCAAATCTTGTGTAAGGATATATTTTTTGAGCATGTGTATGGTTATTTGTTTGGTGGCCGTTGTTTGAGTGACCGATGGTTGTGGGTTCGATCCCCACTCGGGGAAATTATAATTTTTTTTTCTCTTGCCTGATAAGGCAAAACAAGGCTTTGAATTTCACTACTCAACTTGCAATGTTTTGATTTCGAGTGGAAAACGGATAACGGAATGTAAGGTTTTTTAAAACTACCCTGCTAAGGGCAAAAAGCGTGAAAAAACATTTGATGTTTATTACAACAAATATTTTGGTTTCACTTACGATATATTAGTATTTGGAAATTAAAGTACGTTAAGATGTATGTTGAATGACAGAACTCAACACAGAGCTCTGATCTGTACAACCACCATTAATACCACCTTACCATCATATTGAGCAATACGTAATATAAAAGGAACAAAAGACAAAAATAAAACAATATGAAAGTAGGTGAGTTAGGTAGCACTGTGGTGACGAGTGTTCCGGGAAGCGTTGTGACGCGGCGCGCTGTGGACACTGCACATAAGACAAGACTAATTAAACATGCTTTGTCTACGCTCTACTTGTTGACTTCTTTATAGATTAGGTTGGGTAGAGATGCCTTATTTTACCTATTTCAAAATAATAAAGTTCCCGTTACTATGCGTTGCCTAGCAACGTATGTTACTTTATAAGCATTGACGTCAAATTATGGTAGTGTGTATAAAATTTGTTTTGTTAATTTAATATATTTTTTATACATTATTTTAATAAGATGTTATTTTGCACTCCTTCGTTATATAAACTATAAGTGTGCCAAGTTTCATGCACCTCCGTCTGCGTAATTTCCAAAAAAAGGGCTACAAAGTTTTTGCTCATATTAATATATAGATAAAGTGACTGACAGACAACGTACTGGCGAAACTTCTGGAAAGATGAAATTTGGTAAGCGACTTGGGGAGTGTGTACTCGTACACTGCGAGATGATTTTTCGAGATTTTTATACAAAAAAATGAAAAAATAGGAACATTTCTATACAGTACAGTTTTATAAAACAATTTTTTTGCTGTAGTTTCACATTTTCCCCATATGGCGTTGCAGATAGAGAGAAGAATTAGACTTATACAGCAGCTTTGAGCCGAAGTTTTAGAGAGAACCTGGTGACAATCCATTCTATTAGCCGCTTTCCGCCAAAGTTCAAGACATTACGTGTTAAATAGCGGAACTCAACGCCGCGCTTTTAATCTCAATACTTATCTAACATAAGCATACAAATATTTCCTTATGACATAATAATTACAATCTACCCACATTAAAAATATTTTATCGAGGAAGCCAGTAGGCAGTTAATCTATGAAATTTCGGTGACTCAAAGCGTTAGGTGTTTGCGGTACCCCGTACAGTGTTTAAGTATCGGCGTCCAAAAAGGTACCTTAGTAAGCGATTGTGAATGAAATCGTGTATTTGTAAAGAATATTCACTATTGATCTCGAAAATAACACAAGAGCTTCTACACGTTATGATGTATCAATATTTGGTTACGCCTAAAGTCAAGTCTTTGTCTTTTTATGTTGGTAGCGGTTACTTGTAAGTTAAATATTTTTACGTTTATTTTTCTTTTGTGTAGTGTTAAAACACTACGTTTTCTGCGTTCCGACAGAACGTTGCGTGTTAAAGGCGGAAGGCAATTGCGCTTTATTGTAATAGGGTGAAGAAATGAAAATAGTTTAAGTTTTATAACTCCCGTGAGTGGGAATCGAACCTACAACTAATTTGATGTCATCATGGCGCAGTGTGACTATTTGGCGATTATTTAAACAGTAAAAGTAACTTTAAAACAAAATATGACATACTATAAATGTACTCCTAGTAATATTTTAAATATTATAATTGTTTATGACACAAAAAATACTAAACCGATCTAGATTAAGCTCTACAATGATATAGCTTATATATCAGAATAACACATAGATTATAATTCATAAAAATTTTGAGTATTTTTTTTTTAATTAACTTCACGTTGTATCCCGCATATAGCAGGGTAGGCAGAGGGAACCAGAGAACCTAGTGTTGAGACACTCCATTCTCTTTCAACAATTCCGTTCCCCACTTTCCGCCGAATTGAGGCATTGCATGTTGAGTGGCGGAACTCAACGCCGCGCTTTGCCTTGTTACCAAACCCAAGAAATGAAAATACTAAATTTTACATTTCCTGGAGTGGGAATCGAACCCACAACCTGTCGCGTTTACAGTCGCACGCTTGTGCCTCTGTGCCATGACAGGTGTGATTTTGAGTAACTTAGCCAAAATATAACAATAAATGTCTTTAAAACAAATATTTTGTACGATTTTCCATGAAAATACACATATAAAATATGAATCTCTACACAAAATATTAGTAGCATATTGTAATGATAAAAAAAACTTGTTAAAGTGTTGACGAGACAAGATCAGTTCGCAGAGAGACTT
Source organism: Philaethria dido (assembly GCA_033558755.1). Lineage (NCBI taxonomy): Eukaryota > Metazoa > Arthropoda > Insecta > Lepidoptera > Nymphalidae > Philaethria > Philaethria dido. The sequence goes on from JAKGSA010000257.1 coordinate 221,206, forward strand.
TTCTTTTTGGTTTAAACTTCGAGTCGAGATTTCATCTGATCGCTGCAGACTTTCAATCATAATACTGTTAGATATATATGGATATAGCTTCTTTTAACATGGTATCAGTAAGTATTTTTTTAAGCTTCACGCTGTATCCCACATATAGCAGTTTAGGCAGAGGGAACCTGAGAACCTAGTGTTAAGACACTCCGTTCCCCACTTTCCGCCAAATTGAGGCATTGTATGTTGAGTGGCGGAACTCAACGCCGCGCTTTGCATTTTTACCAAACCCTGGAAATGAAAATACTAAACTTTTACATTTGCTGGAGTGGGAATCGAATCCACAACCAGTCGCACGCTTGTGCTTCTGCGCCACGACAGGTGTTTATAATTTACACATTTTAAAAAGAGCACATCCTCACGCTTTATGCCATATAGCGGGGTAGTCATTTAGAGGCTGGTGTCAAGACATTCGAGTCATTGCGTGTTAAGTGACGAAACTCAACACTCGAAATCTTAGAAATATTTCGAATTCAGGCAAAAAGTGTTAATAAAATATTTCTTACACTAGGTTCTCTCTGACATCTCAATTTTGCGGGAAAAAGCGTGAAACGTGAAGTGAAAGAAAGAGAAAAATATTACCTACTCGTAATTATAATTTATATTCGTGGATTTTTTTGCTATAGAAAGAGAGAAACAAAGTGATCTTTCACTACGTTCAATTTATGATACGTAATGTGGGAATTGCAGTCATAGGTTTAGTATTCTATGTTACTATAATAAGTTCTGTCCATATAAACCTAGCGGTTGAGATCAGCTTATGAAATAATAAACGGCATGTATTAAATCCAATAGAGAATTTATAATTAATTTCGCTACTTACGCGTATTAAAGTGTAACAAAAGTGTTTAATAATAACTAAGATCAACCAACGTTCAAAGAAAAGAAACTTAGCATTCCATAGATTCACTGTACCAATCGCGTTGCAGCAAAAAAAGCCCAGAGCAGTGCTTGGGACCTGCGATCAAAATGTAGGCTTAAGGGGTTATTATTATAATAGATTTTTGACTTCGCTATTCTAATTCCTTCCTACTGGATCACATCAAGATTCCCGCTTAGTTATTAATTAATGTTCATTCATTGTATACGGAAGATAATAACTTCAAAAAAGAAGTCCAGGGATAAGCTTTGTCCCGCAAAACAGAGAGAAGCTAGGGTCAAAATTACGTTCTACATTTTACACCAGATTTTAGATACTGTGTATTGAAATTCCTCTTAAAAAATTTTGGTTGTACTTCTAAGGTAATGGATGATACTTATATAAACACAGATAAAAAAATGTACACATATTTACCTAATACTAAAATCGCATACTTAAATCTGACCTCGAATTGGGATTGGCATCGTTGTGGCATTGGAAATAACAGTAAATCAATAACCAATACTAAGCCGTGACTAAGCTCTTATGCCTCCTTCAAAAAAAAAGAAGCAGCACTCTTTATTCCGTATGACAGGGTAATAAGAGAGAACCTAGTGTTAAGACACTCTGTTCATAACATTCGTCGTGTTTAGTGTCGGAACTCAACGACACGTTTTGGCCTACCAGAGCAAAAGAAATGAAAACAATTAAAGCAGACCAGAGTGAGAATCGAACCACAACCAATGACCCTAACAGGCACTGTCTTACTATGGCCTTACTTATATACCTGTCGTGGCGCAGAAGCACAAGCGTGTGACTGTAAACGCGAAAGGCTAGGTTCGATTCCCACTCCAGGAAATAAAAATAATAAATAATATTTAGTATTTTCATTTCCTCGCTCTGGTAACAAGGCAAAACGCGGCGTTGAGTTCCACCATTCAGCACGCAATACTCCAATTCGGCGGTAAGTGGGAAACAATTATGTTAAAAGAGAACGGAGTGTCTTAACACTAGGTTCTCAGATTCCCTCTGCCTGCCCTGCTATAAGCGGGATACAGTACGCAGCCTCATAGTATTTTTTAGTTTTTTAACAATATGTAAATTTTTAAAGTAGTTTTATATTTATTTGCAGTTAACGTTTTATCTATAGTTAACATCCATTTGGCTCAGTCGCCGAGTGTTTGCGAGAACTCGTCTGAGTGTGTACAGAAAGAACTGTTGACTTCTTAAGGATCGTCAACACTTGTCAATGCCACTTTATTTCTTACTTTCGTCTTATTCTATTTAACTACTTACTTAAGTACGGTGTAATTTTTAAATTTTTGAAATATTTTCATGTATGTAGGCGTATGTATGTAGCCATGGTGGCGCAGTGATAGCAACTATCTGTAACCGCGATTGGTAATAACTTCGATTCCCGCTCGGGGCTATAATTAGATTAAAATTGTTTTCATTTTTCCACTCTGGCTAGACAAAGGCGGAATTCATTCCACCATTTAACACGCAATGCTTTGAATTCGTACGAAAAGTGACGGACGGAGTGTCTTAACACTAGGTTCCCTATTATTTTCCTGTTATGCGGATAAAGCATGAAGCTAGATTATTATTACTAATAGACATAAATTATGAACATGATATAGAGTGATATATTGACACAGTAGTGTAGAGGCATGCGCGTGAGTCCTCGGCCTTGGCCACTCCCTGTATTTGCATTTAGCAACATCATTGCACAGTAGCTAAATAACTGATTTTACTTGATGGTTACGGCTTCAACATCTTCTTAATAAATAATATGTATATGTATTTATTTATTTTTTTACTATCTGATTTTCGCAATATATTAGATATTTTTTGAACACTACGTTCTTTCTAGCTAAAAATATGGAAAAATATAATTAGGTAGAGGGAGGAGTGCGGAAAGTGGAGGTGAACGTTAATGCGCATTTTAAAGGGGCCCCTTAAACCTACACTTGGGTCGTAAGTCCCAGACACTCTCCTCACTCTGCAACGCGATGGGCACCCGCACGGTAAATCCAAGGTGCGCTAAGGAGTTTCTTCTCTATTTACCTTTTGTTTTTGTTTTCTTTTCCCCGTCTTAGCAACTATTCCGCTAGCGCTAGCGCGCAACTAATATAAAACTACCTTCTTTAAATATATATATATATATATATATATATATATTTTTAAAGAATATATATATATACATATATACATAAAACAAACTCATGTATATTTGTTCATAGGTACATTGAACTATTAGCACGTTTTTTCCTAACCTCCTACTCGACGCAATGATGCGTTAAGCATTACTTAAACAGTTTTATCGTTTCCGCGGCGCTTGCGCTTAACTTACGACAAGAATTTGTTTCTTTATTTCGCAATATGATATATTATGGTAAGATAAATGGAGAGTGGTAAAACTATATTTGAATAACTTATACATTGACAATTGGTAAACATCAAAAAGAAAAATGTTTACAAACTTTTTTTTAGCTTCACGCTGTATCCCGCCGTTGTTATCGTAATGGGCAGAGGGAACCAGATAACCAGAGAACACAAAAGTGTTAAGACACTCCGTTATCTCTTATCATTTCCATTCCCAACTTTCCGCCGAACTGAGGCATTGCGTGTTGAGTGGCGGAACTCAAAGCCGCGCTTTGTCGTTTTACGACACCAGAGCAAGGAAATGAATATACTGAATATTATGGTAAAAATAAAAAACTAAACTTTTTAGATACTAACACTCGTGCCTCTTGAAAGTCATCGTTCTAGTATTTTTTTATGTCCTATTTTATAAATACGCAAAACCAACTAAATAAACGAAAATAGATGAAACTTTGCAGTAATATAACTTATACATCAGAATAACACATAGGCTACATTATATAAACAAAATATATAAATTAGCCATAATACAACGCTGTAAAAGTGCTGAGTGGCGGAACTCAACGCCGCGTTACCAGAGCGAGGAAATGAAAATACTAAATATTAATTATTATACATATTTAATATTTTCATTTCCTGCATTGGGAAGTATTTAATATTTTCATTTCCTGCATTGGGAATCGAACCCATAACCTGTCGCGTTTACATTCACACGTTTGTGCCTCTGCGCCACAACTGACCTCGACATTATATATATGTGACAAATTATCAAATTAAAAAAAAAAACAGGTTGAACAGGAATATTACTTATCTAATGTAAATAGAATACTTATCGACAAAGATCCTCATCGTAAATTACTTTTGATTTTCTGGGAAATATTTGGTAATGAGGCCATCATGGTACAGTGGGAGAGCGTCTGACTGTTAGCGTAATTGATTGTGGGTTCGATTCCCACTCGAATATTGATATTATTGTAATTTTTTCGTGTTGGTAAGATAAAGCGCGGCGTTGAGTTCCACCGTTCTTCACGTAATGTCTCAATTTCGGGCACAAAGTGTAGCGTGAAGCTGAATTAATAAATATTCTGTCAACATCGTCACGTGGCCTTCCATCCAGGAACCACTATAAGATGATGACAACTTATTATATTAAAGCCAAGGTTGAAATGTTTGAATTACTTACCGTTTCTAGCTTCACACTTGTTTATAGCTTTACTTCCCGCACATACCAGAATAAGCAGAGGGAATGAGAACCTAGTGTTAAGACACTCAGTTCTCTTTTAACATTTCCGCTCCCCACTTTCCGTCGAATTCAGACATTGCGTGCTGATACAGTACTTACTATACTTCTATATATTTTATACATAGGTAACTGGAATGCTTCGATACCGTGACTCGTGATATGACTATATTTAATACAAATATAATACCTGCTGTGCGCAACAGACAGTATTTACCAAAACCAGTAGGCGGAGATCAGTTAGAAATATCTTAATACAAGTCTATAGTAACTATTAAGTTAGCTTTAATTGTGATGATTTTGACCTGTTAGTACAGTTGTTAGTATGTGTTCTAACCTTGAGATAGGAGTTTGAATTTAAGTCAAAAGTGCCTTTTTTATTTGTTTTTTTTTAATTATATTTCAACTACTGAATGAGAAAGACAACTAAAATATTTTTTGACTTTCATAGAAATTATTATATATATTTGTTAAATAATTAAGTAACAAAAATTATTCTATGTTAATTAATAAGGGAATTACTTTAACGCCTGTCGTGGCGGACAGGCACAAGCGTGCGTCTGTAAATGCGACAGATTATGGATTCGATTACCACTTCATACACATAAAATTTAGTATTTTCATTTCCTGGGTTTGGTAGCAAGAGCGCGGCGTTGAATTCCGCCACTCAGCACGCAATGCTTCTATTCGGCGGAAAGTGGCAAACGGAATTATTGAAAGAGAACGGAGTGTCTTAACACTAGGTTCTCAAGTTCCCTCTGCGTACGCTGCTATATGCGGGATACAGCGTGAAGAAAAAAAAAAGTTTACGGTTGTGCTAACAATAACGTATGAACGTATCGACTAGTGGCTAGATCACTTAGACGGTTTTTACAAGGCACAGGTTCTTGTCCCGATACGTTCAATTTTTTATACGTTTTTATAAAAAGAAAATAGGTTAAGAAACTAGTCTAATAAAGGCTACCTTCAGCACGCGGTGTCGCTCGTTTGGTGTGTTGAACTGAATCACTTATGAGTAGTAGTGTAGATTTTACATTACTCAGATACGTAAGCTATGTTACTTTAAAGTTTCATTTAAATCCGTTCAGTAGTTTTTACGTGAAAGACTAACAAACATAGACCTCACAAACTTTCGCATTTGTAGGATAAATGATTTTATAAAATAACTTTAATACATTCCATAATAATTTTGACAAAGAAAGTAAAGGTTTTCGTAAATAAATATACACACATATTTATAATTTCACAGTACAGCAGGCCGGGCCCGGTTGACAAACACTGGTCGGGCCGGTACCGCCACCTGCCCGCGTAGGTGTGTTGATCTACTTGTGCTACCTGCTGTTTTGCTTGTGTCTTAACATTATGATTTTTTTGTTACACGCAATGTCTAAAATTCAGGTGAAAAGTGGTAAACGGAGTGGTGAAAAGCGTGTTGAGTGGCACATTTTTACCAATAACAATTAACGTTATTGGTAAAAAAGTTAGTAAAGCCTTTTTTTACCAATTCTAAGCTTAAATATAATCACTATCCCGAGCGGGAATTGAACCCGCAACCAATCGAATTAACAGTTAGACGATGTTAACGAAAATATTGAAATAGAAATGGATTATTCAAGTTACCTGTTTTATTCTATCACAAGTATATAATTTTTATTTCATTAAATAATTATATTTTCTTATAGAAAGAAGTACAACCTTAAAGCATTTTCTTGCAGTTTTATAGTTATTGATAATATTTTTTCTTTTCTTTTTATAACTTCACGCTGTATTCCGCATACAGCAGGGTAGGCAGAGGGAACCAGAGAATCAAGTGCTAAGGCACTCCATTCTCTTTCAGCAATTCCCTTCCTCACTTTCCACCGAATTGAGGCATTGCGTGTTGAGTGGCGAAACTCAACGCCGCGCTTTGCCTTGTTACCAAACCCAAAAAATGAAAATACTAAATTTTACATTTCCTGGATTGGGAATCGAACCCATAACCTATCGCGTTTATAGTCGCACGCTTGTGCCTCTGCGCCTCGACAGGCGTCTAAGTATAATTTTTATTTCATTAAATAATTATATTATCTTATAGAAAGAAGTCTAACCTAAAAGCATTTTCTTGCAGTTTTATAGTAATTGATAATATTATACATATGAATAAATATATATGGTTAGTTACTATACGACTGGGTATTATTTACAATATTACAAGTCCTATGTCCTATGGTGACAGGGCACTCGACGATATGGCTACCGTTTCAAATAAATCGTGGGTGAACTGAGTTGCATATTATATCTAGTAACTTAATATTTTATATTTAAACTAGAGGTGTCCTGCGACTTCGTTTGCATGGACTATAAAATCTAAATTTCATGTAGGATTTCCGAAAATTCCTCTCTTAGTACTCCATTACACTCCCCAAAAGGCTATGTGTAGAAATCCTCTCTTAGTGCTCCCCTTCACTCCCCAAGGAGTCCAATGTCAAGTTTCAGCTTTCTATAGTCAGTAGTTTCGAGTGTACGTTGTCTGTCAGTCACTCAGTAACACAAGCTTTTTATATATATTTATAGATATTAGTGCCACCGTTGACGCATTAACAACGCGTTGTCTTTAGTAAAGTACATATATGTTACTTTGTATGCCATGGTAGTGTGTGTAACTTTTATTTTATTAATTTAATATATTTTTTTAATATTGCATTATTTAAAAAAAATGTAAGCATTCTGCACTCCTTGTCTATATAAACTATGTGTGCCAAATTTCATGCTCCTCTGTCGTAATTACCTAATTTTCGTAAGAAGGTTACAAAGTTTCTGCTTCACGTATTTATATGTAGATATTATAAAAACCATCGTGGCGCAGTGGGACAGCGTTTGACAGTAACGACAGAGCTTGCGGGTTCGATATCCATTCGGGAGAATGATTATATTTAATTTATTTTCATTTCTTCACCCTGGTATGACTAGCTGCGGCATTGACTTCCGCCACTTAAAACGCAGTGTCTAGAACTTTGGTGAAAAATGAAGAACGGAGTGTCTTGACACTATGTTCTGTCTGCTTGTGCCTGTATGCGGAAGATACGTGAACATCTGTTTATACAAATACTGGTAATTATCACAGTATATTTGTATATTAGTATGAGCGCTGTAGGTGTGCTGTTATTATTATAACATATTTTGACGTCAAGAAACAAGATACATACATACATAGCTTCACGCTGTATCCCGCATATTCCCACTTCAGGAAATGGAATTTTTCATTTTCTGGGTAGTTCCTAGTAACAAGGCAAAGCGTGGCGTTGAGTTTCGCCACTCAGCACGCAATGTCTCAATTCGGCGGAAATTGGAGAACGGAGTGTCTTCACACTAGGTTCCCTCTGCCTACGCTGCTATATGCTGGATACAGCGAAGCTATGTATGTGTATCGAAACTCAATTCTGCGTCTTACCAGAACAGAGAAAATAAAATAATTTAAACATAAATATTACCCAAAATGGGAATCAAACCCATGACCAATTGAATTCATTCTATCATCGTTAACATCTATACCGCATGACGGTTATGTATAGCCTTATATTTTTAGATAAGCCTAAAAAAATATATTATTGCCTAAATCCACAATTCTGAAAAAAAATGTTAAGATATACGCATACATATATTTATGTATTCATTGGTTATCAACTAAATTCATCTTTTTATAAGAAATAATTGAATTCAATTTCTTTATCATTTCGTTCCAAATACCTCCATAACTCGGAGTATGTGTAAAATTTATGTTTTACAATAAATAAACGAATAAACAGGTAATTTAACGGGATCTACGCGTGTGCTGATATGGCATCGAATAGCTCGTAGGCGCTAGGAACATGTTATGCGAGAGGGTACCAATTAAATATACACAAAAAATACCATAAAATAATTATAAAAAAAACAACTTTTTACTTTATCCCGCTCAGAAGAGTAGCCAACAAAAATCTAGCGTTAAGACACTCCGTTCTCCAATTTCCACCAGAATTCAATACACTACGTGTCAAATGGCGAAACTTAACGCCGCGCTTTGTCTTACGGGAGTGGATAGACGACAATAACTTGAATATTAATTATTGTTCCGAATGGGAGTCGAATCCACAGCCACTCTCCTTTAAAATCAGTGTCCCACTGCATCATGATAGTATAAATACTCATATTTCATTGACGTCAAATGAATAGAATGAATGATTCATGTGCTTTAGCTTATTGTGTTAAAAAAAATACAACGTGATCAATGTTTATATGTTTAATTAGTTATAAATGCAGCTGCATTTTTCTCTAACATAAATAACAAGGCGACCGCAAAGTAGAGTTTATATTTTTAATATAATTAACCGATTTAAAAAAAGGGAAGTCCTTATTTCGACTGTACTTTTTTATATGCATAAGCATAAGTTTTTACTGGGTGAACCAATTTTGACAATATTTAAATATCTGTTGAGTAGTTTATGAGTTATTGGTAAAGTTTCTTTCTAGTTCATTTTATTTTAAGTTGATTTTCTTTTTTGTTGTATATAGTAATTATTATGATATTTATAGTTAGATCAAATAAACCGTTGTGGCGCACTAGGACTACGCCTGACTGTAAATGCGTTTGGTTATGGCTTCAATTCCTACTGGACGAATATCTAAATTATTCACACTTTAGTAAGGCAAAGCGCGGCGTTAAGCTCCATCATGTTTAACAAAAAGATGACACAAAAATAAAAAGATGGAAGTGTCAAGGGATACCCGGATGGAATAAAGTTTCTTTTGAATAATTAGTAAGGAATTGTAACACTATTCAGTGCGAATTAGAAAGACGAAACGAAAGTAACTCTTGCTTTCTATGGGAGAGAGAAAGAGACAGACAGAGAAACACACGCACGCCCAACAGCTTACAGTTATAGCAAAAATTGTCGTTACAAACTGGTCTTAATTCTTCTTTCGCAACGCGCGATGAGGAACTTCGTTCTAATAATAATCCATATAGTTAACTACTGGCTCCATCTTGCGTAGCACTCTCCACTGTGACACTATGACGAAATCCACAAGTTTTCGTAAAAATGTGTATTTTTCTTGACATCTTATAGACGTCTTGGATACTTTATAACAGTTAATGTCATACCTAAAAGAGAATTATTATTAAGAATGGCTATTATGGTGCCATGCGGGGGTAGCGGATTCAATTCTCGAATGTCTTCTGTCGACTTCTGTATGTAATAACTTGCTGATTTTTGATGTTTGCTTGTTTATTAATAATTTCGTTCACTGGTTCATATTTTAACCTACAAAACAAGATAATTAGGAATAATCTTCCGCCGGAATTCTAGACATTAAATATTCAGTGACGGAACTCAACACCGTGTTTTGTCTTATCGACGCCACGTCGTAATTTATACATAGGCGCTATGTGTATTCCGAATATCTATCTGTAAACAATTAATCCGCTTAAAATTATCTGATATAAATTATACATACATGCATACATAGCTTCACGTTGTATCCCACATATAGCAAGGTAGGCAGGGGGAACCTAGTGTTAAGACACTCCGTTCCTCACTTGTAAAGTCAAAAATCAAATGTAGAGTCTAAATTAAGCAGAAATTGGGAAACGGAGTGTCTTAACACTAAATTCTCTGCTTATCTACCACATAAGTAACATATATGAAGATAAGCCAGTAATTAAGTGAGCGGTACACACGTCACGGTATGCGCACTTCATGTTTTCGGCCCATAGGCTTCTTGACCCGCCCCGACTTTCATTTCTACTTGTACTAGAAAGAAACTTTTTGCATAATATCTAATATACATTTCAATTTTAACTTAATTGTATTTAATTAGGGGTTCATGTTGGTTTACGAGTTTATTTATTATGGTAATATCTATTCGTATGTTATGCGTCAGCTTCACGCTTTTTTCCGCACAGCGGGGGAGTTATAGTGAATACTGACAAGACTTCATTCTTAACTTTTTGTCCAAAACCAAGATATTACGTGTAATGATTTTTTGTTCATGTGTCTATATATATAAAACTCTTGCATTACTAAGTGACCGACAAAGAACATACAGGCGTAGCTACTACCACACTTTGGGAACTCTAAGAGAGGATTTTTCGAAATCCCTATGAAAACGGGTACAAAAAGTGCGATTTTAGGTTACACAGTTCACGCAACGCCAGCGTTAAGTTACGCAAACAACACGCAATATCTCTAAATCGAGATATGCGTGAAGCTAAAGTAAATCAGAACCGTTTCTTAGCTGTTCAATGGTGTGTATACATTTTTTTCCCTTACAGATAGGTAGAGCATGGTCACCTAATGGAATATATTATTCGACCGGAACTAATTATGACTTTTATTAAAATTAATTACTTGGCACCATATCGATATGTGCAAAAAGTTCATAATATAGCAAATATTCTTTTTTTTTAACTTTTATGCTGTATCCGTCACATAGCAGGGTAGATAGATACTTCGTTCTCTTTTAACATTTCCCCACCTTCCGCCAAATTGAGGCATGGCGTGCTGAGTGGAGGACTCAACGCTGCGCTTTGCCTTGTTGTCGGAAAGCGAGGAAATGAAAATAATCAAACCCACAACCTGTCGCGTTTACAGTCACATGCTTGTGCTCCTGCGCTACGACAGGTCTCGTACAATATATGTATGGGCAAATATGTTTTTTGATCGACTTTTGTTGGTAAAACAAAGCGTAGCGTTAAGTTCCGCCACTCAACTATTTAGCCTCAAATTTGTGCAAAAAAGCGGTGAATGAGTGTCTTGACACAAAGCTCTCTTTGATTTCATATATATAGATATAGGTGCTTTAAAACTTTAGATAAAGCGCGATATTTGGATGTACTAATCTTCACGTAACGTCTTTTAAAATAAAAAAAAATAAAAACAGCAAAGTGATATTATGTAAAATGTTCGTTGTCTTACAAAGAGCCACCGGGTTTGAAGACAGTTCTACTGAAGAAGAACAAAAGAAGTCTGTGATCCACTCAACAGTCGTACTCATAATCTATATTAGTCGAATTTTATATTAATATGTAGTTTTAGTGGAGAACGAAAGTATTAGTACGATTAGTAGATTGTTAGAGTGTCTTAGCACGTCGGTTCTCAGATTCCCTCTGCCTACCGTGCTATGTGCGGGATACAGCGTGAAGCTATATAAACAAAAAGTATTTTTTCGGCACAAGCGCTGTGGTAGACGTGTTAGGACAGCGAGACAGCGAGGTCGGTGGCCGCTCGCACCTGCGCACGCGCATTAACTCAAATTCAAAAGTTAATTACAATTTCGCAGTCACGGCCACTGCTTTGCTTAATGTCCGAACAATGTATTATTATTTAATAAAACTTTTCGGTCATTTTACGGTGAAATTAATATGTGATCTCTTTCTAAAGACTTCGAAAGTATGTTTGAAAGTGTGTTAGGTAGCGGTCTACTATTGTAGTAAGGATATATTATGTTGTTTATATTGTAAGGTAAAAAGAATTTAGATGAAAAAATATATTTTTACAAATTATATTATATATATTTTTAATTTAACAGTATTTTCACGCTATATCACGTAATATTTCAGTAGGGAAGCATCTGGTGCCAAAACACTTAAGTTTTGTGTCCAAAATCGAAACATTACATGTTGAGGTATTCAACACCGTCCTTTATATACTGGAGCGGGAAAATTAATATAATTTAAATATAATCATTCCCCCGGGTAGGAATCGAACCCACTACCGAACATATCTACAATTAGGCGCTGTTCCACTGCGCCATGAAAGCTTAAGTTAAAATGTAGTATAAATTATACACATTTAACGTATACGTTCTTAAATTTGCAAATGATATTTCAAATATTTGTTTAAATTAATAGTGAATTTGTAAAGATATGCCGATAATGAAGCTGTAATGAATATATAAATAAATCTCCATACACATCCATACACGATACATACATTGTATACATATAAACGTACAAATATTTACACGTACATGAGTTTTTAGTACAATTACAAAATATATGTAAAGATATGATATGTTTATTCTGTTCCTATATTACTGTATTCCGTCCGTTCAGTAGTGTTTGCGTGAAAGATTAACACATGTGCATCCTCACAAATTTTCGCATTCATAATATTAGTGAGGTAACCAGATTTTAATGAAGTATGTAGAGGCATTCAGCTAAAAGAAAAAAAAACAAATAAAAAAAACAGTTCTTAGCGTTTTTTTTATGAATGGCAAACGAGCTGAAGAACCACCTGATGGTAAGTGGTTACCTTCGCCCATGGACATCTACAACACCAGATGTTGTAGATGCGTTGCCAACCTAGAGGATGAGGATGATAGAGGATAGAAGGAGGGGACAATGTAGTAGTCCGCTATCGGAACCATCACATTTTGGGGAAAGGGTGCTAAAGGGGAAAACCTTACTAAATTATCACTTCAAAAACCCTAGCTAATGACGAGTTAAGACACGTTAAGATACTCTACATCAAGCTATATCATATCTATTACATACATATCAACAAATATTATTTCATACAAATAATAGTTTTAAGAACGCGCAAACACGAGACGTGGGCGCGTACTGCAAACAATGAGTTAACCGTGGAAGGAAGCACTAACAACTTGTTTACTTAAAGTCAATGATAATCGTGGAATGTTTTAACTGCGTATATAAACATACATACATATTTTGTTAAACATACATAAAAAAAGCAGATTCACGATTTTACTATATATTGAGAGAATCTAGTGCCAAGTGACACTTTTCTCCACTTCACTTAGCTTCACGCTTTAGCCGTGTCAAAGGGAACGGAGCGCCAAACGCTACGGTCCCTATATACTTCTTTTGCCACGTCCATAGTCGTACATACCCTCCGAGGTTCCTCACACTTCGTCTACGTGACTTTCCTCCAGTATCATTGATACTGTGTTCTCGAACATCAACTGAAGTTTACCCCTACCTCTCTTGCGGCTCACACTTGTTTTATATATACACTTTCCATCTGAAATCGATATGTTATAAGTGGCGGAACTGAACGCTGCGCTATGTCTTACTAGAGCGAAGAAATGAAAATATTTTTTAAAATCTTTATTATTCAAGCTGGAATCGAATCCACAACCAATGGCGATTACAACGAAACACTATTACACTACACCACGACGATATACAAAGGTCAAATTTGTTAAAATTACCAGTATTTTTTCATCAAAATATGACTGACAGTTCTAGGTTCGAATTTTGACTACGCAAGACGCAAGAGACATGTGTGAAGGTGAAAAAAAAAAAACAAATGTGGAGTACATAGTGACCTCAAATGTATTGACAATAGAGATTTAATTATGATAACAGGTAAAGAGATTACCCTAACAATGACGGACCTTGACGAGACAGCAACCTTACAACTTCTGTATGAGTTAATATTAGTGGAGCTTTTTGAGGTCGAATTGTAAGACCAAGTTATTTTATTTCTAAAATTCTAGTTAAACATTTACATAGCTTCACACTGTATCCCGCATATAGCAGGGTAGGCAGAGGGAACCTAGTGCTAACACACTCCGTTCCCCACTTTCCGCCGAATTTTAGTTATAGATAATATTTACTAATTGTTAATGGTAAAAGTTCGAAACATAACTCAATCTGTTTCATTTTTAGTATATAAAAGCTATGAATTTACCAATTTATCTTAATAAATAATAAAAACTACTAGGTTCAGTATATTTTTGTGATCTTCATATTATTTTAGGTACTTATTTTTTTATTATGGCCACAAAATCTTTTTAAATGCAGCCTATGTCTTATTTTGATGCATAAGCTATATTAGTATATATACATATTTCTATATTTAGATCTGTAAAGAAATTCAATAAGCAATATCTCTGTTGATACCCATAACAGAGAATAAAGGATCACCAGGTACTCTCCGCTTTAAGAAATTTAACTCATACAAGCGTAGAGCGGAGTGTCTTGACTCTAGGTTCTTACTGATTACCCTTCTATGAAGCTTTAAACATATACAACTGGACCAGTAAGCATATCTCGATCCGATCTCACGCTGTTAGACCAGGTACCTCCGTTGAAAGCTTGAAAGGAACGCTTAAGCTACAGCTAGCCTCGAGCTAAATTAATTAGAAATATCACGCACAGAAGCAACTAAACTCATAACATATTTCACGACAGCTAGCGGAGCCTACGGCGAGGCGACTGGCTTTTAAACCATGTCTCGATATTTTATGTATTTATCGTTTGTATAACATCGTCTAATAATATTGATTGGTTGTACATTGATTTTTACAGTTGCACGTTTTAACATAGTGTTAAGACACTCCATTTTCTACTTTCCATTCAAATTTAAACATTTCAGATAGAGTTCCGGAACTCAACGCAGTGCCTTGTTTTACCAGAGCGAAGAAATGATAATAATTTAAATATAATCAATTTGCTAACAAGGCACAGTAGCGTAGAGTTCCGCCTCTCAGCACGCAATGCCTCAATTCAGTGGAAAGTGGGGAACGGAGTGTCTTAACACTAGGTTCCCTCTGCTTATCTTGCAATATGCGGGATACAGCATGAAGCTATGTATGTAACATCAATTCTTTGGTCAAGAATCGAGCCTACAACCTATTACAGTTAGGTTATCCCATTCTATCATGATAGACTCACTTAAAGAATTAAACACATAAGGCCAAGGCATACGCAACCAGTTCCCTTGCGTCTAATTAAACGTTAACAGTAGAATAGTGAAAACTCACCCAACTCACTATATAAATCTGGTAGTTCAGAATTAATTGGGCGTCACTCATCGCCGTTAAGCTTTCAAACCATATCGGGACAGAAAGTTCTAACATTTAAAACAAGTAAATTTTGGCTTATCTTATCTACCGCTCCTACGTACACTGGTACAAGTGCAAAAATGAAACTTTGTAGGCGAGTCATTAAAACGTTCCTAAGGTTGTAATTTTGTCATTATGAGAAGAAAGTGATTGCCTAAAATAATTAATCTTTTGAATAATTACATAATAAAAATAATTAATCCTTTAAAAAATGACAAAATAAAAATTTTAGGAATTTTTGAATGGCTCTACTGTAAAATTGTATTTTTGCACTTGTACCAATGTACGTAGGAGCGTGGTTATAACGTGGACGCGAGCGATGTACACATCTCTTGACTTTGAAAAATTAATTGGCGTGACCGCTTTAATTACGGCGTTTTGGAGGCACTCAACTACTAGCACTTATGTGTTGAGATATCAACGAAACTCTACATAAATAATTATGTTTTAAATACTTTAAAACTATCTATGTATTATCAATTATTTAATTGATATTAGAGAAAAAAATAAAATGAAAAAAAAGACAAGAATAATTCTTGAAAAATGGAAAGGGGCATGGATGACTATAGTCTATGTGTGTGTGTCTACTTCTGTATACATACATACATAGCTTCACGCTGTATCCCACAAATAGCAGGTAGGCAGAGGAAACCTGAGAACCTAGTGTTAAGACACTCCGTTCCCCAATTTTCCTTTCATAAAAAATTTCATTTCCTGGAGTCGGAATCGAACCCACAGCCTGTTGCGTTAACAGCCGCACGCTTGTGCCTCTGGGCCACGACAGGCGTTAACTAATGAATAAAATAATTAAAAAAACTGTTTGAATATCATGGGAATAATTAAAAAAAATATATTTTATTATCTTTACTTTAGTAAGATAGAGTTACGGCGTTGAGTTTCGCCACTTAACACGCAATATCTCAAATTCCGACGGAAAGAGAAAACATTCTTGACACCAGGTTCTCTCTGACCCTGCTATGCTTGATTATACATTCTTTTTTTTTACTTCACGCTGTATCCCGCATATAGCAGGGTAGGCAGAGAGAACCAGAGAACCTAGTGTTAAGACACTCCATTCTCTTTCAACATTTCCGTTACATGAAGCTACTTTTTAATCTATCTACATATGTTAAAAACATAAAAAGTTTATATCGTTTTCACTTGACACACCAAAGTGTTTCCATTAAAATAAAAAGCTAGCACGTGTCATAAATTTATATTTTTATTAAGCCAATTCTAAATACTAACATTCCCGTTAGTTCTATTTAGGTTTTGTATCGAAATGTGCGAACTTGTGTTTTTATATTGCAACAACTATTAAATCAAATTATTTTAACTGTTTCCGAAGTTTTTAAGGAAATGGAGCTTTTTAATTGAGTGTCTGTAATTACTTTTTAAGAGCTTTTGTTAAATATAGCTATATATATATAATATAAAGCCTGTCATACGCAGAGGCACAAGCGTGCGCCTGTAAACGCGACAGGTTGTGGGATTTTCATTTCCTGGGTTTGGTAGTACGGCAAAGCGCGGCGTTGAGCTCCACCACTCAGCACGCAATGCCTCAATTCGGTGGAAAGTGGGGAACGGAGTGTTTTAACACTAGGTTCCATCTGCCTATCCTACAATATACGGGATACAGCGTGAAGCTATGTTTGTATATATATATAAAAAGCTTGCGTTACTGAGTGACTGACAGACAATGTACAGGCGAGTGGTTGAAATCTTGGATGTGGAGTCCATGGGAAGTGTAGAGGAGCACTAGGAGAGGATTAATTGAAATTTCTACGAAAACGGGACAACGAGACTTTAGGTTTATAACGAAATTTTAGGTTTTATACTCAAATAAATTCGCCAAATACAACTAGTGTTAATATCAAATGCTACCCCGTAATATTAAGTAATTGGTAAAGCGTAATTCAGTAAGGCGTGAATAAGTGGATAAGTTCACCTGACTTGTATACAATTTTCGAAATATTGACAGCACCAATGACTTAAAGAAACAAAATAAATTAAATCAAATATTTTTAGGTAAAGAAAAAAAGTACTTTCGATTTATTAATTTATTGAGGCCTGGTATGGAAATATTATGAGTTTAGAATTCAATAGAAGCTGTGATATTGAATATCAACGACTGATTGAAATCAGTGATTGATTTAGTTAATATAAAGTTTGATTGATAGATTGATAATAAATCAATAAATGAGTCATCATGACGAATACTATTGATAACAAAACAACAAAAGCAATAAAACTACGTTCTAACAATTAATATTAGATATCATCTTGCTCTACATTTAAAAAACGTACATATTTTTAAGTAATTATAATAATTATTTCAAAATTATTATTTTTTATAAATAGGATAACTGTTTTGGACTCTTACGACTTATATACCTGTAGCCGTAAAACAATTTTTCTGATAATTTATTTTAACTAGATTTTTTCTGGATAGCGTAGTCAGAAAAAATCTAGTGTTAAGACACTCCATCCAAGTGGCGGAATTCAACGCGCTTTGTTTTACCAGAGAAAATGAAAAAATGTTTTTTTTTTATGGATAACGGATGGCGAACGAGCAGAAGGACCACCTGATGGTAAGTGGTTACCCTCGCCCTTGGACATCTACAACACCAGAGATGTTGTAGATGCGTTGCCGATCTAGAGGATACAGATGGAAGGGAAGGACAATGTAGTAGTCCGCTATCGGAACCACCACATTCTGGGGAAAGGATGGGTGAGAAGGGAGAAAACCTGGCTTACACGCCATCAAACCGGTACATAACATTAGATATTTGGCGGTTCGTCTTTGACATGATAGTGGTCGCGAGCCAGTCGGAGGACGAGCCTCCCACCATCTAAAAAATATATCAAAATCACGCCCCTGAGTGAAATTTGAACTCACAACCAATCATATTTACACTCAACGGTCCCACAGCGCCACTATGACCTCAAAAAAATATCATAGGAAATAAACAGGAAAGCTATCTTTTAAAATCAATATTTATAGGAAGGATGTGTCAAAGTTTATTAATCTGTTCGATTTAAATCGTTAAATCAATCAATTGATAGGAAGTCAAAGTGACACTGTCTGAGCTTTTGTCAGTTACGTTGTCAGAACGAATTTCTATTATCGTTTAAACGAGACTTTCTATTTGCACTAATTAGTTGAGCTTTTTTTAGTTTTGTGTTTCGTAAGCTCTTATAGCTTTTATGACTTTAAATTATTATTTTATAAGATATATATCTATATATAAATACTTGTATTACTGAGTGATTTACAGATTTACTGGCGAAACAACTGGCTATAGAAAACTGAAATATTGGCTTCTACTGCATTTTGGCGTAACTCAACGCCGCGCTTTATCTTATTAGAGTAGGAGAAACGAGAATAATTTGAACTATATAATCTGTTCTTTGATTAGGATTGAACTCCGAACCATCGCATCTATGCTTAATAGCCCAACGCTGCTCCACTATGCCATGATGGTTAGTTTTAAAATCGAGTTAATTTCAATATACTCGTATATGAAGCGCTTGCGTTACTAAGTGACTGACAGACAACGTGCAGGCTAAACTACTGCCCATAGAAACCTGAAATTTTGTATGTAGATTCCTTGAGGAGTGTAGGGGAGCACTAAGAGAGGATTCCCTGAAATTCCTTCGAAAATTAAAAAAAAAACGGAGTCTTCATATTTTATAGTCCCACGAAGTCGAGGGTTACAGCTAGTTGATAATATGGGAAGGACAGCAAATATAAACAAATGTTATGTATTGCAAATTAAACTTCACAACTTGACTCTGGATCATGGATAATGGATCGGGAAACTTAGAACATTACACGATATGCATAATTTTCATATATATTTATTATTACTTATTGGCACCTTATTTGTTTATATTAAAGATTTTTGTTTACTTAGATTAACCTAACCCAGTGGAATAGTGTTAGACAGTAAAACGATGGTTTTGAGTTCGGTTCCAAATCGGGGAATGATTATACTATATAAATTATTTTTTATTTCCCCACCTATTAGGACAACACGCAGCGTTGAATTTCGCTATTCAAAGAGTAACGTTTCGAAAGCAGACAAAAATAAAAGAACGAACTGTCTTAACAGCAGGTTCTCTCTACCTATCTTATCATAAGTGAAAATGCTAAACTTTTCTAAGGCATACTCGTACACCCTAAAACCACCTAAAACCAAGTTTATCTCACCACGTTAAAAATTTAAACATTAAAAATCTAAGCATTCTTCCACTATTAATCGAACTACAATGGCTCATGTTTAAACCTGACCATATAAGACCATGATTTCCGGTACAATAATAAAACCTATAGAATAAACATAGATGATACATCTCCTGAATCATTCAGTAATGATTAAGTTAAAAAAAATGCAAAGTATTCCTTAAATTTATGTTAAAGAATATTCGTTCCCCACATGGAGTGGGGAATGGAAATGTTGAAAGAGAACGGAGTGTCTTAACACTAGGTTCTCTGGTTCCCTCTGCCTACCCTGTAATGTGCGGGATACAGCATGAAGCTAAAAATAAGAATATTTATTTGACGTTTACACAACCATATTAAATTATTTGCTAAACATATTTTTGATCGAATTCAACGTTTTGAAACTTTGATTTTCCATATCGGTTATAATTGGCTATTCTTTTATAGATTAACGCATATTCCGCAAGTAAGATAATAAAGACATTCTATTCACTATGTCCACCTAATTCTAAGACGTTGCGTAGCGAAACTCAACGCCGCATTTATTTTACCATATTATATAATTACATGATTAAAATCTAATCATTCTTAAACTGGGAATCGAACCTAGAACCATCATATTTACACTTAAGCATTGTCCCACTGCACTAAGTGGTCAGATCTATGTTTAAACCTGACCATATAAGTCCTTGATTTCCGGTACAATACCAAAAACTCTTGTAGAATAAACATAAAGATTACATCTCCTGCATCATTCAGTAGTGATTAAGCGTTGTAAATATTTAATTAGTGTAAATAATGTATTCGCATGAGAAATGATTGTCGGCGCCAGCTCCTGGTTAGTTTAAATTTATTGTGCATTTGCTTGTTTTATTAAAATGTTTACTTTAAAAAAGGAGAGAACAGAGAGTTTAGACACTAGGCCAAATTTTTTGTGTCACTAGGCCATTTTTTTGTGTTAGCCTTAGCCATTCTAAAGCCTTGCCCCCTATGTAACATATTTTTTTAGCTTCACGCTATATCCCGCATATGGCAGGGTGGAGCAGGGAACCAGAGTATCTAGTGTTGAGACACTCCGTTCTCTTTAAACATTTCTGCTCCCCACTTTCCGCTAAATAGAGATATTGCGTACTGAATGGCGGGATTCAACGCCGCGCTTTGCCTTGTTACCAGAGCGAGGAAATGAAAATAATAAATATAAATTATATTAAATATCTAATATTTCTGTTCCCTGGAGTGGGAATTGAACCCACAGCCTGTCGGGTTTACAATCGCACGCTTGTGCTTCTGCGCCACGAGGGTCTCTGATATACATAAACTTACACATTTTGTGTCTATAATAAACTCATTTAATTAATACTTAATGAGTCATTAAAATTGGTTAATGATTTTTATACATCCATTAATTTACTTGCGATTTGTACCTCCATATAATTATGTCTTTAGCCACTGTAGTATTAAAAATTCTTATAAATTCTCATTTTATGACTTTTTTATGACACATAAAGGGATATGAACAAAATACAGGTATATTTGTGTATTTATACTAGTATCCCCGTTGACGCGTTAACAACGCGTTGCCTAGCAACGTATACGTTACTTTATATAAACATGGATGTCTAACTATGGTACTGTGTGTAACATTTATTGTATTAATTTATTATATTTTTACGATTTATTTTAAAAAAATAAGCTCTTTCGTCCGCATAATTTTCGTAAAAAGCGACTTTGCGTATTAATACATAGATTAACCATTATTTTTCTTTCTATGCTTTATTCTAATAGAATTTTTGATACAATACATATACTTCATTGACGTTAGACGCGATTTGCAACTGTGTTGTGTAAACGCGATTGGTTGTGGGTTCGATTCCCACCCGGAGGATATTTTAGTTATTTTTTCGCTCTAGTAAGGCAAAGAGCGGCGTTGAGTTTCGCCTTTTAACAAGCAATATCTCAAATTTGGGTTAAAAAGGGCGAACAGAATGTCTTAACTCTGAAGTGAACGTGAAGCTTTTATATACTTTATTAAAATTAATTTAACGTTTTTCATGTAAATATCACCAAACAAACCATCAATATAATGCTATAACAAACATAAAAAAATGTATTTATTTAGTTAATTCCAATATAAAGAGATACCAACATGTATGTATATATATACTAGCTGCTACCCGCGGCTTTGCTCGCGTGGTTAATGACAGTCCATACTACATACTATAGTGTACATGCGTTCATTTAAAGGCTTTGAAGTAGCTAGATTTTTTTATGTTTTTGACAAAAGATTATGTCTGAAATTTTTTTTTTTTAATAATGTATCCTACATCTCTTTACCTCTAAGAATATCGCAACTGTAGAATTATAGGGACCTAATCAAAAAACTCATGATTTTGATTTTTTGCCACGAAACGACTTAAGACAACGATCTTTATCAACTATGATTAAAACAAGAATATAATTTAAAAAAAAAAAAAATCTTTTCAGAAAACTTACATGTGTAAACCTATATTGACGTTCCCCAAAAATTGATATTTTTAAAATAGGTCACAATAATTCTAAAAGTGCGATATGAGTACAAAGTTTCATGATACTTAATTGAGTAGTTTTGACGTTAAAGTGTAACAAACAAACTTACATTCACATTTTTAATATTAGTAGGGACATTGTAATCATCACAGCTATATTCACGCTAAACCGGCTTTTGTTTATTGTCAATAGCACGTGCAAATATACTATGTTAAATTGACATACTGTACTAAAAATATATTTTAAAATTGCTTAATTTTTACTTAAATGTTCAGTTCTAGGTCGGTTTGAACATAAAACTAAAATTCAAGGTTCGAATCCTTGCTATGTAATGTATAGATATAACAAATATCGACTTACTTTGCTTGTATCTAAATGCGGCGTTGAGTTCCGCCATATAACGTGCAATGTCTTGAAAAATAATATAAAGCGGCTAACAAAGTTGAGAGTACAGAGTCTTGACACTAAGTTCTCTCTGACTACCTAACTGTGTGAATTAAGCGTGAAGATGCTTTTCTTGATTGTAGAATTTTTTTGCTTGTTTGCAGAAGTTAGTTTAATTTACCCATTTTAATGACGTTTATGTATTATATAGTAACAATATAAAACACTTCTTTTAGCAAAACCATTATTTATATATAAAACGTTTGCGCTACTGAGTGACTGAGAATCAACGGACAGGCGAAACGAAAGCCCATAGAAAGCTGAAATTTGGCATGTAGGCTCTTTGGAGAGCATTAAGAAGGTATTATTTCAAAATTTCTACAAAAACAGGATTTTAGCCGTCATTTTATAGTCCATGCGAATTAAGTCACAGAATACAGCTAGTAGTATCTATAAGAATGGTCACACTAAATGCTAAATTGAGTTTCAGGATACATTTTCCCTTAAAGGGACAAAAAGTAGCCAAATGATATATAATATATTCTTATTATAAAAAGTAACTAATTACCCAATTAAATATAAACCCTTTTAAAATCACCCAAGAATAAAAATATTTCATGGTATGTTGACGTCAATTATAAACGAAATATGAACTTTCTGTAATGTAATGCTTATTCGTTAGAGCGTTAGTAGAGTAAACTATCACTTGATTCAAATGCACCTCATTACCATGTCGGTCTGTCACCCCAATTTCACTTGACATTGCGCACGCGCTGCTTTTTTTTATTCGTCTGTATAAAAAAAATATTTAACGTTGGTGAGTTAGAGACGTTAGTTTTTTTTATATATTCTTTAAGTAGTGATTAGTGTTAAAAAAAATAATTATAAAGTTATTAGTACTTAATTTAATATGAACACAAATATATGATAGATAATATTAATATTTTAAAATATTCTTAATATAAAGACGTAAAAACTCCTCAAAGGCTACTTTATAACTTAAATTAACATAAAGGATACTTTTTATCTTGACAAATAGCATAATAATAATTCATGCTAAAATATATCAACATTTAGAATAGAATAGAATATAATTTATTGTACACAAAATATAAATAAACATAATATTTATTTATCACTCCCAAAACATAAGCAAAATCATGGACAGAAAGTAGTATAAAACATAAAATAATGCAAATTTAAGTAACAAGAAGATCTACTCTCGCTTTCCATAGCACGGGGCTAACAGAACATTGCGAATACTTTAATATGATAATGATAAAAAGTTAAATAATATTCATGACATGTTAATTTGACGGTGTATAAGTGTTAAACGCGCGTAATTGAATGCTGAGCGCGCACGCCCAACCAGTTATTGGTTACTTTTTATATGAGAATTATATGTTTAAAGTTAAACATTTGCATCCATTAGTTTAGCGTTTTGTTAGTTGTTGATGTGTTGCGGTGGTTGCAGATTTGAATTCCGATTTGTATATTTATGTCTTAGGTTGTTAAGTTTCATTAGTTGAGATGTTTTTGAGTATATGGAGGATAAATTGAAGTGACACTCTACTCCATTCTTCGGTTTCTGCCTAACTATATGAAGACGGAGAATATTGGATGTCAGAAGGTTATGACGTTTTTATATAGACAAGAGAGAAAGAAGAACAACGTTACTCACACTGTCATAGTTTATAAATGTGCAATTTTTCTGTCAATTATTTATATATACAATTGCTAAATACGCTGGCTAGTTGCGGAACTAAGCGCCGCATTTTATCTTATAGGTGGCGAGAAATAAAAACCTAAAAACAAGCCAAAGCCAAGCGCCAAGATGGTCTTATGAAATATAGAGTATTTTTGAAATAATATATTGGATGTAAGTAAAGTGCAAAGTATTTATGGATCGTGGATCTTGGCATGTCATCTCCAGCACACAGTGGGGGAGGCGGCGTGAAGGTATGTACAAATTGAAGCTCTACACTAATTATATATATTAAAAGATTGCCTCACTTATATTATATATATTAAAGCTTGTAATATCTGTTAGTTCTTCATTTTAAAAATGGCTAAATAAATTTAAGAGGAAATTGGCACGTGATTATATGAATTAACATTTAGGATACTTCTTTATTTTTCCATTATAATTAAATTATCTATATTAAAACACTCAGTACTTACGTCTTTCTGGACTCGATTTAAGATATTATGAAGTGATTGGTAATAAATCTCTTTGCTTTTAACTTTTCATCTGCTAAAAGATATATAGTGTGGAGTTGTGTAAATCTTGTTTAACCAGAACTGGTAAAAAAAAAATACTTTTAAAAAGCTTATAAGCTTTCTTTCCATAGATTAAGTTTGAGTTTAAAATACTTTACAGTTAAAAAGGTTTCAATCACGTCACGATGGCGACTATAATCACGAAATATATTATCTAGATAATTTTATTTATAAAAGATACTTTTTATCCTAAAAAAAGTATCTTATAATATAGTTGACAATCATCTTACTCTTATAACCATTATTTTTTTTAAATTCTTTATTAACTTGATACAGAAAACTACAAGCAAGACATCGCAGGTCAGAATCCAGTCTATAACTATATATAACAGTCATTAAAAGATACAAATTATCCCTTCAGCCCCACGCACTGCGCTCGCACATTGATCGATTGCGTTATTTAGTACTTCGCGATTTGTATATTACTGATACCGATCTGTACGTAACTCATGTAATTGGAGTTATTTTGAAAGAAAAACTTAATTTATGTGATATTTTTTAATATATGATGATGGAGTATGGATATGGAATGGTTGTGGGTTCGATTCCCTCTCGGGGGGATTATTATATTACTTTTAATAGTGCTAGTATTATAATAGTAACAAGCTTCGTCTCTTTACGTTGTGTATGTACATAGCTAATGAAAATGAGGACTTGGATTAAATATATTTTTATTTCTTTTTATATACTTAATTTTTTTTAAACGGTTTTACGATTTTTTATATAGCTTTTTTTTGGGTAATCAGAGAGAAGTGATTGCACTTCGTTCTGCACTTTTCTCCCGAAAACGAGTCATTGCGTGATAAGTTGTAGAACTCAAGAAGTTTTATATGTTCAGAGCGAATAGTAAGTTACACTTTTTGGTTAAATTTTTCAAAATAGCGTGTTTTTATAGGTTACTTCAATATTTTTTTCTTAAACTTTTCGAAAATCACGCTCAAAGTTTCCATTATAGAGACACAAACATACACAAACATACATATACACCTAATAAAACAAAATATATACACACGTGAATACCTGACAATCAGCACGCAAGACGCAACCGATAGTAGTGGTACTATGCAAATCCGCGACTCCCGCGTTACGTAGCTAATGGGACCACTTCAAGTAATTTCCACTCGGCTCAGGCTATTTTATTTATATCCATCGTAAACTATGTTACCTACACTACTGTAGAATAGTATAGAATGCACTTGTACGAATATAGTAATATAGTTGGTAGATATGTACTGAGTTGCGTTTGAAACGCATTCTTGTATCGTAATTTTATGTTTTATGATGATTTTATGGTGATTTTTAGGTTGTTATGGCTTAGTGGACGGTGATTGATTGTAAGGGTAGGTAGTGGATTTGATTTCCACTATGGGGAACCGTGTTTAAATAATGATAAGGATCAGTTGGGGAAGGATAAAATAAGGGTAAATGTTAATAATAAACATTTTTAAAGTTTTATTCATATTGATAGAAAATTATTTTTAGTAAATATATTAAATTTTGGACGTAACGGGACTCGAACCCGCGGTCTTTTGTAAACGTTTTAGCCATTCGATCTATGGCTTACTGTTTAGAGCATCTTAACAGATGTATATACAAATCATGAAAATTAAAAAGATATTTTTTTTTTATCTGTATCTTCATATGAGACTAGGCTCTTAGCCTAGTAATTCTAGTATTAATACACTACATTTTTCATTTTTCAATTGCCATATTAATATATATTTTCATTTATTTATTTTTTTAGCTTCACGCTGTATCCCGCATATAGCTAGATAGGCAAAGATAACCTGAGCACATTAAGCTAAGATTTCCGTTCTAAACTTTTCGCCGAATTGAGTAATTGCGTGCTGGATGGCGGAATTCAACGCCGCCCTTTGTCTTGTTACCAGAACAAGGAAATGAAAATACTAAACATTAAATATTGTAAATATTTTATATATTTATTTTTCGGCTTAGAAATCGAACCCACAACCTGTCACGTTTGTAGTCACACGCTTGTGCCTCTATACCTCACAGGCCTCGGGTTGGAATATTACTAATATAATATATTAATATAAATAAGTAAATATAAGACACTTGTTCTAACACCCTAGAATAGACGATTTAAACGTTATAATCATGAATGATAAGGATTATCGTTTTATCTGACGTTCGCTCGACAGCCTCCTTTTTGCTTCCTTGTGATACCAAACAAAAATAAACATAATTTGTATTTGAAAAAATCAGAGTTACATTAGAAAATTAATGTATATTTCTTGAAAAAAGTTATTTTATAATAATATATTTTATTTTATATTTCTTACCTCTTTTCTTTTTTTATAAGGTAAAAAAGGTCTGAAGACGTATGTATGTTAACACTGTTTACCCCATTGATATGTAAAATACACATTTCCTTAGTACAAACCAATGACACTGTGAGTTTAATAATAGTATATATAATAGTATTTATTTTATTGACTTAATATATTTCTATTAGATTATTCTGAAAAATTATTGGTTTTGTGTACTTCTCCATGTATGCCAATTGTCATATTCCTCCATCCGCATTTCATAAAAAGGGTATCCAAAGTACCAAACCAACCAAGGGTATCCAAGAACGCCAACCATGCCGGTCCTGGGCAACCATTCAACGTGCCACAGGGCGTCCTACGCTCCGCTTGCCTAAGCGCGGTCTCCACTCTAACAAGTGTCAATAAGAAATTAAATATATATTTATTTTTAATAAAACTACATACTAAATATTTAATACATAATAATAATAAAACACATAAATACAAAATGTTATTAAAAGGATGATTTTTATAAATTATTAAGAAGGAAGTCGTATGACGCAAATACGTTAAACCTCACAAGGCTCTTTATAAATAAATTCTCAATTTTGATAGCATTGTTTATGTCTGTTTCGACTAGGACCAACGACTAGTACACTAGGTAGGTTGCTGTAAACATTTCGCAAAGTAAACATTCATCGATAAAGATGTACGATCGGACATGACAAAACACGGCGTTGAGTTCCGCCATCTAGCACTGCCTCGAAATAGACATAAAAAAATTACAAACAATATATTCAAATTTTACTTTCAAAAATAAATATATATCAATTCGGCGGAAAGTGGGGAACGGAGTGTCTTAACACTAGGTTCCCTCTGCCTACCCTGCTATATGCGGGATACAGCGTGAAGCTATGTATGTAAGTAATAAATATATATGTACATATGTATGGGTCTTAGAATATTATTAACACGATATGAGAAGCTGCGTTCTAACATGCTTAGTAAAAGCATAAATCGATACACACATTTAATTATTTTTTAAAGAGCATTAATAATTGCACCTCTTCTTTTTGAAGTCGGTTAGCAAGTAGGAAATAAGCTAAATTAAGTGTTATAATTAGTAAGAAACCTTCAAAATTATTTTACATCGCGATAAATCAACTGAGCAGTCTGTGTAAGTCATAAAGATGGAACGGCTAGATTTATACACTGATAAACGAAAATTATATACATATATAATATATTTGTATATATATTCATGTTTCATCTCGCAGTGTTAAGACACTCCGGTTTCCACTTCCCGGCAAAAGAGACATGGGACCCTACGTCGAGCTTTGATGCCACAATTCGTCGGTAAATAGGGAATGGAGTGTTTTAACACTAGGTTCCCTGTGCTTACCCTGCTATATGCGGGATACAGCGTGTATGTACGTCGACTTTTGTATAAGCAAAGAGAAAACGTTAAAAGTAATTTATTTTGAAAACCACTACATATGTTATTAGAGTGACACACAGGATATAGTGATGAATTTGCATTGATTATGAATACATACACATACATACATAGCTTCACGCTGTATCCCTCATATAGTAGAGTAGGCAGAAGGAACCTGAGAACCTAGTGTTAAGACACTCCGTTCCCCACTTTCCGCTGAATTGAGGCATTGCGTGCTGAGTGATGGGACTCAATGCCACGCTTTGCCTTGTTACCAAACCCAGGAAATGAAAATACTTCATTTCCTGGATTGGGAATAGAACCCACAACCTGTCGCGGTTACAGTCGCACGCTTGTGCCTCTGCACCAAGACAGGCGTTTGATTATAGATTAATTATTTCGTCTTTAATCCTCTAAGAATCAACGACGTCATGGTTGTAGATTCGATTCTCACTCAAAATGATTGTATTTCAATTATTTTGCAATTCCCCATTCTAGTAACACAAAATGCGGCGTTGAGTTCCGCCACATAGTACGTAATGTCTCAAAAAGTCAAAAATAAGCTAAAACTATGGACTACCAATAACAATATATTTTAAAAGACGTAAAAATAATCATGTCATAATCTACATACTATGATATATTAAACCGGAACCTAAGTAGCAAAAAATTTTAATGTTTACGTAAATTTTATGAATTATTGTTACTATAAAAAAAAAATATTTCCATATTTATTACAAAAGTTGTTTAGGAAGATTTAAATAAAATAAAAAACAGTAATAATATTACAATGACTGTCCTGGCGCAGAGGCACAAGCGACTGTAAATGCAACAGGTTGTGGGTTCGATTCCCACTAAAGGAAATGGAATTTTTCATTTCCTACATTTGGTAACAAGGCAAAGCACGGCGTTGAGTTCCGCCACTCAGCACGCAATGCGTAATTTCGGCGGAATATGGGGAAAGGAGTGTCCTAACACAAAGTTTCTTTGCATATATAAATAAAATAATAATCAAAGATTATCAACTTTTAAGTAATTAGAATCATAACTTTTCTCTTGTTATTTCCACAGTTCTTGTATAAATATTCATACAATATGTTCTCTAAGATATTATGATTGTTATGTAAATACTCTACAATTTAGACTGACTTTGCCTACATTTTACTTTAAGTTACGAGTATATGGTTAGTTAAATTTTACGTTTCATGTAAAAATACGGACAATTGTGTATCTATTTTTAACCGACTACAAGTTGACGCCTGTCGTGGCACAGAGGAACAAGCGTGCACTGTAAACGCGACAGGTTGTGGGTTCGATTCCCAGTCCAGGAAATGGAATTTTTCTTTTCCTGGGTTTGGTAACAAGGCAAATCGCGGCGTTGAGTTCCGCCACTCACCACGCAATGCCTCAATTCGGCGGAAAGTAGTGAACGAAATTGTTGAAAGAGAATGGAGTGTCTTAACACTAGGTTTCCTCTGCCTACCCTGCTATATGCTGGATACAACGTAAAGTTAAAAAAAATTATAATTAATTTTTAACCGATTTTAAAAAATGTTATCATCACTAAATAAAGTAAGAGTTTTAAATTTTGTACATTGTACATGTAGATAAATTCACAGAATAATATTAAATAGTGTCCCCGTTGACGCGTTAACTACGCGTTGTCTTTAGCAATGTATATGTCACTTTATATAAACATGCATGTCATACCATAGCAATGTGTAACACTTATTTTATTAATTTAATAAATGTTTTATGCATTATTTTAAAAAGATATTATCATTGTGCACTCCTTCGCTATATAAACTATAAATGTGGCAAGTTTAATGTTTCTCTGTCCACGTAATTTTCGTAAAAAGGGGTCCAAGGTTTTTGCTTCACGTATTAATATCTATATATTTAACACCTATATTATAACATATAATTTATTTACATTAGAATTATATACCCTATATAATTCTCACGCCTTACCTAGACTTACGCCTGTCATGGCGCAGAGGCACAAGTGTGCGACTGTAAAGCGACAGGTTGTGGGTTCGATTCCCACTACAGGAAATGAAGTATTTTCATTTTCTGGGTTTGGTAATAAGGCAAAGCGCGGCGTTGAGTTCCGCCACTCAACACGCAATGCTTCAATTCGGCGGAAAGTGGGGAACGGAATTGTTGAAAGAAAATGGAGTGTCTTAACACTAGGTTCTCAGGTTTCCTCTGCCTACCCTGCTATATGCGGGATACAGCGTAGAGTTAAAAAGAAAAAAATTCTCACTGACTGACCAAATTCACAGCCAAAGCTATTAGGTGCGGGAAGTTAAAATTTAACATGGTGGTTCCTTAGTTAGTATCAGTGCAATTCTTGAAATTTCCATGGGAAAGTAATGTTAAATCGAATTACACCGATAGTATAATATTCTTACGTATTTTTGTTTCATTCTTTCACTGACTAAATTTTATACATTTATCTGTTCTTGTACTTTATCGTGACGCATTTTTACATCAAATTTCAAATTACAACCATTTAAAGAAGTTTCACCTCAAAACGTCCATCTTAAATACAAAATTCTGAAACCAAACAAAATTCGTGACCAAAATCAAATATTACACGTACATATATATAAAAAGAATTAAAACCTCAATTTTCCAGGTTCAATATAATTTTGAAGCGATGCCAACAGACGGACGTTGGCTCGCGGCCAGACGTACGAGTACACCTACGGCAGAAGAAACGGGGCAACAAAACAGGTAATTACGTATCTTCATTTGACCGTGGTGGTATGTTTTTGCTGTTTCCGGTCGACCGCGGCCCGCTGCCTCGGATATGGGAAAATAGTTGAAGTTGGAAAGAAATGTGCTATGTTTTCTAGTCCTAAAAGTGCTTTGAAAATTATGGAAAATCATAGAGGTACCACTTGCGTAAAGATTTACGCAATATGTCTTTCTATATACGTAACCTATTTTACTGACTGCTTGTATCCCGCAGCTTCCTTTGCGAAAACTATAAAATCTAAAATCTGGTTCTCGTAGAAATTTCTAGGAATCCTCTGTTCGTTTAGTGACTGCCTAATTTCAGCTTTTTACGGATAAGTATATATTAGGAAAAATGTCGACATACCATTTAACTACATTGAAAAGAACGAGTGCCAGTTACTAATCATGCTTGCCAATTGCCAATAATAAGTCATATTTTTTTACATTTGCAGAGGGATCGAAATTTAGTTAGATTAGTTAATGTTAGTTAAAATACTGATGGGATTCACGAACTATTGATACACCCTTTGTTATAATTAAAAACACATCCTTAGGTATTTTAGCTAGGAAATATACCACTTATCGACACTTTGATAATTTTTCAATTTATCATGAATTCTAGCGTTAGGTTACGCCGCACTATGTCCAATCAAACCAGTTCTTCTATATTTCAAACCATTATATTATAAAGTTTATTTGCCTATCAATGTATACATTTTCCTGATGCAAATGAGACACGTTTTGACTCGTTTATTTCTAGATATTAAATAATAAGTTATCTAAGTAAAAGACTGCAACCACAATTTCAAAGCACGATAAATAAATATCGATCGAACAGTAATAAGCGTACAAAAACAATCTCGACGTCACGCTAACTGGGCAAAGTGTAAGTGTTACACGTGAAGCGATTTGTTATATAGGAAAAGCTACTTTTGACAGATTTCAAAGAAGGAAATAAAAATTTTAAATATTGTATTTCCCGGGTTTGGTAATAAAGCGAAGCACGGCGTTGAGTTCCGTCAATCTCAGCACGCACGAGTCTCAGCACGCATTGCCTCAGTCCGCCGGAAAGCTATGAACGGAATTGTAAAAAGAGAATGGAGTGTCTTAACACTAGATTCTCAGATTCCTGCTGCTTACCCTGTTATATGCGGTATACAGCGTGAAGTTCAAATAGCGAAAGAAGATTCTAAATTCGACTGTAATTTCTTATGTCTGTTAATATAACTTTTTACCGAACGAACCAATTTTTATGTATTTATTTATATGATAGCTAGTGTTTGTGATGTGGCCGAAGTTAAATTTAGTTAAGATCTGACAAGTAATTTTTGAATTATTCGTAATAATTTTCATTTCAAATCGGTTTTCTTTTTTGCTAGAATCTTAATTACGAAATAGTAATATAAGTTGTAGTGTGTATCTGCTACGTATGAAGTTTCGATGGATAAGTTTTTCTAGAATTATTATTTTGAATATCAAAACACACGTCAGATTGATATGTCCTTTTTAAAATTATCCAAATTTTTAAACTAAATCATAAAATTTTTATTAGTACAATATTTAATAACAGTCAAAGTTCAAAATTTGATACGGTGGAATAATTATATTTAAATTATCTTCATTTCCGTTTTCCACCACTCAACATACTATGTTTCGTTTTCAGGTGGAAAGTGAAGAACGTAGTCTTGATACTAGGTTATCTCTGTATACACTGTTGTGCGTAAAAAAAATTAAAGAATCTCTTACCATAGGTAACTATATCTACTTCAAAACTCAATGTCTCTCAGTCCGTCATGTCTTACACAGTGTCTAGACATTAAGTTCTTTCTGATTTCTATGAGAGATAAAGGTGAAGCGGAAAAAAACCTAAATAAGCTCTTAACTTGTACCCAACATGTTTACCAATTCCGTTGCGTTTATCCGTCGATTTGCCGTAAACAACCGATAGCTACGATATTAGCGAGCACGTGACATATTTATTATGAATACGATCTAAGATTAATTGCAGATCTTGCAACGAATAATTAAATGTTGATACTTACCTGTATGTATGTATGCATGTATGTAAACTAGTTCTATTGAGTAGAGATGCATGTGAGATGTTTTTATTGAGGTTTTTCTTGTGCATAAAGAATAAACGTTACAATTACTCACATATATTGTTGATAATAAATATGGAAATTTTGGCAAATAAATAAGTTCCTAAATATATTCTATAATATTTTTTCCAGGGTAGCTTGGGAGAACCTAGTGTTAAAATACTCCGGTTGTAATTTAAGTCTGTATTTGAGACATTGCGTGATAAAACGCGTAACTCAACCTCACTGTATATCTCTCGTCTCTAACTAGAGTGAAATCCTAGAGTGAAAAAAGTTTAAATATTACAAAAATAATTTAATAAAAATAATTTAAGTTTCTTTTCCAATAGGGATCGAACTTTCGACTAATCAACCTTACTAATAACTAAACATTCTTAGTCAGTGTGTAGGTCCTGCTGGCCCGTAATGACATTGTAGGAGATGTCACGAAAAAAATCTTCACAGTTAAATTACATTAGTAAATATATGACTTTATAACACATTTTTTTCTCCACATTCAGTCCAGTAGGAGAGATTAGGCATTTGAACTAAACGTCACACTCTGTCTAGGAAAAAGATTGATAAAGTCGACGAACGAAAACAGACGGACGTGTGATAGGATCATTTGAAGCTTGTTATCACTATCAAAGCCTTATCATTCAATAAAATGATATCAAAACAGTTTTAACCCTTTGACTGTGATACGAAAGCTCATTTAAGTTTTCATATTATCATAAATTTATAATCAAAAACAAATTAAGAAAGAAAAGCTTTGTTACGCATAGCAGGGTAGTCAGAGAGAAGACAATGTCAAGCTACTCCGTTCACCATGTTTACCGCTTTCTACCCGTTTTGTTAAGTTGCAGAACTAAACACCGCGTTTTGTCTTACCATAACGAAGAAATGAAACTAATTGAAATACAATTATTCCCCTATGTGGGAACCGAACCCACAACCCATCACATTTACAGTCAGACACCATCCCACTGCGACACGACGACCTCAAGTAAAAATAACACAAAATATCTTCTCACGGCCTATCGAAATCATCATATGGAAACATGATCTTACTTTTTATGTGTATTTTCGAAATATGTATGTATGTATGTATGTATGTTCTTGTATGTAGCTTTATGGAAGGCCAATAAATATATCGGTGTATCGCAGCTGACGGTTCTACGGGGCAACGGTATCTGGAAGGCGCAGACGAGCGGTTAAAACGTCGGAATTTTTCTAATGGTTGTTTTGATACTAATATATGGAATGCATTATATATGCATGCAATATTTCTAAACAGATATTCCATGTTGCCAGGGATAGGTAATATAGCTGACTGCCAATTTTGATTGGTTAAAGAGGCACTAAAAGGAGGCATCGTTGTGGCATCCGCGAGCGATCCTGTGACGCCTCACCTAGGCGGAAAAGGTTTTCGCTGGGTTTTGGTAGGTATTCGGATTTCGTTCCGGTGGGTCCCACAGTATCATCCATTAGTATGGCAGAGTTGCCTTCCGCACGTTGTGTAAAATACATTTCCCAGCGATATAAGAAAAAAGGCAGAGAGAAGCTAGTGTCAATACAATTCGTTTGTCGGTTTCCGCCCGAATTCAAAACATTGCGTGCTTAGTAGCGGAACTCAACGCTGAGTCTTACCAGGACAAGAAAATAAAAAAAATATATAAATATTATCTTTTTCTCACAACCACTGCATCATAGTCACACTTAATGTATGGCTTTAACTATCACAGCGGTTTATATAAATAAAAAAATAATAAAACAGCCCGTCTGTATCAAGTAAACATTTTAACATTATGAAAGAGCAGGCGAGCGACCGTCGACGTAATTACACAACTTGGGACCCAATGAAAACCCATTTTTATGGCGATACGCGATAAACCAACGCATTCACCAGCCAGATAAAAACGATGCGACGTCAGAACGCTATGTACTTACTTACTTCGGGATTTCTCGCTTTCTCAGCTTGACGCTTAATCTTGAATAGCAATGAGAACCTAGAGATAAGACACTCCATTCTCCACTTTCTGCCCGAATTCCAGACATTGCATGTTGAATGGTGGAACTCAAAGCCGCGTTTTGTCTTTTCATAACGGGGAATTTCATCAGTCATATAAAAATGATGTGACGTTAAAGTACGAAATACTCACTGATTACAACCGCTATATATGGACTAGCCGTATATATTATTTTCTCTCTTTCTTTCTCTCTGCTACACTCTTCATTCCGTGCAATAGGGCCGTAAAATAGAACTTGGTGTTAAGGCACTCTGTTCTCAACTTTATGCCCAATTTAAGACATTAAGTGTTAATAAACAAAATTCGATATATTTAATGTTTAAGGACTAGAAAAGGACGGTTTGACAACCTTCCTATACATGAAAAAACGAGACGTTACACTGCCTTATAAAAAATACATAAAATTTAATAGAAAATCACATTTTTTCAGTTCAGCAAATGACATTCTATAAAAGACACCAGAATTCTAATTACTTGTTAAGGCATTCCCAGTTTTTACTTACTCTTAATTGCTAGGAACTTCGCTCCAATGATTGTTGACCTTTACGCTTCTCACGATATGTCAGTATTTCTAAAATATGCCTTTATTGCCCTTTCATACACACTTGTATTAAACGGTTAAAGTAAATAAAGTTTTTTTTACAGTCTTCTTGGCACAGTGGAACAGTAAATTGTAAGCGCGGTTGGTCGTGGATTCGATTTCCACTCGAAGGAATAATTATATTTGAATGTCTTCGCTCTGGTGAGATAAAGCGCGGCTCTGCCACTTGACGCGTAATTCCAGATATGCGAAATAAAGCGTGAATCTGCGAACAAATGTTTTTTTTTTTAATTTGGTGCCAACGTGACACAATAGCATAGTATCTAAATTATGCACGGTAGTAGTCGGTGCAGTAAAGTATAGAACGGAGTGTCCTAGTAAAAAATTATTCTTTCAACTTACATTTCTATGTGGGAAGCTAATATAATAGTACAATATAAATTTTTAATATTAGTAATGTTTTAAAAATAATCCTCTCTTAATACTCCCCGAAGCTCCCTAAAGAGCATATATGCCAAATACGTTTCTATGACCATAGTTTCGCGTGTACGTTGTCTGTCAGTCACTAAGTAATGCAAGCGTTTTATATATATAGAGTTATTTCTATGAAAAAAATTACGTTCCTTACTTTTCTATGTTAAATGAAAACACAAGTGCTTAAAATCAAGATTTCCTTCTTTATTATTAAATAATATTATTAATTTATGAATACTTTTTCAAGCAATGACGTCAAACATTATATTTTATAGTTTCACACAATTTTTTGCAACAACGAATTTAGATATAAAAATTGATAATTCTATTATTGCTATAACAAAGCTAGTTATGCTTGTATGTTTTTGTATCACTTTTTATAATAAAAAAATGGTAATAATTACCGAAAATTGTAATTTTAATACATTAAGAGTGAATCCTAAAACGAGTATATCTATACAAATATATACATACATACATAGCTTCACGCTGTATCCCGCATATACAGGGTAGGCAGAGGGAATCTAGTGTTAAGACACTCCGTTCCCCACTTTCGCCGAATTGAGGTATTGCGTGCTAAGTGGCGGAACTCAACGCCGCGCTTTGCCTTGTTACCAAACCCGGGAAATGAAAATAATAAATTAGATAAACAAAAAATAAGATTTTTATTAGCTTCATACTTTTTTAGAGAACTAAGTTCCACCCGAAATCAAGATATTACGTGTAGAGATGGCGGAACTTAACGCCGCGGTTTGTCTTGCCAGAGTGGGGAAATGATGGTTTAGATTAGATTTTAACAAAAGAAGAAAACTTATAACAGAATGCACTATAAAGTAAAATTATTACGAATAACTCAAAAACTACTGGTCAAATTTAACTAAATTTTTAGGGGACCACATCAGAATGACCAACAATCATATAAAAAAAGAATCATCACACATAAAAAAACAGACGAACTGAGAATTTGCTCCTTTTTGGAAGTCGGGTAATAAGATGCGGGTCACTTTTTACGAACACAGAGATTAAATACCAATGATAAGAAAAGCATAAATATTGCTAATAATTTGTAACATAATATGTTAATTCGTTTCGAACTGTACTTTTTTTATAATAAAATGTTAAATATTTACAAACGTGTATATATATATTTATAACGTATTGGGGCTGAAACCGGATGGATTCCAAAAGACCCAGGTTCGAATCCTGCGCCAATGAAATATATTAATATTTCTTTATTTTCCCTGATCTAGTTACCTCATCGTAATGTCTCGAATTTTGGTGAAGCGGAGAACGGAGTGTCTTAACCGTGCTATATGGAATATATTATTTTTGCTTATTAATTTAATTGTACGTATTACAATATAACTTTTTAAATATGAAATAGATAAAATAATTAAAAAAATACAATTATTAACTATAAATAGAATAAAAGTTATTGTTTATAATAATAAAAATCCTCGAATTTGGCTGGTTAATAGAGAATGGAGCGACATAACACTAAGTTCTCCCTGTCTACCCTTACATGAGATAAATCACTTATTACCAGACGTGACCGACCAAGGCAGACCCCACGTGCCAGTCCTCCATTCAAATCCATAAAAAAAAAATCTCACACGTTACAATTATAAACGCGATAATAACTCAAAGAATGTATTTGAATTACAAATTGTACACAGCAGACGGTTTTAGCGCGAAGCGAATAAATAATATGAAATTATGCAAAGCGTTTGAGTTGATACCTCACTTGCCTGCGACCTTGACATAGACTGCCAGAGTATCTTGCTTCATGCATATGGACGTTCGCACCGCACCGGCACACCAAGTGCTGCCTTATGAATACATTTTATTATTTAAAATGTTGATTACTAAAACAAATACGGTAGTACTACAGGGTGTTCTGCTGGGACCTATATTCTTCTTTATAGGTATTTTTTAGCTACACGCTGTATGCCGCACATAGCAGAATAGGCAAAGCGAACGTGAGAATCTAGTGTTATGACACTCCGTTCTCTTTTAACATTTCCGTCTAACATTTTTAAATCGAATTTAGGCATTGCGTGCTGAATGGCGGAATTAAACGCCGCGTTTTGCCTTTCTTTATAGTTAATTGATATATATGAGTATTTAAATCGATATTTCGATTGGTTATATTCAAGGTGATCGAGTCAGGCGCGCCCACGCACCTAACGTTACGTCACTAGCTGCTCTCTAGAACAATACATTTCGTGATACTTATGAAATCGTTTACACCTTCTACTGTGTTTAATTCACCTAAATATTACATTGTTAAAACGTTATTCTTTTTAGATGTAGCGAATGGAGTGTCTTGACACTAGGCACTGTGGTGTCAGAGACTCTTCTAAGCGTGAGGCTACTTTTTTGTTAATAATTTTAGTGTCTCATTTACATAGTTTTTTAGGTATACAGCTATTTAGTGTAAGCTATTAAGTTACAACCGAACTCAGAGATATCGATTAGTGCGCTATGTTAGCAGGTAATAATTATTAAAATTCTAATTAACTTTAATTGCAGCTTAACGCTTTTGCTTCATCTGCAGGACTTAGAGTTAAGATACTCCGTTATGCGCTTTCCATCAATATGAAGACTATATTATATAGTATATTGTTGTTTCTTTTTTATTTGTAACAAACATGTATGATAAAGATAGGAAAATGAAAATAATTTAAGTCGTTAGCTTGAGTGAGGATGGAACTCATACAATTCACGTTTACAGTGAGGCACTATCCCACTGCGCCACAAGGGCTTTCACGTAATAAAAAGCAAAAAAAATATTTCTTGTTATATTCCATATTTTGAATATACTAGTTAACCGACTTCAAAAACAAGAAAGTATTTATCAATCCAATTGTACTATTTAATATGGGCTACCGCAAACTCTTTACTGAGTAAATAGTCAATTTTGATGATACTTTTCTGATATGATAGCTAATGCTTCTGATGTCCCATTCAAAATTTTAGTTAGTTATTGATTTATTAAAAAAAATATTACTTTTCAGTGCATTTCATTTCACATCGGCTTACTTATTTCGGGATAAAATTTTCAATTATTGATAGTCCAACACACCGTATAAGACACACAAAGTACATATTGACCCGAGGCGAATCGGCTGACAATAAAAACAAGACAACAATCGTGTGTTTCCATTAAACAAATTCGTGAATACGTAATGTGGCTCAATGCCCGATATTAATATTTATACGATATTTGAATAGATCGCTGATATCGCTCGTTAGCCACTTCATATTTTCATTGTACGACACGACTAGATTAAATCCGGTTATTATGTTTAGTTGCCATTACATTGATACGATCGTCTTATTTTCCAGTACTATTGTTTTCAATTTAATGGCTATTTATTGTGTTTTATCAAAATCGATTTAGTTGTTTGGTTTTGAATTAGGAAAATATTAGTATGACTTCAAATTAACAATTGTTGTATGTTTTTTTTCTTTATAACTGTTAAAAATTCGTAATTCGTAAGATTTCGAAAAAAAAATTAAAATTTCGTAAAAATAGTTTTCTCTGTTTTATATTTTATTATATTTAATTGCTATTTATTATATAATGTTACTCACGCTTCTACAGACCTATATGTATTTCTGCTTTACTTGCCGCTTTTTCGTTGTATCTAGTTTCAAATATATCGTTTACAAAAAACTTTGACTTCAAAAAAGTAATTAAAAATTAAAATATCCATATACGTATAATGTTCACAAGCACTTTTTTCTTAAATATTTCTTTCTTACACCTTCACGCTAATGCAAAGCCTGCAAACGAGGCAGTCAAGAACCCAGTGTCAAACATCTTGCTCCTTCACATTCCGTCCAAATCGAGAAATTGCGTGCTAAGTAGTGGAACTTAACACCGCGTTGTATCTCA
This sequence comes from Philaethria dido, assembly GCA_033558755.1. Classification (NCBI taxonomy): domain Eukaryota; kingdom Metazoa; phylum Arthropoda; class Insecta; order Lepidoptera; family Nymphalidae; genus Philaethria; species Philaethria dido. The sequence goes on from JAKGSA010000257.1 coordinate 261,454, forward strand.
CTATTATTTACTAATATATTTTACAACATTATATCTTATTAAATATCGTATGCAAGTCGTGATTTATAAAAGTCTCATATTTGGTGTGAAGCCGATTCTATATGTGTTTGTTTGTTGAGATTTGCTGTTAGCAATTAGCTTATCTGTGGCTAGGATTTTTTGTGCGCTACCATTAGCTATGATATGTTAAGTAATTTATTTCTACTTCACTCTTTCTCTTATACATTTGGTTAATGTTAGAGCCTAGTGTTAAAACACTCTGTCTTCCATATACTGCTTGAACTCAAGTGAGTGTTGAGTGGCGAAGTACTTTTTTCTTTCTTTTTCCAACTTCACGCTTTCTCTCATATAGTGGTGTAGACAGAAAACCTAGTGTCTCCGTACTCTATTTTTCGTCCTAACTCGAGTGATTGTTGAGTGGGGAATTATTAATTTTACATACATACATAGCTTCACGCTGTATCCCGCTTATGGCAGGTAAGGCAGAGGGAACCTAGTGTTAAGCCACTCCGTTTCCCACTTTCCGCCGAATTAAGGCATTGCGTGCTGAGTGGCGGAACTCAACGCCGCACTTTGCTTTGTTACCAAACCCAGGAAATGAAAAATTCCATTTCCTGGAGTAGGAATCGAACCCACAACCTGTCGAGTTTACAGTTGCACGCTTGAGCCTCTGTGCCACGACTATAAGACTATAATAAAAATATTAACTCAACATAAAAAATTCCACAAGTTAAAATCGAACCCACTGCCACTGTCCTTACAATCAAATACCTGCAACAATGTAATATAAAACAATGTATTATTTAACAAAGAACATTATTCTATTCAAGTATACTATAATTATGTTATTGTTATGAATTAAACAGTGTTAATGTTCACGCGGAAACGCTAATTAATGTCATAAATTCAACTTTATGTAACTTTTTTTATCAGCTTCACGCTTTATCTCATAGCAGGGTAGACAGAGAGTGCCTAGTGTCATGACACTCTGTTCTCTTCTTTTCGGCCGGATTGCGAGACGTTGGAATATAATCATTGCCCCGAATGAGAATCGAAGCCGTAACCACACGCGTTAATATACAGATACTGTCTCATGAGGATATAATGGCTTCAATGTATTGTAATAATTATGTATATAACATATTTAGAAAAAGTATAAAAATTTGAACGTAGCGGGACTCTTGGCTTAGTGGTCGCGCTTGGACGGTTCGAAAGAGGTGCGGGTTCGAGTCCCGCTGTGTTCAAATTTTTATACGTTTTCCAAATATGTATTTCGTTTCCTAAGTGTATAAACACTTTAAAACTTCAAAAATATTATTTACATAAGTTTAAAATAATATTTTATTGACGCTGATTGTAAACAGGGCTCAATATCCATGCGGTAATTATTATATTTTCATCATAGAATGTTTTTAATTCCGGCGAAATCGAGAGCGGAGTATTTTGACACTACGTTTTTCTGTCTATACTATGCAGAATAAAGCATAAAACTAAAAAAAAAAAAAATTAACAGTTTTTGCTCTAATACAAAAAATATAACCAGACAATATCCCAGCTTGAAGCTTTATCCCGCATAGCAGGATAATCATAGAGAAACTAGTGTTAAGACACTCCGTTCGCACCTTCACTCCCGAATTAAAAATATTATGTGATAAGTGATGGGTATCGAACCCAGAACTCAATTGCGTTTACAGTTAGACGCTATCCACTGCGCTAAAATGGTTTCAAAAGGTTACAGGTAGATTATTATTCATTTTTTTTCGATTTTGATGATATTTTTGAATAAAGAGACATTCACCAAATAGTTTTTATGAAAACAATATATATTTTTTATTCTAAACCCTTAAATCTTTTGATCTGAACTCTATAAGGGTTCCTTAATTTAAACAAAACACATGTCACGATATCACGCTATTCAAAATATTTTGAATGACAACAATAACACAAGATAGTAAAAAATCTCACCTAATATTGAATTTAATTAGTTTTTTTATTTTAGAAAGAAAGGAATACTTTTTTATGGCTTCACGCCTTATACCGTAAAGTAGGGTAGGCAGAGAAAAAGTATAGGTCGTGAAAAGATACAATATCTTCCGTTTTATGCCCGAATTCCAGATATTAAAGAATTGCATGTTGAATGGCGGATTTTTGGAATTCATTCCCCGGAATGGGGCTTGAACCCAAAACTAACAACGTTCCCTACCTCAGATAGTAAAATAATAACATAACATTTTATATAATTAAGATTTTTTTTTTTTTTAATATATTTTTTACATATAGCAGGGTAGGCAGAGGGAAGCGGAGAACCTAGTATTAAGACACTCCGTTCCCCACTTTCCGCCGAATTGAGGCATTGCGTATTGAGTGGCGGAACTCAACGCCGCGCTTTGCCTTGTTACCAAACCCAGGAAATAAAAATACTAACAATTCCTGGAGTGGGAGTCGAACCCACAACCTGTTGCGTTTACACTCGCACGCTTGTGCCTCTTTTCAACAAGAAAAAAAAACCGATCAAAGAAAATGAATAAATTGATAATACAATTGTTACGAATAACTCAAAAACTATTAGATCTAAACTAAATTAAAATGGAACCACATAAGCATAAGCTATCATATAAAATAGAATCATCAAAAATGCTTCATCCAGTAAAAAATAATCCAGTGACACACATAAAAAAGAATAATTTATGACCTCCTTTTCTTTAATATCGGTTAAAAATCTTACTTAACGTAGAATTTAATTAAAATTGTATACAAAGAAATGAATGGAAGTGACTCGTATTGAAATCTGGTAATAAGAACATTAGAACAGGATGTTCTATGTCGTGATGTATGGAAATTAGACGTTGATATTTACTTGGCTCGGATATTGAAGTTACTACTACTGTAACAGTGATTACTTTTCGCTTATTTATTTATTTATTTTTGTTTTTTTTTAATATTCTCATTTAAAAAAGGAAGTGGTTAGCAATTAGACTATATTGTATGTGTGTTATCACGTTACTCTTTACTGGGCGAAGCAATTATAATATTTTTTTTTATATGATAGTGTTTCTGATGTGGTCCTATTTAAATTTAATTAAAATCTGACAAATAGTTTTTGAGTTATTCGTAAAAAGTCTCTTTTTAGCGCGTTTTATTTTAAATCAATGTTTTGTTTTAAAATCTTAATTATTATTGGATAAATATTCTCATTTTTATATAAATATACAGAGTCATCAGGTAAACATGATAGTTGTGCGTTCGATTCCCGGTCGGGGGAACGAAATTTGAATTATTTTGATTTCCCCTCTCTGGTAAGATTGAATACAACGTTGAGTTTCGCCAGCAAACACTTATTATCTCGAATTTAAATAGAAAGTAAAAAACGAAGTGTCTGGTCACTAATTTTTATTTAAATACCATTTTTTTTAACTTCACGCTGTGTCCCCGATATAGCAGAGTAGGCAGAGGGAACTAGAGAACCTAGTGTTAAGACACTCCATTCTTTTTCAATAATTCTGCGCCACGACAGGCGCTAATTAAGTGCTCTGCTATACGCAAAGATGTGTTTTTTTAAATTACAGTAAACAATAATCAGAAGAAGAACAACCAAGCAGATTATAAGGAAAAAAACGATATTTAAACAAGCTCGTTTATATACAGGATGTTCTCGTAATAAGGAAGAACAAAAAACTGAGGTCACAGAACACGTCTATACTGTCTATGGATCGAAATGCACGTCACATATCAACAGTGGATTGTCCTCATAGTTGTGGAGACGTTTTTATTAAATACTATGACAATACAATTTTATAATTGAAATTTCTATATCCTATTTATTTTTTTATTTTAAGGTAATCGTAGCACAGTGGGACCATTTGGTGGTAAATGTTAGTGGTTGTGGGTTTGAATCTCATTTTAGGAAATGATTATTATTAAAATTATTTTCATTTTTACAGTCTCATAAGACAAATCGTGGCTTTAAGTCCCGATACTCAACTCGAAATAGTAAAGGAGTGTCTTGACACTCTGGTTCTTCACTAAGTTCTCTGATACCTTGACGTCTCGCCCTGTTAAGCGAGGTAAAGCGTAAAGCTTATCAAAAATAAAAAAAAGAAAAAAATCTTAAAAAATTTGCTTTATTCACACTTTAGTAAATGATTATATTTAAATTATATAAGCTAAAACGTGAAACTTAACAAAACATGTAAAAAATATATTAAAAATCCTAAAAAGTATGTTACAAACAAAGTTTTAACTCTCAAAACATATCATAGAGGGTGGGATTAAAAAAGTTCGTCTATCCCGAGCTCAGTGCAACGCGACAAGGGCAGGGTACAATGGGAAGGACATCGTACGTGATGCACAAAGCCGACGAACATATTATAATGTTTTTTTTTATTTCTATTCATGTTGTTACTATATAGGATGCTTAAAAAATTATGATATAGTACATTATTTTTTAGTTTTTTTTAATATTTTTAAGCGAAGATTTGGGGGCGAAGAGGTAAAGATCGATCTTGTCGTGACATTACAGAGGCATATTTCTAGCAGTGGTGATAATAATGATGATGATGATACTGTTAAAAGAAAAGAAGAAACTCCATAGCGTTTCATAGATTCATCACGCTACAAGATGAGGAGCGAGGAGCAGTACCTAGAACAAACGGCGCTAGAATTAGGCTCAAGTGGCATAATTTAATCCTATGCGCTTTCTCTTACTAGACCGGAATAACCGAAGTATTTTGAAAGAACCAGGTTCGAATCGAACTTACATATATCATGTGTACCACGATTATATTTTATTTATCTATAATATATAAGATTTTATATTATCAACCATCACACCCTATATAAAGTGTATTTCGGATGTCAAAACGCAGACGTGTCACCGCGTGCGCATGTTTGTTGACTACATACTGTACACGGTTAGTTTCGATACGAATCTAAGGTGTCAAGATGTGATTTAAGAATTTAAAATTGCAAAAAATTGCTACTAAATGTGCCTAAGGCCTATACAAATAGTAGCTGCGTCCTGTGTCTTCATTTGCGTAGACTATAAAATCTAAAATCGTGTTGTTTCCAGTTCTCGTAGGAATTTTGAAAAATATTCTCTTAGTGCACCCCTACATTCACCAAGGAGCCTACATGCCAAATTCACAGTTGCAGTTTTCTATGGTCAGTAGTTTCGTATGTACGTTGTTTTTTTACGTTCACCCTTTTTTCCTCATAGTGTGGTAGATGAAACCTAGTGTGAAGATACTCAGTTCTCCACTTTTCGCTCAATTTTGAAACTTTAAGTGTACCTTCATATCTTTACACAATCTGTCCATGGCATTGTAATCATAAACTAGGCAAAATTTCGTAAATATTGACACATTTTTTTATCTAAAAAATAGTTTCAACTATAACATAAATCATTTTACAAAGAGATTGTAGAGATCCTTAAGAAAATATCAAGGATGAACATCTTATGAAAATATATTACTTCATCATCCAGTTTTAGGCAATTTAAGTCAACATCAAGGCCTACTGTATTATGCTAATATTATTCTTTTATATTATTACAAATTTCTTGTTAGGTAAAAAGAGGAGCTTCAATAGTGCAGGCAATGATTTTAAAGGGGCTCCTTCAATCTACACTTAAGGTCTTAAAAAAGTTACAGGTACTGCTACAAACTCCTCTCTTTGCAAGGTAAATTCATGAGAACGAGGGGGAAGAAGGAGTTGTTTTTCTTCTTCTGTAAGCAAAAAGAATCTAATGTTAAGTGACCCAATTCTCTACTTTCCACTAATTTTAAGAAATTTATTGCTCTAAATAGCCAAATAAATACATTCTTTCAAAATGTGGAAATCGAACTTACGACTGACAAAATCAGATAAGCACACCATGCAATCTATATATAACAAAATCAAATGACACCAGTAGCAGTTGACACATGACAAAACAAAATTTCGAAGTCTTAAATTCGTCTATTTATAATAATCCTTAGAAACTGTACCTGAGGCGTAAGATCGAGATTGGCTTGACAAGATGAAAAGGCACTGTTAGATCCGATTATGTGACTGATAAGAACTAACTATGTTACAGTATCGACTCGACCAGGTGTAAACAAACCATGGCCCGCTTAACGAATTTATGCGGCCCGAGAAACGTTTATTTATAATGCAGTTTTTTTTGCTTCACTCTGTATCCCGCACATAGCAGAGTAGGCAGAGAGAACCTGAAAACCTAGTGTTAAGACACTCTGTTCTCTTAAAATCTTCGTTCTCCACTTTCCGCCAAATTTAATTTTAATTTATGCTGAGATTACAGATATACTCGTACATATATTAAGGTTTATCAAATGGTTTTTTTCACATTACGTATTTTTATAATCTTATCTTTATAAAAAAAATGATTTTGGCGATGACAAAAAAATTCTAAATTTGAGTAAGCCCATTTCTAAAAGGGGTTGCTCACCCCTGAACCAGACATCTCGTGACAATGCCCTGTAAACTGTGCATTGAGATTATAGGTGAGAGGATTGACTCGTATCGTCATGGATCATGGGTGCTGTTTATAGAATACTGATGATAATCTATGGTTCAGCAGTTTTACTTTGTGATTTTTGTCAACTTCACGCTTTTTCATGCTTCAATCCTTGTGTCAGGAAGCTCTCGGGTGACGAAGACAAAGCGCGAGGTTGAATTCCGTACCTCAGCACGTCATATCACGAAGTTAAGTGGTAAGCGGAGAACGGAGGGTCTTAACACTTCGTTCTTTATGCGTTAAACGCGTTCAATTAAAAAAAAACTATAATTATTAAATAATTACAAACATCACAATACGGAAGTACCAATACACCTGTCACTCGGAAACCGAATGTGGACAAAAGGTCATTGTTGAAGGTCACTCGCTGTAGCTGTATCTAGATGGCGATAGTACTCACATCCCAAACCGTGGGAAGTGGGAAACATTGTGATTATACTTACATAATTGTTGTAATTAAACAATTTAAGTGAGATGTTTTAATTTAAGCGTTTTTATAGTAAAATGTAATGATATGTGTATAGTAGTTATAATGAAGAAGATTTGCTTTGGTAGTTTGAGCATGTTGTGAGGACAGTGACGAAGGAAATTGTAAGAATGATATTACGCATGGGTGAATGTCAAGAGATGTAGAGAGATACCTCGGGAGATCTTTGAGAATTGTGAATACGCTACTGAAGAAAGGTCACATAAATTGCAAGAGGACTCCCTGGAGAGTCTATATGAAGAGGTTGGTGATTGTGGACGAGGCGAAAGAAGTATGCTGAAGACTGTTTTGTTTTCCCCTTCGTTCTTTTTGGCTACCTTGCTAAAGACAAAGCATGAACAACAAACTCAGAGACGCCAATGACATTTAATTGACATTAAGTACGAATAACTTTCAGATTAATATATATGTAAAATTATATTTCTAATTTTTTAATATATTTTTAATTAGGTAATAATTTTAAATGAATCCAACTGATATATGAAGGCGAGGGCTATCCAAGCTAACAAGCTATTGTTTTACAATTCTCACGTTTTACGTAGTAATGACCTTAGAACTATGATACTACTGTGACGATCAGTGAGAAACGTTTGAGGTTACAAGATTATATAAGATAGTTTTGTATGAAAATATGTATGTCTGTATATATAAAACGTTACTGAGTGACTGACAGACAACGAACACACGAAACTACTGCACATAGAGAGATGACATTTGGCATGAAGGCTCCTTCGTTAATGTAGGGAAGCACTAAGACAGAATTTCTTGAAATACCTATGAAAATGTAAAAAAAATGGAATTTTAAGTCTCATAGTCCACGCTAACGAAATCGTGGGATACCTTTATAAATATTTATAGTTATATTCATATGTAAGCTAATAAATATAAATATCTGTACATATATTTAAAACGCATTACTGAGTGACTGACAGACGACGTATAGATGAAACTATAATACTTGCCATAGAAAGTTGACATTTGGCATATAGGGCTCCTTGGGGAGTGTAGAGGAGCACTAAGAGAGGATTTGTCGATATTCCTACGAAAATGGGAAATAATAGAATTTTAGGTTTTAAAGACCATGTAGACGAAGTTGTGGGATACAGTTAGTAATATATACAGGTGCACGTGTGTAAGTTTGAATTATATTTAAATTTTGTCTGTCCCGTCCTTGCGGTAATTAGCTTCTAGATAAGGTTTATCTCGGTTTTACGGTTTTTTATTTAAAAAATATACAAAAACAACTGATTTTAACGTCATATTATTAAAAAATGATATTCCTGTATATTATTTTCAATAAATAGTGGCTCAAGTGAAATAAAAGTGACTGCAAAGGGTCGTGGGTTCAAATCTAAAGCTTTGAACCCACATTTTATATTCAAAAACAAGATAAATTATTTTAATATATTCATACCAGACGTCACTAAGTTGATAATCAGTTTAACTTTTATATTTTTTTCATTTACTATATTTATTTCTCATACAAAAAATGCATGTACGAATCAACTTATCAAGTTATTCACGGTACGGATACATAATTAAGTAACATAAAAACGTAACGCTAGGACTTAGACGCTATCTAAGGTCAATAGGAAACGGAAAAGGAAAACAAGCAAAGGAGGAAGCTTACCTTTAATTCAAGAAAACCATATTAGATACTATATGTACTAAATATACTCGTATATATATTGTAAAATTAAAAAAATATATTACAAACAGCTAGAAAAAAACAATTTAAACAAAAAAAAATATGCCACATTATTATTTACCAAGACAGTATCCTAGCAAATTACAATATGTAAATTTTCGCAGTATTTTTAAAATGGCAAAACATATCTTTAGCTATTTTACGCCCAAATTTGAGCCATTGCGTGTTAAGGGGAACTCAACGCCGCGCTTCGTCTTTCCAAAGTGGATATATGAAAATGAAATAAATATATTCTCATTCCCCAAGAAGAAATCGAACCCATAACCAGTCCATAACCAGATTTACAGTCGGACGCTGTTCCACTACACGACGATGGCCTCTGCCATCTGATCTAAGGGCGGAAAGCAGTGAAAGGAGTATCTTAACACTAGGTTCTATTTAGCCACCCTGCAACCATCATATTTAGGTTGTATTCATTTTTCGCTCTGCTAAGCCTAAGACAGGCCTGGTCTTAAGTTATGTCACTCAACACGTATTGTCTCGACTTCAGACCCATTAAACTATACTAGAATATATCTGTTTAAATTGAAAGGGAGATAGGTAGAGTTCTCTATTTCTACCTAGCTAACTTCACGCTTTATCCCTAGCGGGGTAGTCAGAGAGAACGGAGCGCTAAACCCTACGGTCCATCATACCATCCTGCTGTATGGTATAAAGCCTGAAGTGTGCTAAAAGTTACGGTTGTCCTTCTCATGACGTCACAAATGTTTTCATCAAAAATTAAAAAAAATAGTTCCTATGCTAGAAGCAGTATAACACAAGGTTATGGCATTGAAGTGGTCAGGAAAAGCTGGCGTTCCGCGTTATTATCTCTTATGAGTACTCACTATAATTTTTTTTTCGGTTTCGCGTACGCTAAATTTCGAGATATTGCGTGTCAAGTGGCGGAATTCAACGACGCGCTTTGTAGATGAAGATAAGTTAAATATAAAAGCCTTCCGAGTGGGAATTGAATCCAAAACCATGGGGCTTAAAGCCAAACCGCCTATAGGAGGCCTGTCGTGGCGCAGAGGCACAAGCGTGCGATTGTAAACGCGACAGGTTGTGGGCTCGATTCCCACGCCAGGAAATGAAAATATTAAAATAATATTTGACATTATCATTTCCTCTCTCTCTGGTAACAATGCAAAACGCGGCGTTGAGTTCCGCCACTCATCACACAATGTAGAATAATATGTAAAACTAAAAAAATATTACCAAATATTAAATATAACGCATGTCGTTGCGCAGATGCATCAGCGTGCGACTGTAAATGCGACAGGTTGTGGGTTCGACTCCCACTCCAGGATATGGAATTCTTTATTTCCTTGGTTTGGTAACAAGGCAAAGAGCAGCGTTGAGTTCCACCACTCAGCACGCAATGCCTCAATTTGGACGAAAGTGGGAAACGGAGTGTCTTAACACTAGGTTCCCTCAGCCTACCCTGCTATATGCGGCATACAGCGTGAAGCTATGTATGTATGAAAAAAAATATGAACAAATATAAAATAATATTTAAGTTTCACATAGTATTAATAAATAGAATTACAAAACTATGTACTTGTAGTATTTATTACGTAAGAAATATTAAATGGCTTATAACGGCTTATCTCGCTTCCGCCTTCATACATGTACATTGTACAAGCTTATTTAAAAATAGTGCTTAATTAAATAAATGATAAAAAACTTACCGCGTCCTCAAACAGCGAGTGGCAAGGCCTCATAATTTTATATAACTAGCTGTGTCCAGCGACTTCATTTGCGTGGACTACATACATATATACATATACATATATATACGTATACATAACTTCACGCTGTATCCCGAATATAGCAGGGTAGGCAGAGGGAACCTAGTGTTAAGACACTCCATTTCCCACATTTTGCATGAATGACTAAAAAAATATCGTTCTTGCACGGTTTTGTAGGAATTTATAAAAAAAAAAGTTTCGAAAAAAATCTCTAAGTGATCCGCTAAAGGCTTGCTAAGGGAGTCCTAAGGAGCCTACATGCTAAAATCCTGTTTTTTATAGCCAGTAATATCGCCTGTATGTTTGTCTGTCAGTCACTTAGTAATTAGCGTTTTATATAGATTAAAAATACTTGTTTTTATAGTACGCAATGCCTCAATTCGGCGGAAAGTGGGGAACGGAGTGTCTTAACACTAGGTTCCTTCTGCCTACCCTGCTATATGCGGGATACAGCGCGAGGCTATGTATGTATGTTGTTATGGTATAATTTACTATAGTCGTATTTTTTTAACTTCACGTTTTAGGACCAGGATAGTCACAGAGAAATCTAGTGTCAAGATATTCTGTTCTCTACTTACCTCCCAAGGTCGAGACATTGAGTATTTAGTGACAGAAATTAATTCCACTTTTTGTCCTATCAGAGCTCAAAAAAGAAAATAATATAAATATTAGTAGTACTAGTAGGAATCGAACCCATAACCAATTGCGTCTACAGTCAAACGCTCAATATCTTTAAATTATTTTTTTTATAATGTAAACTTAAAATACATATCTTTTGATTCACGCAAAAATTCTACCCTCACTTTCTGTAAAACCTCAAAAACAAAATTAATATATATTTTTTTTCAATTCGGAACCGTCATTACGTTCCGATATATCACTCACCCTTTGGTCGCAGTCGAAATTAAATAAGGCGATAAGGAGTAATCCGCGGTCATCAATCGCACTACTATACAATAGTGACAGTGGCCGACGTCACTTGGATACATTATGGAACGTGGAGTTTATGGATGCGTTATTTTGATATTTCTTTTATTTTTTTAATGTGTAAGTTTTCATATTCGGTTATATATTTTGGAAGCCCCGAAATTCGGAATATTATACTGTGTAAACACACAGTAATGTTCTGTGCACACAAAACCCAAAGATCCTACTTATTTTACTATTTTAATGACTTTTTGGTGCAGAAAGTGCATACGACGATAATAGGCTTAAATTTGAACCTGATTAATGTTTTAACGGCGTTAGGTTACGCTGGTAACATGTTTTTAATTAATATATTATCCTTGTTGTATATTGCATTTTGTATCATGATACTAAAAGTAAATAAATATATCGAAAAAATATTTTGTGAATTATTATATATACAAGTCTATTAGCATTCCGTTGATTTTCGACTAGCTGAAACAATCCTACTAAAGTGAAAGTTTGTGAGGACGGATGAATATTTCTTACTCTTTCACGCAAAAACTACTAAACAGATCAAGATGAAACTTTATAGTAAATACAGCTTATATATAAAAATATTTTTTGCAATTTTGCCATAATATACTATATATTAAATTACCAATAGTTTTGAACCTACACCTGTCCTGCAAAACTTGACATCTTAACAACTCAACTTATAAATAAACTAATAATTAAGTGGTAATGTAATCCAAATTAATGTCAAATGAATCATTCAGAGCGCGATCTATCAACTGAATGATTATTATTCAACACACTAGTACTATGTATGTATGTAAATACGAGATGAGTCAATTCATTTATAGCTTTAAATAGATGCTATGGTGTTTGATTTTACTTGCTTATATCTTGTAGGATGGTATTGGCTTCAAATCTATTTTACCAAAATATATGCAATTATTTTTGGTTAAAATAATATAATTTAAAATTCTACCAACTTTTTATAGAAATTCTTCGTCTTTTTGTTCTTCTCACGAGGCACAAACATGCTCATAGGCATGGCCAAGATTTTTATTAGTTCTACGTTTGAAAATTCGATAAAACGTTTTTGTTGGTTGAGAGTGAAGAATTGTGTCAGATGGCAAATAATTTAATATATTAGACATTTAGGGAGAAAAGCTTGGAACAGTTATACATGAGACTCATGTGTAGACTTAAAGAGCTTCTTTAAAACGCACATTACCGCTCACCTCCACTATCCAAGCACCCCTCTCTACGTAACTAAATTTAAAAGAATCCTACTACTACCACCTTCGAAATATGTAATAGATTTGCATCACAAATCGCAAAAAGTGTCTATAACTAAGATTCCACACTGTATCCTGCACATAGCAGGGTAGGCAGAGAACCTAGTGTTAAGACACGCCGTTGAAATAAAACTCTAACTTAGCCCTAATCTAGGAATTGTATCAACGACCTACCTACCCATATATATTAAACACAGCCACTGCACCACAACACCTATTTGACATTCAAAGCTAAGAACAGAAATAAGCGAAGAATGACTAATTCGCAAACATTATTACACATTATACGAGTACATCACGAGATATATATCTTATTTTTTATAGAGACGTTAATTGTTATCTCAAGCTTTTTATTATTATATGGATAGTAAATATATTATCATATTACACACTTTTTACTCTGAATATGTGAATATTTAATGCGCAATCATATTATAAATGAGCGGTTACGTTCTGTAATTAAATTATTACTTTAAATTATTAATTTGTCTTTGTGTTATAATTAAAAAGAGAGATCTAGTTAGGTTAATTGATCTTTTTTGAGATGCTTTTTTTAATTGGTGGCCTAAATATGGCTGTTTTTTTATCAAATTGGGTTTTTTTTGGAACATCACTATATACTGCATATGTTGTTGAGACATTTGTTAAGTTTTAGGTGGTGGAATTCAACGCCGCGATATATCTAAGCAGGATATGAAAAAGAAGAAACGTTAAGTTTGATTATATCGTATGGAGATCGAACCCATAATAGTTTATAGTTAGACACATCTACTGCACTACAATGGCCTAGAAAAAAAATATTGTGTAAAATAATTTATAAAAATGATTTAAACAAAAAAATATAACCAACTCTCAGAAAATTTACTAACAATTCACATTACGAATAACTCAAAAACTACTGGTCAGAACTTAACTATATTTAAATGAAACATCAAAAGCACTATCCATCTTATAAACAAAGATCCATCAAAATCGGTTCAGCAAGTTGAATTGATAACCTCCTCTTTCTGAAGTCAGGTAAGTATATTTTATAATTAACATTTTCGTACATCATAACAACTAGGTACCCTCTACCGTTAACAATACATGGATATAGTGCTGTCATAATAGTGATCGATCAGCGATTATCCGCAGATATATTGCTTTAAATTTTGAAATTTGCTTAGTTTGCTTACCCCTTTTGATGTAAGTTTTTATTAAAAAAAACTTCACACTTTACCCCGCACAGTAAAGCAGAGAGAACTTAGTGTCAAGACACTCCGTATTCACCCAAATTCAAAAGATGGCACACCTATTAGAATATTTAAATTTTAATTATTATTTCCATTACTGTGGTAATACAAAGCCCGTCGATTAATTTCAAGCGGAAGGAAGAGAACAGAGTATTTTGACATTGGTTTCTCTGACTATCCAGATAATAATTCTACCTAATTACCAACTTATGTGAGGTGTTCGAAACGTCAGCTCCTCTAAAGATTTAATTCAACTTTATTTTTTTTAACTAGCCTAAAAAAAGAAGGTTCTCAATATGACTATATTCTTTTATATTTACTGAATTAAATTTTATACAGAATGTACCGATGACCGATTTAAGATGATTTTTTTTATATGATAACTAGTGCTTCTGATGTTCATTTTTTATCTTATATTTGGCGAATATTTATGGATGATACTAGATGATACTGGTGGAAGGTCGCGTAAAATGCATGAAGACCCCCCAGAGGGCATTTTAATGACTGTGGATGAGGTGAAAAAGGCATGCCGTGACCTATAGCGCTCTGTTCTCTCTGACTACCCCGTTAGGGATAAAGCGTGAAGCTAAGTAAGTAATTTTTGAATTATTCATAATAATGTAACATTTAAAGTCATTTTTCTTTCTTTATGAAATTCTTACCAAATATAAAATATTAGAAGCTTTCATAAGCATCACAGTACAGCACACCTGCGCAACTACGATTAGGAGCGAGTCCAGTTATCAGAGATCTGTCGCATTAATACTGCAATGATGTCTCAAGGCCGCTAGAAAGGCGTGCGGACTGCGTAGCCTAAATATTTAGACGTATTGTTTGTTGCCCTCAATTTATTATAAGACCCTACATATATACAGTATATAGCATCTTTTTTATTATACTAGTGTCCCTGTTAACGCGTTGCCTAGCAACGTATATGTCACTTTATATAAACATGGATGTCAAACCATGGTAATGTGTGTAACATTTATTTTATTAATTTAATAGTTTTTTATGCGTTATTTTAAAACTATATTATTATTCTGCAATCCCTTGCTATATAAACTATAAGTGTGCCAAGTTTTATGCTCCTCTGTCTGCTTTATTTTGGAAATAAGGGGTACAAAGTTTTTGCTTCTCGTATTAATAGGTACATAGATAATTAATATTTTAACATAGAAAAGGCAGACTTCAAGTAACATTGTTACAAATAACTTAACAACTGCACGTCAGATCTTAACTAAATTTTAACTAGACCATATCAGAAGTACTAGCTATCATATTAAAAAATAATTATCAAAATTGGTTCATCTAGCAAAAAGTTATATAACACAAAAATACAGTTGATTGATCATCCTTTTGAAATTGTTTATTAATTCATATTAATATAAATATGAAATACTAATCCCTAGCATATGACCGTAGACAAAAGTTGTGGGTTCGATTCCCATTCTGGGGAATTAAATTTAAATTATTTTAATTTATTACTTTCAGCTTAAAAACAAATAAAGCGCGGCTTTGAGTTCCGTTACTTAATACTTATTGTTTTTAATTCGTACGACAATCGAGTGCCTTAATTCAAGGTTTTTCCTAACTAAGTATTATACTATGATTCATTTTTTATATATTATTATTTTCTCATATACGAGTATACTTTAACTTATATACAAAATATCAATACAATTTCAATAAACACTAGTAGTTTAGTAACAAAAATATGAATACATTCGCCAACGAACCCGGAAAGCCTTATAGGGCTTACGGAAAGTGGCGTCATGCAACTAGATAAGGATCTAACGAACATCTAACAGATTGTAACTTACTACCTGATACTGTACTAACTATCTATTTACTTATTATATATAGGTATATTTGTGTTTGTCTGTTTGTTTAGTTTGTATGAAATGGGAATGGTATTTAGTAAGAAAGTAGATTCAAAAATCTCTTGCTTGTAAAAATAGAGTAGAGAGAACATAATTATAAAACACTCCGTTCTCTATGTTCTAAATATCCCAATTTCGTGATATTGGGTTAAGTGACGGAACCTACCGCCGCGTCTATCAGAAAGAGTTCTACTGAGAAAAGCCGGTGAGAGACTTTAACAGTGACTTTTTAAATATGAAAGTGAACATACATACATACATAGCTTCACGCTTTATCCCGCATATAGCACGGTAGGCAGAGGGAACCTAGTGGTAAGACACTCCGTTTCCCACTTTCCATTTTGAGCAATTGTGTGCTGAGTGGTGGAACTCAACGCCGCGTTTTGCCTTGTTACCAAACGTAGAAAATGAAAAATTCCATTTCCTGGAATGGGGATAAAAGTGAAAATTTTAATAATTAACACAATAGTTAAGTAGATAGAAGCGCTGAAAGGATAGGTGAACGTTAATGTACATTTTAAAGAAGCCCCTTAACACGTCTGGTGGTAAGTTTCAGGCACTCTTCAAACTAATCTCTCTGCAACGCCATGGTTGATGATCGTCATGCCCGCACGGTGAATCCATGGTGCGCCAAGGTGTTTCTCCTCATATCTATCCTATAATGAAATTCATATGATATTAATTCAGTTTAAATGAGGCGTAGCGGGACAGAGGACTGTAAACATCTTTGGTTGTAGGTTCGATTCCCAGTCGGAGAATGATTATATTTAAATTCTTATCATTTCTTTGCTCTGATAAGAGAGAGCGCGACGTTGAGTTTTGTCACTTAACATGCGATGTCTCGAATTTAGACAGAAAGTCGAACAGAGTTTTAAAACACTACTCTCTCCAACCACCCACATAAAAGGATCTTTTTAACTTTTTTAACATATTTAGTGGCAAACATAAAATAGACAGCGAACTTTTAACACAAAGTGAAATCAGTAATAAAATATTTTTATCTATCACAACCTGTTAGCTTACATCTGATACTATACGAGTATCGCCGAACTTTTCACCTTACATAACTTACAACGCTTGTGATTTACTTTCTATTAGACACGACAGATTATGATAACGACTTATATCTAATGGAAAAATACTATTAATATTAAAAATGCAAAACTTTATTGATGTTTGTTAATCTTTGAAGCAAAAGCTACTGAACGGGTTTAGATGAAACTTCTAAAGTAATATAGATTCTAGATAAGAATAACACATAGGCTATCATTTAAAAAGATTTCGTTTCTGATTCTTACTGTTCTTGATCTTGATTTCTTACTGTCGCTTTGTATATATATTTTTTTGTTTTAATTTATAATTACTTTCTATTTTTATGTAATTTTGTTAATATATTTACAGCTTTCGTACTATATTGTTAGTAAGAACGCTTGTGAGGTGGGCTTTAATAACCGCGACACAGTTTTATACTTATGCGGTTATTATCGTACAATTTTTTTTCTGATGTCCTGCTAAATGATGGAAATAAATAAATAAATTTTATTAGTATTGTAGATGTCAAAGTTTGTGAAAATATATGTATGTTAGCCTTTCGCGCAAAAACTACTAAATAGATCTAGATTGTCACCTGGTATAGTGATATCTTATAAATTAGTATCTCACCAGTCTTTTTCTTTCTATCTTCACATTGTATCGCGCACGTAACAGAGTAGGCAGAGGGAACCTATGAACCTAGTGTTAAAACACTCCATTCTCTTTCAACATTTACGTTCCCCACTTACCGCTGTATTGAGGCATTACGTACTGAGTGGCGGAACTCAACGCCGCGCTTTGCCTTGTTACCAGATCCAGAAGATGACGCCCGTCGTGGCGCAGAGGTACAAGCGTATGACTGTAAACGCGACAGGTTGTGGGTTCGATTCCCACTTCAGAAAATGAAAATTTTAGAGCATACTTAGTATTTACATCTTACTAGCTTATTATACAGAATCGTTAGAAGTAATGAAATAATATTAAACATTCCTATTTAAAGATACAACTGTATATAATGTAGGTTATCTAGGACGTCTATAGAACGAGAAGTTGCGAATAGCTTGATATATCGCTAGATAGTAAATTAGTTTATTATGTTTGGGTGTTGAGCTTTTAGTAGATCTGTTAAGGACACTTTACTTTGACTGGTAAATATATAGAGTGTTAAAAACTAGTTATATCCTGCGACATCGTATCTTGGTGGTCATATTTAAATAATTTCTCCCTTCTGGTAGCGCGGCTAAGTTAGTAAACTTTAAGTACTGTTATTCAACACGTTAAAAATCTTGAATTTGGGCGAAAAGTGGATAACGGAGTGTCATGACACTTTCTTCATTTTCTCTTTGACGATTCTGCCTTGCGTGTAAAAAAACTATTTTTTTTATTTAAAAATTCAATAAGATTCGAACCCAGAAACATTACTTTAAAATTATCGCTAGCTATTTATATTAGAAATCAATTTAATCTTAGTCCTCCGATGTGATAGTAGTAGGTGTCTAAGACGGTATTTATAACGTTGTTTGTCGGTCGCCTTGACTGCGCCCGCGCACCGACACCGGTAGCGGAATGCGGCTTGATTGCGTAATCCATACTGTTAGGATAGGGTTAGAGGGATGAATTATATACTTATTTATTATATGATAAAACGGCGTTGAGTTCCGCAAGAGCCTATCTTGTGGAACTTTTCTGATTACCCCGCTAGGTATAAAGCGTGAAGGTAAGTAAGTTAAATAAAACTATTTGACACACATTATCTGGAAAAGGTAGAACGGAATGTCTAAACACTGTTTTCTCTATGTCTTCCCTGCTACGCAGAATAAAGCGTGAAAGTAACATATATTTTATTATCAAAAAATATGTTACTTTCACGCTTACGCAGTAGTACGACTGCAAACGCGACAGGTTGTGGGTTCTATTCCCACTTCAGGAAATGTAAGTTATTTTAATTTTCTGGGTTTGGTAACAAGGCAGAGCGCGGTGTTAAGTCCCGCCACTCAGTACGCAGTGCCTCAATTCGGCGAAAATTGGGGAACGGAGTGTCTTAACACGATTCATGGCTTAAAAGGTTCCTAGGTTCCCTCTGCCTACCCTGATATATGCGAGATACAGAGTGAAGCTAAAAAAAAAATATATATTTACCCTATAAATAAAAAAAATCTTAATACCTGTTATTATTTCTAAAAAATCATACACAAATCAACTTATCAATCTATACACGCCAGGAACGGACACATATTTGGTTTACCACATAATCGATTTCAGTCGTATCTCGTTGAAGTCTAAGCTACGTAGAACGAGACTTGATCGTTACGTAATAAATATACACAACAAATACTTGTCGTGGATTAAATACCTTGCAAGTGCTCAGAAATCAATTACATTGATTAAAATTGTTTTGTGTTATGTATTACTATATGTTATATATATGTAAGTTTATATAAAATATCAATCTAACAGTCTGTATGTTTATTTATTGATATTAATTTATAAATGCAGCGTTGGGTTCCGAAACTCAACTCATTATTTTTAAAGTAAGTGAAAAAATAGAAAATAATATTACGCTTTCTACTTCTTGCCCATATTGCATTCTGCTGTGGCACATTTACAAGGAATTTGACTTTGACATTTATGGTATATGTAGGTGTTCCTTCGATTTTGGTTGACAGAATATAGCGTCGAGTACCGTCATCCGGGAACATATATTTTTAAATAAGCGGAAACGTAACTTAATAGCAGGAGTAAAATGAGGTAGAGACGTAATAATTAAAATTTAAAAAAAAAAATAAACCTATTTTAAGTAAAATGCACTAAAATGTAACATCATTACGAATAACACAAAAACGAATTGTCAGATCCTAATTAAATTTAAATGGGACCATATCATATCATACTAGCTATCATATAACAAAGAGTCATCAAAAATAATTTATCCAGTATAAATTTATGCGGCAATTTATATAACACACATAAACAAAATACAGTTTGTATTGATAACCTCCTTTTTTTAAGTTAGTTATAAATATAAAGATTAATAATTTATCAAAATCTAAATACCAATAATATACCATATATAAGAATATGAACTGACCACTAAGTAAAGCAAACATATCGTAATTTACAGTTCATTCTTATTTAAGTTGAATTGTGTTTCAGGAACAGACTTGCGACGAACATAATATTAATTAGCACTCATTTGTGTTTTCGACTTTACAACCCTGTACATTTTCGTACACCCATTTTCGTAAGAATTACAGAAAATCCTTTCACAGTTATCTTCATTCCCCAATAACGTTTCTTCTTATTCGGGTACCTCTTCATCCTGAAAGTTGGCCGCGAACTTCCCGAACTTTGCTTTGTCCAATACTAGACGGAAGGTACAATACTAATTAGATGTTAAATTGCACCCTTCTACGACGAGCAGTTGTAGTATAGGCTTTTAATTAATTGACTCTATCACTTGACTTCTGCTCATTTGCCATCCGTTATCCTTAAAAAAAAAGAACGGAGTGTCTTGACACTAGGTTCTCTCTTCCCTGCTTACTTTTTTAATATAACAATGTCTGACGACTGTCTTGCCTCAACTCTACAAAGACTCTACATGGTTACTAATGCACTCACTGTATACGTAATCGGGAACGTATGGCTGGATTTACGCCTTATATCACTTTATTAGAACGTTTATACTGTTTGATGTATTGTGATTTATAATCGAACCTAGGACTTCGGAAAAACTTACGATAGGCTTCGTTAACTTGTATTCTTCTGTATTTAGTATGGAAAAGGAGCTTTTATTGTTGTTATTTTTTATTTTCACGCTTTTAAGCAAGGGAGGCAGAAAGAAGATAATGTTAAGACACTCCACTCTCTGTTTTCCGCCTGATATGTAAATATTGCGTTTAAAGCGGTAAAACTCGATGCCACGTTTTGTAGAATATTTAAAATATCAATAAAAATATTTATCTCTTAATAAAAAGGAATGTTACTAAGTAATTTCTTAGACGAAAATTTTATTCTATATTATGTATTAAGCACATAGCTCAAGAAAATAGTAACATAATACACTCGGCAGAGTTAAACGCCACACTTTCTCTCAATAGGAAATAAATATTCAATAACTTAAATATATTTACCATAAAGGAAATTGAACCACCTTAGTTACTTGCTATTTTATTTATTTTCTTACTCACCTACTTACTCAACTTTAGTGTACTTTACTGTACTCTACTGTACTCTACTGTACTCAAAGGCGCCAATTATTCAAAAACGACTCAAAACAAAGGTGTAAAACTGTTAAATAAAGATTTCAAGCAATTACATGCTAACAATTCCCGACACGAGCATCGAATTTGTATAATTACCATCAATATGATAATCGTTACTTAAACGTGCGATCTACATATTAATTTAACATACATTGCTGCTTTTGTTCCCAAAGACTTTATACCATAGAAAAATTGCTGAACATAGCAAGCAATGTAGAGCAAATGTTAGTGATAGAACGATTATTTGTATTGTCCTCGTGGTTTCGCTAAGTCGATTATAATTGCGATGTTCGATTAACATAAATTGTAGTTAACTTACTTACATTATACTCGTATGAATCGATTGTTTTTCTTCTCGATGTATTATTATCTTGTTAGATACTGTAGAGACTGGTTGCATAGTTGTTATGTGTTTGTAGCTATGATGGGTGTGGGTTCGAATTCTAGGCTTATTTATTTATTGTTATAGTATATTTTGAAAACACAGCGTTAAGTTCTGTAACTCTACTTATAGCGTCTACAAAATGAGAGAAAACTTTTAAATAAAATTCCTTTTAAATAAGTATATTATAATAAATGAATGGCACATAGTTTTGTTTATGTGTCATTAAAAGATAAGGCCATCGTGGCGCAGTAGGACTGTCTTTTGATTGTACACTAGGTTGTGGGTTCGATCCTTACCCCGGAGTATGATTATATTTAAATTGTGTTCACATTCCCCTCTGCTAAACCTAAGACAGGCCTGGTCATAAGTTATGTCATTCAACACGTATTGTCTCGATTTCAGGCCTATAGAGAAGAGTATAAATTATACTAGAATGTATCTATTTTAGTTAAAAGCGAGATAAGTAGAGTTCTCTATTTCTACCTACCTATCTAACTTCACGCTTTATCCCTAGCGGGGTAGTCAGTGAGAACGGAGCGCCACACACTACGGTCCCTGCATACCTCTTTCGTTTCCACAGTCATTAACCTCTTCAGGCTTGCCCTCCAGGGGGTCCTCATGCTTTTTACGTGACCTTCCTCCAGTATCATTGATACTGTGTTCTCGAAGGTCAACCGAGGTCCTCTCTTGCCGCGCACTTATTTCTAGGTATTACAATTCAACTATAGTTAGCTTTTTAGTACACAAATGACTCCAAGCAATAAATAATCATATACAATTAAACGAAAAAAAGAAACGTAAATATAAATAGTCAAAATACGTACTTTAATAGTTTATTAAGTAATTTTAATTACACAAATTATCATTTTTACTGCATCTTTATACAGAACGGTACATTCACGAGTGATTTCAAGAATGTCAATCTCATACTATATCTGTTAACGTTTTTTACTATAGTTTGTGTAGATTTTATTAATTTATCGTCTGCTATATAGAGACCGTCGTGTCGCAGTGGGATAGCGTTTGACTGTAAACGTGATTGGTTGTGGGTTCGATTCCTATAAAAGGGTATGGCTATTTCTAAATTATTTCCATTTTTTTACTTTGATAAAACCGCCAGTTAATACGAAATGCCTCGAATTAGTGGAGTGTCTTAACATTAGGTTTTCTACTGACTACCGTTTCATGTGGGATAAAGCGTAAAGCTGGTTATTTTTTGTCATCCGCTACTTCATTTGTTTGGACTATGAACTTACGTCTTCTTCCGTTTCCGTTGGGTATTTCTAGAAATTCTCTTGTTCATGATAAATTTCAACTTTCTACGGCCAGTAGTTTCAGTATTTGTTGTCGGCCAGTCAATCACATTTAACTATTTTTCGTTCGTCAAATTAAAATAATATGTATTTTTACAATTATAAATTTGTACACGAGTTTGAGACATTACACATTGAGTGGCGGAACTCAACGCCGCGCTTTAATTTCCTACTTATCTTTACTAACTATGCAATACTAATTACATGTTTGTTATCCTAATTCAAGACATTATACGTTATGTGGCGGAACTCAACGCCGCGCTTTCTCCATAAATACAAAAACACATAAAAATGAAATAACATATATTTTTAAGTGAACACTTTCCAAAAGGAGGTTATGACCAGTCAAGTTACAAAGACGGAACGCAAGGTGTCTCGACCCCAATGCTCGAGTGCCTTTTATACGTTTCATGTATGTGTATGTGTTTAAAGATATATTTAATATGGTCAGTAGAAAATACATTTTTAATTATATAAGCTGTAGCTAGTATTGTGGTGGTAAGGGGTTCGATTTTCGGACTTTTATATTTGAAGAGATGATAAAAATATACATATTTTCTTTAAAACACAAAAGATTTTTTATGTATACAAACAGTAGCTAGTGTTGCGGTGGTTAAGGATTCGATTCGATTAGAATTTTTTATAGGGAATAACGTAAATATATTTTCTTAAAAATACATAGGTATTAAAAATAGTTTAGGTTTTAAAATTGAGTACATACATACATAGCTTCACGTTGTATCCCGCATAAAGCAGGGTAGGCAGAGGGAACCTAGTGTTAAGACACTCCGTTCCCCACTTTCCGCCGAATTGAGGCATTGCGTGCTGAGTGTCGGAACTCAACGCCGCGCTTTGCCTTGTTACCAAGCCCAGGAAATGAAAAATTCCATTTCCTGGAGTGGGAATCGAACCCACAACCTGTCGCATTTAAAGTCGGACGCTTGTGCCTTTGCGCCAGGACAGGTGAGTGTAATTGAATTGCTAACATTATTTGTAATAAATATGACTAAATAAATAGGGAAGCCACGAAATGATATACCAGTATGGTTGAACTTTTATAGTAAATAATAGAATAATAGCCAATTTCTTTAGATTTATTTAATTCATTCCAATCAAATGGTCCATTTTAACTTTAGTTAAGATCTGACGAGTAGCTTTTGTGTTTTTCTTTACAATATCAGTTTTCAGTGCGTTTTATTTGTACTTGGTTTCGTTCTTTATTACAATCTTAAACAATTAAGTTTAATTCAAAGTTACGTAACGTATATATATTAAAATATATTAAGTGATAAAAAATCCCTTATCATTTCACAACTCTACATAGATAAAAAAAATAGAGGTAACCAAAAGTTGATATGAATTTTTAGTTACATGTTATCGAACACGTTTAGAAAGTCACCCGACGTTTGACGCGTGACGCCTAAAGTGTTGACGACAATTATTTCAATTAATACTAATCGGCCATTAGCGGCCAATCTGAGAGAACTCGTAATTGCAATCGATTATTGTATATTTATTGTGGATTGTGGGACAAACGTGTAGATAGATATACAGATATGTTCTTTTACGTGTAAGGTTGAATAACCATTTTAACCTTTTTTCAAAAAAATGATACAATATTGATTTAGATATATAATTATTTAATAAAAGATTATTATTATTTTAATTATTAAAAAATATTATTTAATTATCTTCAATATGCGTTGGTCCTTCGAGTCTACCTTCATTAATTGTCAGTTTTTATTATTGCAATACGATATTTTATATCTCATATGCTTCAAAATAGTTACTGTAGTATTTTTTTTATATATAAATAATCGATAACGACCCGAATATAAAAAATCTAATCAAAATCGATTACCCAAACTAAATATCAATAGGATTTTTTTATTTATTAGTCATGCATTTTGTATACATGGGTTTACTGGTGACCACGAACAACTACAAAGTGTTGGAAATCAAATTTTCAAAAATATACTTCTAAATAACAATTTTGACGCCTGTCGTGGCGCAGGGGCACAAGCGTGCGACTGTAAACACGTCAGGTTGTGTTTTCGATTCCCACTCCAGGAAATGTAAAATTTAGTATTTTCATTTCTTGCGTTTGGTAACAAGGCAAAGCGGGGCGTTGAATTCCATCACTCAACACGCAATGCCTCAATTTGGCGGAAAGTGGGGAACGAAAATGTTGAAAGAAAATGGAGTGTCTTAACACTAGGTTCTCTGGTTCCCTTTGCCTACCCCGCTGTATGCGGGATACGTAAAGTTAAAAAAAAAATATATTTTACCATTAATTCAATTAAAATCTGGAAAACCACATCACATATACTTACCTATATACATACAAACAAACCATAAAACATCCTCTCAAAGAGGCATCGTGGCAAATATGTAGCATGCCAAATAGATAAAACCTTTGTACCACATTCGTCCTGACCATGACGTCACGTATTGTCACCGGGTCGTTCACACTTGAGTGATGGTTGCGACGTGATGGCTGAACCTCCTTAGTTCTGGCGACACTCAGACGCCATGTAATAATGTTATGAAAGTATTATAACTATTTAGTTATACCAGTATTAGCGTATGTGTAATGATTTTTTATGTGTGTCCTTCCTAAGAAATTCATTTACACATATATTGTGTTGGTACTTATCATTATTATTTTATTGCTTATTTTTTTCCTCTTTTCGCGCTTTGCCTACATAACGTAATAGGCAGAAAGAGTCTAGTGTCATTTTTTCCCTGTTGTTCCCACTTCGCTTTTGTTCATTTTTTGCTTTTTGCTAGTATTCGTGATATTGCGTGTAGCATGGTGGAACTAAACGCCACAACGCCGTGTTTGTATAAGCAGAGTGAATAAATAAAATTAGTTTAAATATTCTATCTAGTTGTAATCGAGCCCCCAACCAACATTGCTTACTGTCAAACGCTGCCAATCCGTCATTTAACACACATTGTCTTAACTTCGAGTGCCTCTAGTGGTGATCTAATCCTCATCTAATTATGCTTACTGTCAGACGCTTGCAATAAGTCATTTGACAAGCATTATTCCGATTTCAGGCAGAAAGAGAACGAAGTGTCTTGACAACAAGTTCTCTCTGACTCTACCATGTAGAAAAAAGCGAAAAAAAGCTAATATTTCCAATAATTTCACTACATCCATGTGAACCAACCCTAACTTAACAATTACATGTCGAACAAGTAAACAATTGTCTACATATAAAAAACGAGTCGATCAATCGAAACGGAGAATAGCTCTGTACGAACGCCATATTAGGAGGTTGTAATAACGAAAGTGGGTAGTCGCTTCACGCAACGAAACTAGGCAAAAACCGGCCGCCATCACACCGTGACGGGAAACTTTTTGCCAGTTGCCAACGGTGAATGTGTAGGTCAAATAAATAATATTATATACGTTGGAACTAAGTTTTTTGGTGTAAGTCTAAGTCTAGCCTGTCTGGAATTAATTTGGGCTAGATTTTTGTTTGCATTTTCAATTTAGTCTTAATTTTGAAAGATATCCAGAGAAAACCTCGTACAAGATTATATTCATGACTTTTAATAAGTTCTATAGCTGTTATTTCTTAAGAGACGTTAATAAATCGCACAATCGATGGTTTAGAAGTATCTAGTAGTAGTATGCGTAATCTGATGACACAAATTATGATATAGAAATATAGAGACATATGTTAATAAAGCAGCGAACCTTTTCACAAATATGTTTATCCTTATATTTCAAAGAATATTGTTCAAAGAACTCAAATTGTAGAGATTTTTGTCATAACGGATTTTTTAAAAATGAAATATTATTGAAAAAGATTAATACTCAGCTGCCTGAGCTGTGACTGAAATTAAAATGTATAACAAATTTAATTTTATGGGACTCAAACCCTTTTTCCAAGAAATTATAGAAACGAGACGCAAATTCCAATCCGCTACGTTCAAATTTTTAAACATTTTCTAAAAGTGTTTTTTCTATCTCAAGTGTGTGAATAGAACGGAGTGTCTTAACACTAGGTTCTCTGTTTCCCTCTGCCTACACTACTACGTAAAAAAATTCTGTGATTAAATTAAAATTCTAAAAATATTAAAAATACTTGTTTACCTACAAAGGAATTTAAAAACCTCGGCATAACTTAATCTAATTTGGAATAATGTGCGTATGGTCAATTAAACATTAATTGCCCGCAACCTTTGCGTGCAAGAGTTTTTTTTTGAAATCGCAATTTTTAGGGCTGCTATGGTAATGAGACTACCAAATCACCTTCAAAATTTACGCTCTATTCCGCATATAGCAGGGCAGAGGGAACCTGAGAACCTAATGTTAAGACACTCCGTTCTCTTTCAACAATTCCG
>JAKGSA010000258.1:0-173515 GCA_033558755.1 Philaethria dido
AACATGCCATTCTAGATTATACAGTCTTCGCAAAAAAAGTAGCGAAATAGCTAGTATGTTCATATATAATTATAATTGTAATTACAGGTATGATTTTAGTAGAGCTACTTTGATAAATCATTGAACATCAGTGTCTTCTCACTTCTATTTAGAAAAGCACTTATTTACAAATACCATATTTTGTACTTTGATCTATGGATCCTAGATCACATAGGAAAAAATATAGACAGACTGCGCAATGGATCAACTTCAATACAGGAGGTATCATTTGCTTGGTTTTAATTATTATAAGAATAATTATTTTTTGTTTATGTTCATTTTTCTATTCTAGTGAAGCAAAACTGCATGGAGTTTCGTCAGACAACAAGTAAAGCAAACCTCGATATTTGGCAGAAAGTAGAGACCTGCTTTTTCATATAAAAAGTAATTTACAATAAACCCATATAAAAAAAAATTGAAGCTTCCATTCCATAACAGATATCAATCTAAAAATTGTACTCATACAACAGTAAAACCAAGAACTACGAGTACAACTTATCAGGCCAATTTAATATATAGAGTTCTAGTGAAAAATTATAGAGATCATATATTTTTTTGCCAAGAACACACCAAAAACTGGCGTTTATCAACGGAGCGTGCATGAAATATGCCGCATTTGAGTAATTAGATGTTATCTTACGCTGATTAGAATTAAAACGGGTAAAGCAGTGATGAAATTATACCAAAATATTTTGAAATTTAAACTAAACGGTACAGTTTTAACGAGAATGTTGCATTTGGCATTGGGTGCTTAGTTAGAAGTATTAGATTCGATTACTAATATTAATAATAAGTAATATTGTGATCTTTATGCTTTTTCCCTGTATTAACGTTGTCACAGAGAGAAAGACAGAATCTAGTGACAAGACACTCCGTTATATACTTTCTGGCGGAATTTTAAAATTCGTTTTCAGTACTGGAACTCAATGTCAATATGAACGTCTCACTTTGTCTAACCAGAACGGAGATATGGTGACAATTTAAATAACCTTACCCCCAGTGGAGATCATATCCATCTAGCTTACAATAAAATCTTAAATAAAGTTAATTTTATAATAATATAAGAAAAAAATTGTACACAAGAATTTAATATACATCAAGCTTCCTTGTCGCTGAAACGGCTATTCCTTCTAGGCATAAACTTCATATACTTGACGAATGAAAAAAAAAAAATTAACAACATCAAACCAAACCATAACCTAAAAAGGCAACACGCACTAACTAATTACCCACATACACCTTGCTCATACTCATATATCAAAAAAATCATAATAATAATTTTTACAAGGCAAATAAATATTTTATTTTAATGTTTTTTATCATCTAAAAACACAGAGGCGCTCATCGTGAAGGAAACTAACGAAATAATAAAACGATAACTTCTTCAGTTTATGACTATTATTTACTGAGATTACAACTTGACGTGTATTTTCGTGTGATGGCAGCGTTAATTAGTAAAGTGTATCTTGTAAAGGGTTATGCACAGTGTTAGATAAGATATAGAGTATGGAACTATTTTAGAGAGTCATATTGAGGTTTCTGACTGTTTGAATTTCATATTTATCAATTGATGCGACTTACAAGTAATGACCAGATTATTTTTTTTTCTTTTTTTTTTTAATTTCACGCTGTGTCCCGCATATAGCGGGGTAGGCAGAGGGAACCAGAGAACCTAGTGTTAAGACACTCTATTTTCTTTCAACATTTCCATTCCCCACTTTCCGCCAAATTGAGGCATTGCGTTTTGAGTGGCGTAACTCAACGCCGCGCTTTACCTTGTTACCAAACCTAAGAAATGATAGTACTAAATTTTACATTTCCTGGAGTGGGAATCGAACCCACAACCTGTCGCGTTTACAGTCGCACGCTTGTGCCTCTGCACCACGACAGGGGTTATTTATTTATTTTTAACTTCATATTTTGTGATTCGATGTTAGTGACTGACAAAGAACGACTGTTAAACTACTTTGTAAACTACTTAGTTGTGACTCAATAAATGTGAACATTAGGTTGCTGAAATTTTATACTTAAGACAATATAGGCAACTAACTGGTAAAATTTCATATTTACAACTCCTTGTAGGTGACTGACAAAGGTAGATTGTTTAAATTTCATATTTATGACTCGGCTCGGCTCGATAAGTGACTGATAAGTACTAACCTAAAATTTAATGTCCGTGATTCTGCTTTAAATGTTTTTTTAACTCCATGATCTATTGTTAAGTTCAAAAAATTTTTTTTCTATTATCAATGTACTAGACGAAACGGAATATTTTAAAAATTATATATTTATGATTCTTAAGATTGTTTTTTACAATACTCTCACGAATCTCTTAAATACATAAATAATTTGTTTATTTATCTACCTTTAATATTTATCGACACAGAAAACCAAATTTTCACAATTAATTTTTAAAAATACATATATATATATATATATAATAAAACACAACTTTTTCTAACTTCACTACTGTACTCTACATGAAGTGGCTAACAACCTTTAAGTTAGCGCAGTCAACCGTCGTTGCAGAACTTGGGCCTTAAAGTGGCCATTGCCTTATAATAACAATAGAAGGGCAATAACTATGATATATTATATAAAGTTTAATTATTATATAAATTTTTATATAATTTAATCTACTAAAATGATCTCGGCCTTTTTAGAAATATCATCAGTTCATTTTTGGCACGCATTTTGGCGGCACTAGTAGGATGTTTTCAAATTTTGTTAGGTAGAGAGGAGTGCGATAGTGGAAAGAACGCTTTATACCTAGCGGGGTAGTCAGAGAGAATAAAAACAAAAAACGCAACAGTCCCTGCAGAAGCACGTGTACTTCTTTTGTCTCGTCCACAGTCATGAATTTCTTCATATGTATATTCCTTCTACGAGATCCTCATTGCTTTTACGTACTCATCATTCATTGATACTGTGTCCTCAAATTATATTAATAGCTTATAATAAAAGCCATTGCGGTGCAGTCGCGCTTGACTGTACACGCGATTGGTGGCGAGTTCAATTTCCAATCGAGGAAATGATTACACTAAAATAATATCCATTTCTCCTCTCTGGCGAGACAAAGCGCGACGTTTAGTTCAGCTACTTAACACGCAATATCTCGAATTCGGACGGAAGTAGGGAATGCGTGATACAGCGTGAAGCTGTTCATTAGACCACTCAAGCCATTATCTAAAGTACGTCATAAATAAAGTGAAATTTAATATTTATTTAAAAAATCTCCACTTTTAACCCACAAGTGGAGAGGTCAAATCAATTATATTCGCGAAAGTCTTAGAGAGAGCGACTCTATCATCATTTGTAGAAAATCAATCGATAATTCTTTTAATTTATATATAGAAGTTATGCAAGAGGTCGAAATTTGGTGATATATTTTATTTTATAGTGCGTTTATATAATAATTGTTTACTAATCGTGTGTTTATGTAATGTAGAGCTTTACGCTTTTCCCCGAATAGTAGGGTAGTCAGAAATAACCTTGCCTTACCAGATCAAAAGATCTATCGATCTATAGTGGGAATCGAACCCACAAACTTTCGCATTTACAACCAGTCACTGTCCCATTGCGACACGAAAGTTATTTATAATCTCATAATCATCAGTTATTTGTAAGACATATAAGGAAGTAGTTTTATAAAAGTAATTAAATGAAGGGAAATATTTTATTTGTCCGCTCTTCTAAGACAAAGTACAATGTTTTCCGCCACACAATATATCAATTTGGGTCGAAAGTAGGGAATAGACACTCTAGGTTCTTTTTATGAGAGAAAAAGCGTGAAACTTTTCATATGTATCTGCATATCTTTATCACAAAATCGGCCTCATAAATGCTGATCCATCAATATCACGTAATGGTTTAAAAAAAAACTTAATTACTGATAGATTGGCCTCGAGAGAAAGTCATCAAGTTAATTAGTACTGCAAGGCGTGCTGTGATTTATGTTATTTAGAAGGCTTTTTTAAATTTATTACGGCTTCGTCTTAATTAAAAGTATTCAATATATGTTTTTTATTTGGATTCCATTAGATAATGGTTATATTTGGATTATTTTTATTTCTCTGCACTAGTAAGATAAAGGGCGGCGTTGAGTTCCGCGAGTTATCAGGCAATATCTCAAATATCGAAATAAAGCGTAAATTTTTTAGAAAAAATTACAATACTTAACTTAACAGGTCCACTTAACAATAAACATTTATATTCTCTCCTCAACAGATATCTGTCTGTCAATCTTTTATAACCCAATCTGTCAGATAATAATGATCAAAATGTATGACCTACTTGTGACATAATTGGAGATTATTACGGTTATTAAGAATTTTTGACATATCTTCACTGATTCGATTGATAATGAATTTTTACTTATTTGATCTAACATAATATAACTCATGGTTTCTGATATTAATATCTATATTAAAAAATGGTATTTTATTTATTTAATTTACTTTGATATTCTTTTATGGCTCATAAATTTAGAATCAGTTTTGACTCTTCAAGTGGAAAGCGAAAGTCCAGAGTGACACATCACTACGCTCTCTCTATTACAAAACTTAGCTAATATATAAAAATAAAGTGTCTGAACACTTAAAACTAAACGCACAGACTTAACTTATACCGCACGTATCGCTTTAGTCATTTTATAAATGGCCTTTTGATGCATCAAAAGGCCATTTATAAAATGATCCCCATATTGCCTTAAGTTGCTTATAGTTAAAACTGAGAGAGAGATCAAGATATAGTGGTCCTTAGTTGGCATACAATAGAAGTAAGACATTGAAAGCAATGAATAAACATTCAGGTAATGTGACAAAAATAGCTGCGCGTACGCATGATGAGGTGTTGAGGTTATTTTTAATATTGTACATATATAAGAGACAAAGTAAAAAGACAAAGCGCGGCGTTTAGTTCCGCCATTTAGCACGCAATGCCTCAATTCGATGGAAAGTGGGAAACGGAAATGTTGAGAGAACAAACTATATACAAAAAAAAGAAATTGGAACCTTTTTAAAGTAATACTACTTTTGGCGCATTAAGAAAAATTGTCGCTTTTTTTTTAACTTCACGCTGTAACCCGCATATAGCAGGGTAGACAGAGGAAACCTGAGAACCTAGTGTTAAGACACTCCGTTCTCTTAGAACAATTCCGTTCCCCACTTTCCGCCGAATTAAGGCGTTGCGTGCTGAGTGGCGGAACTCAACGCCGCGCTTTGCCTTATTACCAAACCCAGGAAATGAAAATATTAACATTTCCTGGAGTGGGAATCGAACCCACAGCTTGTCGCGTTTACAGTCGCAAGCGCCTCTGCGCCACGACAGGCGTCCTAATAATAATCAATTAAATCATAGATTGGGTAAAGAAATAAGCAAAAATGACAAAAAATAAGACATATCTCTAATATAAAATAAAATTGGAACAGATTATTAAGTTTCAATAAAAATAATAGCTTATGAAGCACCCCTTCTAAATTTCTTAAGAATTCCTTGCCTTTTGTTGGTATACAGCGGTTTGTACAATTTTACAATGAGACAAGGGGTCGTTTTGTATTGAGAGTTAGGTTTGGTGTGACATTTTTTTATTAATATAATAATATAATTGAGGTCAAATTAAAATAAACATTATGGTACGTTGAATAAATATTATCTGCTAATATTTATGTAAGGAATTGTTTTATTCTTTGCAGGGTAGTCATAGAGAATATAGTGTTGAGACACTCCGTTCTTTACTAACCGTCTGAGTTTAGGAACATCCTAAACTCGTGTTGAATGATGGAACTCAACGCTGCGCTTTGTCTTTTTTTTTAACTTCACGCTGTATCCCGCATATAGCAGGGTATGCAGAGGGAGCCTCAGAACCTAGTGTTAAGACACTCCGTTCTCTTTTAACAATTCCGTTCCCCACTTTGTCTTGTCGGAGTGGAGAAGTCATAATTTAACTATGATATGACAATCGCATCTATCGATGTCCCATTACGTTCGATGGCCTTTTATAAATATATATACATTTTTTATTTAGATATGGGAACACTGTAGATGCTTTTATACACAAATCAATTAATGTTGTCCTTAATCATGTCTAATATTTTTGTTTTTTTCTTATTATTATTTTTTATCAATAATGCTAGCTAGTGTTAAAACACTCTGTTCTTCACATTTTCCATACATCTTATATAGCGGAACTCAACACCGTACACTCCAACCAAACCATATATTTGTTATAACAAATGACAATTTAAGTAATATAAAAAAAAAACGATGACTTATGTATTCAGTGCGTGTAGACGCCAAGTAGCCGTGCGTCACTTGCGGTCAGCGGTGACCGCAGAACGATGCTCATGTAGACGTTTAAATATTTTATGGTAAGTTAATACTATAGTATTATATTTAAATAAATTTTTATTGTTAAACACGTATTTTTTGTATAGGAGATAAATGACAAGTTAACTCATTAAGTTTTTTTTTATGAATACCGGATGGCAAACGAGCAGAAGGACCACCTGATGGTATGTGGTTACCTTCGCCCATAGACATCTACAGCCAGAGATGTTGTAGATGCGTTGTCAACCTAGATGATACAGTTGGAAGGAAAGGATAATGTAGTAGTCCGCTATCGAAATCAACAGATTTTGGGGAAAGGGTAGGTGGGAAAGGGGATTTTTTTTAATCGATTTCCATAATACGAGGGGGTAAACTTTACTGGGTTAGATCAATTTTGATCACCTTTTTAACACGATAGCTAGTGCTTCTGATATGGTTCCATTTAAATTCAGCTAAGATCGGAGAGAAGATATAAAAACAACTTTGAAAATAGATTATTCCATTTATTTAACATTTTTTAAATATATTTAATGTACGTGTAATATATTTAATATTCTAAACATGATTGGTTGTAGGTTCGTTTCGTACTGAGGCAATATAATCATTATTAAAATATTTCCATTTCTCCTCTCCGATTAGACAAAGTGCGTCGTTGAGTTCCGCCACTTAATGTCTCAAATTTGAACATAAAGTGACGAACAGAGTGTCTTAAATCTAGGATATCTCTAACTACACTGTTACGGGATAAAGCGTTAAGCCGGAAAAGTAGAATGAGAGGTCTCAAGGGACATCCGGATGAAACGAAGTTCCTTTCGATTAATAAGTGAAGGAATTGTAATAATTTTTTATGTACAAAAAACCTCATTGTTCAATGCGAAATAGAAAGATGAAATGATAACTGCCTTGCTTTCCTTGAGAGAGAGAGAAACAGACAGACAAACACGCGCATGCTGCAATGCCTACAAATGTAACAAAAAGTGTCGTTACAACTTTTGGTATTATTTATTCCGTCTAGACTTTCGTAACGTGCAATAAGGCACTTCATTCCAATAAATAATTTTTAAAAATAACTTATCATTACGAGTCCTCTACCGCCATCTATCGTTCCAATCAAAACCGTTCCAGGCATCTGGTGTTAACGCGACAAAACTAATACCCACATTCAATCATCGGTTACACAGACCGGAAACGTTAACTTCGAACTCGTTTGCATTGCTAATGTTCCAATGTCATGTTAGAAAAAAAAACGTTTAATATATATTTAGCTGAAGGGTTCTCTATATTTATTCTTGAGGCTATCGAAGCGTAACCCATAACTGTAAACTCGGGATGATTGTTGCAAAGTTTGGTCATTTTTCTGCTCTGGTGAGATAAAAACGCATGGTGCTGAGTTCCGCCATTACTCAACACGTTACATCTCGAATTTAAGTAGAAACTGGAGCAAGGGAGTGTTCATCAGAATTCATCACTTATTCTGCTATATGAGAAGTATGAAGCGCTTTCAGTCAAAATATGATATTTGTAATATAAATAGGTTTGAAACTGGCAAATATAACAATAACAATGAACTGTCTATACAAAGTATACATTATGTTCTAATAAATACAAAAATTAACAAAAACTTTAAAGTAAGTTCATCTTCCATCATTTCTATGTAACTATTAAAAACTAGTGTTAAGACACACTCCATTCTTTCTTTTCAAACACTAAAGACACACACATGGTGTATAGCTTTTAAACTCCAGCGCCGTAGTATATCTCTAACTAAAATTCTCTCATTCAAAAAGAATCAAAACCGAGGTCCGGATATACAGTCATTAGGCGTTTTTATATAGTATCATAGTAAAAATTCCCTAAAAGCTGTTAATGGGCTAAGTTACCCTGAAATGGAGGTCGGTTGCGGGTCGTGGTTACGCACTTGGTATTATAAATAAAAAAAAAATCTTAACAATTGTTAACGTGAATTGGTAAATTATTTAGAATTATATTTTATTTATTGATTTTAGGTTTTTTAGACAGTAACATACATTATTATATGCATATATTTTAAATGGGACAAGATCTGACGTGTTACACAGTTGTGGGTTCGATCTCTATTTGGAAAACTGGTTATATTTAAATTATTAAACATGATCCAATTTTAGACGATTAGTAGAGAGCAGAGTGTTTTGACACTAAATTTTTCAAGCTCCTCATCCACCTTTGTTTTTTGCACTTTTGTCATACATAAAAAAAGACAAGAAAACTCCTGACAATTTCATAGATTACCCTTTTTGGGTGAGTAGCTCTCTCTCATTATGTTCCTTAAAGGAACGGAATTGTTGAAAGAGAATGGAGTGTCTTAAATACTGGTGGGAAGTGAAGAATTATAACAATTTATAACATATTGAGGAAGAATTCTACTCTAGTAAGACAAACCGCAGCGTTGGTTCAATAGGGTCAATCTGACCTCCCTACTATACGAGGTGTAAGTTCAAAAGTGGCAGATTTTGTATTTTTAAGAAAATATTTATTTATTTATCAATATTTATGTTGTCCCCTTCAAAGTAATCCCTCAGATACAATACACTTATGCCAACGGTTTTTACAATCGTCAAAGCACTTCATAAGCACTTTTCTGGTATATAGCCTTGAGCTCTCTCCAGCGATGGCAGTCTTTTATCTCTTCAATCGTTGCAAATCTCCGTCCTTTCATAGGTCTCTTTAGTTTGGGGGAACAAGAAAAGTCATTACAAGCAAATCCTGGTGAATATGGTGGCTGCATGATTGTGGTGTTGTTTTTGGTCAAAAATTCACCAGCAAAGATGAGATGAGCAATTTCTGAACAACCTCGCTTTGACACACGTCTCATGCCCAAAACGTTAGAAAAATTTCATGGCACGAGCCACAAGTAGCGATATACCAACATCCCTTCAGCAACTTCTCTGATAGTGATTCGACGATTTTTCCAGAACAATTCTTTCACTGCTTGAACGTTTTCATCAGTTATTGTTGACGTGCTTAGCGTCCAGAGCGTGAGGCCTGTCATTTTCTGGCATCTTCCCGGCCATTCCTGAAGAGTTTGTACTAATTTGTAAACATTTTTTTACTCAGAACAGTTTCACCGTATGCCACTGTCATTATTTTAAGCTGCTTCGAGCACTTTATTTTATTTTTTTACACAAAATTTGATGCAAATCCACATTTTTCGATACAACAAGAAACGCCGAGCACGCAAAACACTTATAACTTTACGCCTTCTCCCAAATCCAAACAAAAAATGCCATACACTTGAAACTTGGTACAGATAAAACAAGAGTGTACCAACATAACAAAATAAAGAATCGATAATCGAGTACGTTGCCCGCCAAATTTCACAGTCACCTTACTTCTTGAACACACCTCAGAGCAAGTCAATTTTTTTTTCCCTTTAGCTTTCACACTGTATCCTCATGGCGTTGGGGTAGGCAGAGGGAACCTTTGAGAACCTAGTGTTAAGACACCTGTTTCCCATTTTTTCAAAGCCGAATTGAGTGCATTGTGTGCTGATTGCGGAACTCAACGCTGCGCTTTGCCTTGTTATCGTCCAGGAACTGAAAATACTAAACGACACTTTTGAGTGGAAATGAACCCATAACCAGTCAGGTGAATAATCTGCACGCTTGTGCCTCTGCGCCCCGACAGGCGTTTTTTTATTTTAACGTATAAAAATCTAAACGTGGTAGGATTTGAACCCACACCCTTGATAATATAAACACTTTAACCAATTAAGCCATATTTCAAAACATAGTGACCAACATATTCAATATTCAAAAATTCAATAAACAAGAAATATATTTTTTTTTCCCCATCCTTATCAAAATCTTATCGGATATCTTTAACAATCGTCAAACGTAACTTAGAATCCAAATAACGCACGAATATGCTGTAAAAGTTTTTTTTAATATTACCGATTCAAAAAGATAAACAAACATACCGTTATAAAAGCGGCGTTGATTTGACTTTTTGCAAAAAACAGTATTTTTTGTCAAAAACGTCCACCTTCGGTTCTTTTGGCCCATTGTCTTCGTCCTATTGTCTCGACAATAATAAATTTAGTAAAAAACAAAGCTTATGTTTTCCGGGGTTGACAATTATGTTTAGCTATTTTTCGATATCTATTATTTAGTCGATTTATGGGTTATTCGGAATTTTTTCGGGACTGCACAGCAGTTCGATGTTCAGTTTATGAGCAATTTGTACGCGGATGTAAAAATAAGCATAATGTTGGGAACCGTTAACAAATAATGATTAGTATTTTGTGCCGTCTGCTTAAAAACATATTATAAATGTTGTTGTGATTGAACGGAAGCCTTTTAAGCTTTTTATTAAGTCGATTGTTTTTTTTTTAAATTAATTTGAAGAACTCTGTAAGCCATGAAAAGTTATTTTTACATACATATATAGTTTCACACTGTATGTTTCTATACAGAGGCAAGAGAAACCTAGTGCTGGTTAATAATCTGCTCTCACACGTTATTCTTTATAATTTTAAAAAGCAAAAAAATATGTTAAATACATTTTCAATTTTACTACAAACTAAGGTATTACTTTTTATTTACTAATCGAACACGAAGGAATCAATGAAACTCTATACATATAAGTTTTTAACTCACATTATTTTTTTTGAGTTACGTTGACTTTGATTTTGACACTTCATATTAAAGCATATTATAAAAGAAATCTAGTACCAAACATTACTTTTTTCCCTGCCTCTCCATGTCTATTTGAAGTCATATGTTGATAAGCGGAACTCACAAACGCCACTTTCGTATATATCGAGAGCAATGAAAATAAATCCCAGAAGTGTTAAGACACTCCCGTGCCCCATTTTCGCCGCGAATTGAGGCATTGCATGGCTGGAGTGACGAAACTCAACGCCGCGCTTTTGCCTTGTTACTAATGAAAATGAAAATATAAACTTTACATAACTTGAGTGGGAATCGAACCCACAACCTGTCGCGGTTTACAGTCAAAATGCTTGTGCCTCTGCGCCACGACAGGTATTCTCAATCTTAACATCATACTTCTTTTTATTATTATTAAAATAAGATATTAGTCCACAAAACAGAACGGAACTTCAAGTGACCAGCTTAACTTACCTAGTAAATACCCTTTTCCCCCACTGTGCCAATGGAAATACCAAAGTTTGTGCACCTCCTGGAATTACATGTACTATTGCAAGCCTATAATCGATGATTTTATCGATTAATTATTCAAATACAGTATCGATACGAGCGAATTTTTTGTATGAAAATTAGCATAAAAATATATTTATGTAGATATTGGTACCTATAGTGTATAATGTGACTGTTGATTTATATGTGCTTTGTTTTGTTTTGGTATATGTATGCAGCTGTAAATTCCTGCACCCGGCTAAAGTTAGAATTTGCAATTTTAGTATTATTTTCTTTGTCATGGCCCCTTTATATGAGATATATATTGGTATAATAAAATTATTTTTTACGAATATGCTTATGTGAATGTCAGAGATGGATGTTTGTTGTCTTTTGCAAAAACTACTGAAGTAATTCAGATGAAACTTTATAGTAATATAGCTTATATTTCGAATAGTTAAAACATAATAAGATTTGCATAAAGAAAAACATATTTTTTTTTAATACCAAATTAAATTACTAAAATAACTATTGATTTAAATATTTTTAAGAATCTAATAATATCAAGATCTCCATTTTCTGCTTTCCGCTCAAAACAAATAACAGTTACATGACAAAATTAAAAAAATAGTCAATCCTAATAAAAAATTCTAATAAAAAACTTAGTATATTAATACATATATTCTTTTTCAGCCTAATAGTCAGAGTGTCAACACCCTCCGTTCTCTGCTAATAATCTAAGAAATAATCTAAGAAAGAACCAACCAAGACATTCTGTTCTCGACTTTCCGCCCCGAATTCTAGACGAGAATTGAAAAATAATTACTACATCCATAAAATTACAGTTACACGACAAAATTAAAAAAACCACCTAATCCTAATAAAAAATCTACCGTTACATCACATCTTAAGCTGGCCATAACATACTGGCTTAGTTCTTTGTTCAAGCTGAACACATCGCAGGCAAATCACGTATCATTTCGAAGGTGTCTCGAAGCCAAGACCTCGGTTCGTTTCCGAAAACCGTAAAGGAAGTAATTACATATTCAAATCCGAACCGCCACCGGTTCATATGTCACTCCACAATAAAAAAAGGTAACAAGCGTTAAAACGTAACGGTAACCGAAAGTCCTGAGAAAAAAATATCAACAGCGACCCAGTCTTGTGAAAAAAAACTGCTTATTTGTATATAATTTTTTTAAATTATTAAATTAATATATGCAAAAATGATCTTTATTATCAATTGTTAAAGGCGAAATTTCTACTCCTCATATGTTAGGACAAAATTTATGATCGCATTTGCAAGTAATGTAAAATAGCCCCTAAATTCTTATTGAATAAAAAAAATAGGATGGGTAGACGTTTTTGCATAAATTCTTACAAAGGAAACGGGTTAACGCATTCAGGAAGTACCTCCGCGGATCCGTTCGCGTCGCGGGTCAAAAATCAAAGATCACGTCCAAAGGAAACACAATATTAGACCTTGCACTCAATATATAACTTACAAAATCGTTCTTTGTTACTAAATACTATACGATGTTTGAAAAATCGACCCCCCGCGAAACAACAATAAGCCAAAATGTACCTGATTATAATTTATGCGAGAATATTAAGAGAAATGTACCTGCCCTTTTTTGAATATTAAGTGCAACCTAACCCCTGACATTACTCAATAGGGTTAAGATACTATTTCAATGGGAATTATACAAAAAAAAATGCAAATAAACTGTCGAGGGTGACTCGCAGGTATAGAAAAAATCGCAATCGTAACATAAAGTACCCCATTTAATTGTTTGGTGCCGGGATAAAATAAATTCCGTTCTTTCTGGCTGCACTTGTCCTAGCGTTTAATTTGGGTTCGCGTTTCCTTGAGGGGTCACAGATAGTTCTTCTTTAATAGAGTTTTTTTATAACGTTTTGTATGCAAAGATTTATTATTCTACATCGGGATGCGTGAGAATGGTTCGAAGATAAACGAATTTGCCTATGCTCATCGCCCTAACCCTTTGGATCGATAGGAGTTCCATGGGAAGATGTGAATATTCAAACAAGGTGTCATCTTTGTGAATATCGATTGCCGTTGAGTCTTTTATAAGCATGGGAATTGATACAGTGAAAAGGACGAGCTAAGGTTTTTGCATAATCTATCGAAGCTTCTTTGTTGGGAGTAACGGATTTTTTCAATAAAGGGTTAAAAATTCCGAATGTCGTTAAAAAATTGGGACCGTTACGTTTTTTTTGGAGTGGCTACCGCTGTCTATCATTGTCTCATATTTTTGTCCACTGTCTACAGTTTTTTGTCCTAACTGTACAGTGTGTACGACAAGTGTCGAACAAAAGAATGTATTAGAATTATAATGTAAAATTCATGCAAATATAAACATAAATTTGTGTAGCATTAAATATGAATAAAATGTAAGCCGCGGGCGGAGCTCATTCAAAATCAAATATTTAGAAGCTAATAACAGTGATTGCGGTTTTATTGACTCTTAATAATATCAACACGAATATATTATTTGATTTTTTTCTTAAAATAGATGTATTGAGTAATTACTTATACATGTTTTGGTGACTTTACCGCATAGCCAGATAGACATAGAGAAATCATAGTGTTAAGACACTCCATTCGTGGCTTTCCGGTCGAAATCAAGATATTGTTGATGAGTGGCAAGACTCTATGTCGAGCTATACCTTACTATAACAGAGAAATGATAACAATTTATATAAAATAATACCCTGAGTAAGAATCGAATCTACAACCAAAGACACTACTCCTAATTAACTATCCACAAATAAAAAACTATCCACATTAATAGATATATCAATTGGATAATTGTCACAA
Source organism: Philaethria dido (assembly GCA_033558755.1). Classification (NCBI taxonomy): domain Eukaryota; kingdom Metazoa; phylum Arthropoda; class Insecta; order Lepidoptera; family Nymphalidae; genus Philaethria; species Philaethria dido. The sequence continues at coordinate 14,344 of JAKGSA010000258.1, forward strand.
TTTTTTCCACAGATAGTGATAAACTTAGTGTCATATCACTAAAAAACACTAAAAATTTAGAAAATACATAAAAATAAAGAAATATAAGACAAACCTAATATAAGTGACCACTTTATGACACACACAAGAAAAGGTAACAGCTAATAAAATGTTAACGTTTACTCCAAAAGATGTTATAAAAACTAACTCTTTCACTGCACACAGTGTGTGAGATAAAAACCAAACTAGACTAAATTGTTATTGTAGTTTTTTACAAAAGTCGGCTTTTTATTATATTGCACCGAACATCCAAAATAAATATAATTTGGTCATTTGAAGATATGACAAAGAGTTAAGTTTTAACTTACCTTTAACAATAATAAGCCATCGTTGCGCAATGGAACAGGAAATGACTGTAGTCGCGGTGATTGTACGAGTAAGTTCGATTTCCAGTCGGGGAATGATTATGTCCAATTATTAGCGCGGCGTTTAGTTCCGCCACTTAACATGTAATGTGTCATGTAGAGGATGGTATATTTTTTAGTTTTTTTCTCATATTGTAAAGTTGGTAAAGCCTTGTGTTAAGACACTCAGTTTTCCGAACTAAATGTTGGGTGTCATTTAGTTGGGTGGCGTAACCCAACGCCAAACTTTTACTATGGGTTCCATTTCACTTAAAATATATTTTTTTAATTTATTTATATTTCCTCACTCTGATAAGACAAAGCACGGCGTTGAGTTCCGTCACTCACTATGAAATATCTCAAAATTTTGATCATCTTGGCACAGTAAATATGATTCTTCGTGAATTCAATTCACACTCGGTTGATTATTTTTATTTAAATCATTAGCGCGGCGTTTAATTCCGCCACTAGACTTACAATATGTTGATTAAAGAGGAAGAATGGAGTGTCTTAACACAAGTCACCCTAGTTTAAGAGGAAATGCGTTCTTTAAATAATACACCTGACACAGGTAGCTAGAAATACATAAAATTTGTATGAAACATAATTTAAATACAATTTACATAATGGTAATAACAGGTTCGATTCTGTTCATATTAAATACTGTTATTTGTATAAGCGTAGAAATGATTTATAGTTTTGATTATTTATAATTATTAGTTATTAGCTAACGAAGTGGAATATTTACTTTAGATTTAAATATCTGTAAGTGAATATTATGCAATCCAATATTTATAATATATTAGTAATAACTTACTGCTTCAGCCTTGTGGGTTCGATTTCCACTCCAGCAAATGTAATAGTTTTGCATTTTCATTTCCTGGGCTTATTAACGAGGCAAAGCGCGGCGTTAAGTTCCGCCACTCAGGACACAATGCCTCAATTCGGCGGAAAGTAGGGAACGGAATGTCGTAACGCTAGGTACTCAGGCTCCCTCTACCAAAATGAAAGGAAGTAACTTGGAAATTGTTAACGAAACACAGTTAGTAAATTTTCAAAATCTATAACGGAAAACCGAAATTGAAATTCAAAATAATTTAAAAAAAGATTTTTCGAAATGGCCCTGTTAACAGATAAAGTGCCCCCTTGTGGGCATGGGCCCCACGTTGGGAAAAACTGGTCTAGACTCTCCACTCTTCATTTTCTACTCGAATTTGAATCATTGAAATTCAAAGAAACCTTAAATTTACATACATACATTATTAATATAATATTTTAAGTAAAACATAAAAACATAACTTTATTGACTACTTATGTGCAGTATTATCTGCATAATTATTGATAACACGAAAATAAGTAACATTTTGTTTCATTTATTTCTTATACTTTAAAGTATTTGTAAATATAATACTTAATCCTCTCTCTAATGATTATATTAAAATTGATGCTTTGTTTTTGTTCTGTCAAGACACAGCACGGCGTTGGGCTCCGCCACTTATTAAGAAATTTTTAGAAATTTTGAAAAATAGCACTAGTTTCTATGCTATATATAAGACATATAGAGCTAAAGAAAATATTGTAAATATTTTCTAAGAAAAAATTCATATCCAGAGTCCATTATGGCGCAATGAATAGCATCTGTCTATAAGCTCAATAGTTATGAGTTGGACTCCCACTTTGAAAATGATTTCTTTTTTTCACGCTATGTAAGCAGAGGGAACCTGAGAACTTAGTGTTCAGACATTCTGTTGCCCACTTTCCGCCGAATTGAGCATTGCGTGGTGAGTGGCGGAACTCAACACCGCGCTTTGCCTTGTTACCAAACCCAGAAAATGAAAATACTAAACTTGTTATTTCCTGGAGTGGGAATCGTACCCACAACCCATCGCGTTTACAGTCGCACACTTGAGTCTCTGCGCCACGACAGGCGTTAAAAATGGTTATACTTAAAATAATTTCTCTCTAGTAAGAAAAAACGCAGTTTGACAAAAAATGTGTTATCATAGTCCACACGTAACACTAAACAAAGCTTAAGCCCAATATTTTTTCCTACAAAGTCAGCTTTCACCGGCTCATAAAGAAATCGTCAGCTTTTTTTGCACCAATAAAACCAACATATTGTCCGTCTGTTGAAGGGTTGGAAATTTATGCAAATTATTTATAAACATATTACTGTGCAGTGCCACTTTGCTCTAGTTGATTGTAAAAAGTATTTTTTTGTACTGTAAAAAGCAGTTTTGTTTCGTAACGAAATTCTCTATGAATAGATATATTTACGGTTATTTTATGTGACGAATGTTCTATATTTACTGTTTTCGACCTATTTTAAAGTATCTTTTGTTATATTTTTTATCTTAGCAGTAGTTGTTGTATATTTTTAGCCAGCAACTTCTTGGACTTCTGTATAATATTAATATTAGATCTAACTATACCGATTTCTTAAACGTTGTGTCTTGCAAAAGATATCGCATATTATTTAAGAATGTGGGAGAATTAAGAAATTTTCTTTCATTCCTACAGGTTCGAGAATTTTCTCATATATTTATAGGGAGTTTTGACATTGGGAATTTACATACATACATACATAGCTCCTTATGTATATATGTATATAATAATATAATCTTTTTTTTCTCTTTTTAATAGCTTCACGCAGTATCCCGCACTTACAGGTTAGGCGGAACTCAACGCCGCGGTTTGCCTTGTTACCAGAGCGAGGAAATTAAATATAAATCTATTTACTTATAATTGTTATTATAATAATATAAGCAATATTTTTTATTAATAACAAAAATAATAAATTAACTAACAATATAAACGGGTTAAGAATAAATTATTGTATATAGTAGCGCCATCTATATTTAATACTTATGCATATTAGATTAAAATAAGGTTTTATGTTTTGAATGGAATAGGTTATACATACATAGCTTCACGCTGTATCCCACATATAGCAGGGTAGGCAGAGGGAACCCAGTGTTAAGACACTCCGTTCCCCACTTTCCGCCGAATTGAGGCATTGCGTGCTGAGTGGCGGAACTCAACGCCGCAGTAGGTTAAATTAAGTCCAAATAAAAGAAAATGAAACTATTTTAATTGGATTAATCGCGTATATTTAAGTATTCGGAAATACATTTATGGAAATTCGACGTTTCGAACACTTTAAAGTAGTCCGTTGTAACAAGTACCTACCTTTATATAGAAATAAATATTTTTATAATATATCTTTGTCATTTGTTTTGAATAAAGATAAGAGTAAAAGATCATCAAGTATAATTTTTTTTTTCGCAAGTAAGAAATATCTACTACTAGTATAGAGATATTTATGATATTTTTTTCCTTCTTTCAAAACTAACATTTGAAAAATGTATTGTATAATGACATCTTTGATTTCAGTGATTTTTATATATATTAAATGAAACAATTTTAACCGAATTCATCGCGTATATTTTAGTATTTGCACGTACGCACGCAATGCCCCAATTAGGCAGAAAGTAGGGAACGGAAATGTAGAAAAAGAACGGAGTGTCTTAACACTAGGTTATCAGCTACCCTACTATGTGCGGGATACAGCGTGAAGTTAAAAAAATATATACGCTTACTCGAACAGGATTCGAATCTTCAACCACTAACAAAATATACCTAAAAACTTTTAATTAACTAAAAATCGATACAATTTTAATTAAATCTATAATCGATATTAATATGAAATAACGATATTCGATACGATTCGAGTCGCATTCGCATATGAAAAACTTAGTAATAAAATCGCAGTGTAACTACACAACCGTCCCTTACCGCAGTATACATGTCAAAACTTAATTGAATCCAAGCTTAAATATGTTTCTTAACGAGAATGTTATCTGCCTTATAATTGTACTAGAATTGTACTTTTTTTTTTTTATTTTGTTTTTTTTTTTTTAATTTGTATGGCAAAGAAATTGTGGTTCAATGGCTGTAAATGCGATGGTTGTTGGTTTGACTTCATGATTTCCTTTCGAGAAAGATAATATTTAATTTTTTTTTGTTCTAGTAACATTAAAGGCAGTGTCTTGTTATGAGGTAGCCAAAGAGAACCTAGTGCACTCCATTCGCTAATTTCTACATGAATACGAAATATTACGTGTTAGGTGGCGGAACTCAACGCTGCTAGAAAGAGAATAATATTCTTATTCACTTTAAAATTCCCTCATAACTAAAATAATCTATTTAGACTGTAGTATATTTAAATATTTTTTCTAATAGGATTTTATACAATTGGGAGTTTAAATCTTATTAATTGATTAAAATATAAAGAATAAAATAGATGAAAAAAAAAACGAACCAGTGAACTAACCAGTTATGAATAAATGTCTTTTACTTTTTGACACAATAACTACTGAACAGATCAAGGTGAAATTTTACGTCCATACAACTCGATTCCCATCGGCTTGCCAAATTTTTAAAAAAAACAAGTATGAGACCTAAAAAAAAAAGCTCGCTAGTAAAATGTGCAGCTCCAAGTAACAAAGTCAAACAAGGTGTGAGAGCTAAAACAAAAGGTCACCAGGAAAATATTAGGCATAAAAGTGCAAAGAAAACAAGTTCTGACATCTTATAGACCTAAAAAAAAAGGTTAAAGGCCAAAATTCCAATATGAAATTACTAAATACCTTGACATCCTGTACCACTTTCCCTAAATATATCGGCTTCCCTAAAAATTACCGGCTTCCCTAAATACATATACCGGCTTCCCCAAATATACATCGGCTTCCCCAAATATACATCGGCTTCCCTAAATGTATATACCGGCTTCCATAAATATACATCGGTTTTAATTTACCGGCTTGCCTAACTAAAATTTTCCCCCCTCGCCACTGAAACCTTATACGTAAAACTTTAGACTAACATAGCTCATACATAAAAATAGCACATTAGCTACAATTCATAATTATTATGTGTAATTTGGCAAAAACAACCATAAGTATCTAATAATTTATTATATCATACATATTTATAAAAACACAACATTACGTATTCATTATTCAAAACACATTAATTGTTATCCATTGAGCTTTCATAAGGGTGATTTAATTTAATTATACTTATACATCAGCTTTTAGCATACATGTATATTGAAATATGTATACTGTCGTATTTTTTACGACATTATAAATATAACATGAGATTACATGTCGCCAAATTAGTTTTGTAATCGGTAATGGAATAGTTTAGTTTATGTTGATTTCATTTTTTCTAAGCATTTTTCTTTCGCTATGTTTACATATTTTAAATAAGAGTATTTTAGAATGAGAATAATTGAATTGTAATGAACCCCCGAGCGGAATCGAACCCGCAACCAATCGCGTTTGCAGTCATACCTCCTACTGAGCCACGATGGCGTCAATATTAATAACTTACGTCGGCTTATTAAAATATTTTGTTTTCGTCATTATATAGATTTAAATGAAACTATTTTAACCAGATTAATAACGTATATTTTGGCATGGCTATGACTATGAAATATTGTATTCGAAACTTCGTATTCTCTATATATTTTTAAATATCAAAATATATTCTAAATATAATAGATGATGATTAATCCGTGATGATTAAACGGGTGGAAAGCAGAGAGCGCAGTGTCTTGACACTCTCTCTTGAGGTTCTCTTTGGCTACCCCGCTGCAGAAGCTGAATAATACATTAATATTATAAAAAAATTCCTGTTAAAATAGTTTAATTAAATCGGCTTCTTTACGTCTCCAATACACGAAAAAAACGAAGACGATCTAATTGGATGACGAAAAATTTTGTATTAATGCTACCCATATTTTTAAACTTTCTATGATGCTAAAATTATTATCAACTTTTATATAAAACTAACTGTATCCCGCATTTATTTGCGTGGATCATAAAACATGAGAGCCCTTTTTTCCAAATTTAGTAAGAATTTCCAGAAATCCTCTCTTAATGGCACAAGCGCGCGACTGTAAACGCGACAGGTTGTGGGTTCGATTCTCACTCCAGGAAATGTAAAGTTTAGTATTTTCATTTCCTGGGTTTGGTAACAAGGCAAAGCCCGGCGTTGAGTTCCACCACTCAGCACGCAATGCCTCAATTCGGCAGAAAGTGGGGAACGGAGTGTCTTAACACTATCTCACCCTCTGCCAACCCTGCTATATGCGGGATACAGCGTGAAGCTATACGTGTGTATGCGTGCGTATGTTCTCCTAATGCTCCCCTACACTCTTTATTACTTGTACCTTACTTTGTGTTTTCTAATAAAAAAAACAAATCATATTGTTTGTTAGATTGCCTAAAAATTATGAGCACTAATTGTATTTTTAACATTGGTTACTTTATTAACCTGCGTTATAAAAGTAAAAGTGAAAATATAACAAAGTAAAAAATAAACAAACGTATTTAAATAACATAAAAATACGCAGGTTAGATGTAATTTCGACTTATATTATATATATAGCATATTTACATCTGCTACAGATATTAGGCTAAGAATACTTTGCATCGAACCTACGACCACTGACGTAGTAGTCAACACCACCACTAAAGTACATTACCCAAAAAAAAAAACAAAATATCCGGAAAGGCAAAAATAAAAGATCAAGCAAAAATTGTGGCCCAAAACAGGTTCGGAACACTAGCCTGAGCCGAAAACGAACAAATAATGCATCCGATAACAACACTCGGGATCGATTTTGTGAGTAACCATTTAATTATTTTATCGATAATCTCGCATCGGTTGAGAAAAAACGAGGAGTGGTGGGTAATCGTCGCTTAGCCGCCCGGTAGCCGCCGGCGGTGTTACGATGTTATCGTGAGTTTATACGGGTAAAGGGTATTGTACACTGGATTGTGTTGAAAATGTATGTGATGGACTTAAAAAAATAGTATATGATAGACTAGATGGTATGTAATGGACTAAGTAGATTACGTACGACATCATGCTTGATCCTAAAAGCATAAAAGAATAGATAGATATAACCTAATATCAAAACACCCCGATTTCGTCTTTCCACCAATACCTGAGATTTTGCGTGTAGGGTGGCGGAACTCAACGCCACGTTATTGTATTACCTGAGCGGAAAAATGAATATAATTTAAATATTATTATGATTCCAAAATGGGAATCGTAACCAATTGAAATCATTACCACTTGTGTTTACAGCCAGAATCTCTTTCCGTCACTAACGAATTAGTATTATCTAGATCGTGTGATGGACTAAAAAACTTATTATTTTCCTATTGGATGATTCTTATATGCCAATAGTTGGATGATAACCGATTAAAACTAGTACGTTTATGATAAGACTGGTTAAAAAAATTTAATTAAATAAAATAAATGATCAATTACAATAACATGATACGTGTCACCTTTGAATGGAGTCTTAATTATGGCTTTCTGTTCCGGAGAATGACGATCTTGTATAATCTCGTCTTGAATTAGCAGTTTAAAAAGAATCTACCAAATGTACTATGGGAATCTAAACTAGTCTTGTATGTTTCTTGATTATGACCTAAACTTATTGGATTTATCCATGCATTCCACCTTATCCATGTTCTTATAATATATTCTTATTAGTGGTATAATTATAAAATTAAAATCAAAATACTTTTTATACCAATATGCTAACGTTTTAAAATAGTCATACAATAAAAATGTCAGTATTGTCAGTCCAACAGGAATCAACTACCAGCTTAGCAGGTATTTCTGTTGAGAAAAGCAAAAAACTCATCAGGTAGGTACTAGGTTGGTTTTCCCCTCACCAAAAAGACACATGTATCGAGGCCCTTACGCTATATCATTTCGCTCGAAGGCATACAATTTTTCTTGCAACATTAATTATTATTAAGGAATGTAATTATTTCGCACGCTTTATTAGACTGCTTCGTATGTAAAGACAAAAACAGGTAAATTCTGATAGATATACTGACCAAATTTAGTATTACTATGTATCCCGTTTATTTTATTACCTCCATCCGTTGTTGGGATCTATCTACTAATAATTAAATATTTTAGTGTTAGTTTGATTGTAAATCTGGTGGATGGTTGTGGGTTCGATTCCTAATTGAGGAAATTTACTTAATATCTATTGATTTCCCCGCTTTGTTGAGACAAAGCTCGGTGTAGAGTTCCGCTATTTAACACACAATGTCTTGAAAAAGCCTTGTTATTATTTTTTAGTAAGGGTCCACCATGACGCAGTGGGAAAGCATCTGACAGTCAACGTGTTGGGTTGGTTGGTTGTTGGTTCAATTTCTATCCGAGAAGAATAGTTATATTCAAATAAATTTTATTCTTCCGCTTTAGTAAGACAAAGCTCGGCGTTAAGTTCCGCAATTTTATATGCAGTGTCTTGAGTTCGGGGGAAAGCAAAGAACGGAATATTTTAATACTTATGTGTGATTTGACTAGATTCTTTTTTTTTTTACTTCACGCTGTATCCCGCATATAGCAGGGTAGGCAGAGAGAACCAGAGAACCTAATGTTAAGACACTCCATTCTCTTTCAACAATTCCGTTCCCCACTTTCCGCCGAATTGAGTCATTGCGTGTTGAGTGGCGGAACTCAACGCCGCGCATTGCCTTGTTACCAAACCCAAGAAATGAGAATACTAAATTTTACATTTCCTGGAGTGGGAATCGAAACCACAACCTGTCGCGTTTACAGTCGCACGCTTGTGCCTCTGCGCCAAGATCTATCTGACTAGATTCTCTGTCTTTTACAAGCTAAAAAACATCAAAACGGCTCTATGTGCAACAACTAGTATTATTTAAGGTACATATTATGCTGCTATGTACATATTTATAATTATTAATCATATTTGTCATATCTATATCTGTCTTTCCGTCAGTTTCTCTTTAGCCGCTTTACTTTTATAGCCATAACATTTGTAATATACTCATATAGTATATTTAGTTTTTTGTTTTCATATTTTTATTAAACTATTTATTAGAAACATCCGTTTCACGCGTTTTTAATCGATTTCGAAATAGGACAAGGTTGTCAATTCGACTGTATTTTTTATGTGTGTTACCTTTTACTGAACTAATTTTGATGTTAATTTTTTATATGATAGATAGCTTCTGATGTAGTTATTTTAAATTTAGTTAGCTTGTGACATTTCATTTTATTTAGTTGTGGAATTTTATTTGAGTCAGTTTTTTAATTCCTATTAATCACTATTTCCTATTAATATACTCTTTCGCGCAAAAACTAATGAACAGATTCGGATTAAACTTTACGGTCATATAGCTAATACATCAGAATAACACTTACGTTACAATTTATAAAGCTTTTCAGGAATTTAACCATATTTAAAATATAAGAGCTTAGTATAATATGTTATTAGAAATTTTAACGTCATCGTGGCATAGAGACATACCTGACTTTAATGATCCATGGGGAGAAGTTGTGCCGACACAGTATGACAGCGTCTAGTTGTAAACGCGGTGGCTGTGGGTTCTATCTCCACTCAGGCGAATTATTACATTAATATTTATACATTTATTTTTATTTCTTCGCTCTGGTAAGACAAAATTTGGCATACAGCGGTTAAATAAAAAGAAATAAAGTAAGGCAAAGTACGGCGTTGAGTTCCGCCACTCAGCACGTAATGCCTCAATTCGGTGGAAAGTGAGGAACGGAGTGTCTTAACACTAGGTTTCCTCTGCCTACCCTGCTATATGCGGGGTACAGAGTGAAACTATGCGTACATGTAGCTAGCGTGTATGCATGTATGTAATAATACACTAAACAATATTTTTTTATAAACTAACTTATAAAAAAATATTGTTTAGTTATACAAAATAATTTAAACCAGTTCAACAAAAACAGAATTTTGATTAAGTGGAAATAATAAAAAAAAAAGCGGAACGATGATTAGAGTTATAGCTTATTACGTAATTAAATTTAAAAAAAAAACTTGCCGAAAGAAAAAAAAAACACTGATTAATTGATTTACATACACATGTGAAGGAAATAGCTAATTATGTATGAGATGTAATTAGAAAAATGCTGTACTATTAATTATAGTGAACGAACAAATTAACGATGACTACGTGATGAAATGGAAAGATTTAACACCATTTTAGCACAAACGTCTGTCGTGGCGCAGACGCACAAGCGTGCGACTGTAAACGCGATAGGTTGTGTGTTCGATTCCCACTCCAGGAAATGGAATTTTTCATTTCCTGGGCTTAGTAACAAGGCAAAGCGCGGCGTTGAGTTTCGCCACTCAGCACGCAATGCCTCAATTCGGTGGAAAGTGGGGAACGGAGTGTTTTAAGACTAGGTTCCCTCTGCCTACCCTGCTTTATGCGGGATACAGCGTGAAGCTATGTATGTATGTAGATTAGGCAAAAATTTATATAAATATTATTTCTAATATTAACAATAGAAATAAGTTTTAACAAATGTATAAAAATTTCGTTCGTAGCGAATGGAGAGTTAGTAACATTAGGTTTACTGTGTCTAACTTGCTAGGCGGGAGAAAGCAAGAAACTATTTCATTATAAGAATTTCGAAGTAACTCAATAAGAAAGGTATAGGTTAATTGGTTAGTGGTTAGAAGGATTCCAAGAGGTGCGGGTTCCAATTTTTCTAATCTTAACTATTTCTATTTTTCTATGAGAATTTCAATTGACAATTATCAGAATCCGTCAGTTTCTCGTATAGCCATAATTCAAGATATATAATAAGATATATATAGGTTATATACAAATGATAAGAAAAGCTTCACGCTTTATGCCACATAGCAGAGTAGTTAAAGAGAACCTAGTGTCTAGACACCACATTCGCTGCATTTCATCAAATTAAAGACATTGTATTAGGTGGTGGAACTGAACGCCGCGTTTTGAACCAGAGCGTAGAAAAAAGAATAATATAAATATAATTTCATTTCCCGAGTAGGCATTGAATCCACAACCACAATGATGTTTACAGTCACATGTTCACTACGCCGCGATGTATTTTTTTCTCGAATTTCAATCGACAACTATCAGAAATCTCTCAATTCCTAAATATTACAAATAAAACGCAAAAGAACACTCCAATTCTGTTAGATATAAAGCCAAAGACTTAACTACTATCAAACTGTGTCTCTGACTACCTTAGAAATAAAGCTTGAAGCTAAATACTTTTATTAACTTCACGCTGTATCCCGCACATAAGACACTCCGTTCTCTAGTCTGTTCCCCTAAAACTCTGCATATATTCTTCTAGAATCATACCAAAAAACACACCACTTCCAAACAACTAAATTCAGCACCAAACCCTAAAAAGAACAATAAAAAAAACTAAAATATATTACATGTTACCAAAAAAAAACGAACGACATTCTTTAATTTAGAGAAAAAAGCGATACATGCGCCCGCGCCGATGTCTTAATTGTGTATGATAACAAACTTACTTGATTTATATGTTCTGAGCATATTAAGGCTTTTGTCGGCGTCCCTTATCGAAGGCTTAGAAGCTTCCGTCGGTTTTTATTCACGGTGTTTATTTACGCGAAATAAGGTGACGATCAACTAAATTTTATGTGGATGTAATGGTTCATAAAATGTTTGGTACATTTTTGTTATTGCTACGTGATTTGTATGCAAAAATGTTATTTTATTGGTGAATTTAATATGCTGTTTAGGTATTTGTGGTGTGGTTTTGTGTTTATAGCTTTCTATAAAAAAGAGACATAGAGAACGTAATGTTAAGACACTTTTCTACGTTTTTCGTTCGAAATTAAAAAAAATTGTGTCAAGTGACGGAATTCAACGTCACCCTTTGTTAATCGTTGTGCAGAGCAGAACTTAAAAATTATATAAATATAATAGTTCCCCCGAGTACGTATCGAACCCAAAACCATCATGTGTATATATACCATATACCATAATTACCATAATTTATTGTTATTATTTATTTTTTAAATAGGAATAGCTTCATAGACTCTAATAATAAGACACTCCTTTCTACAAAAATCTTCATTTTATACTCAAATCAAGCATGCAATCTGCCATTTAGTTATCAATAACTAGCTACTGTTCACTTGACCATTGTAAAAATTACATTTGCAAAAATACTCAATATAACTCCGTACACAGGGGTACGGAAATGTTAAAAGAGAACGAAGTGTCTTAACACTAGGTTCTCTGCTTCCCTACCCTGCTATGTGCGGGATACAGCGTGAATTAAAAAAAAACACAGCATCATTGGTCCATACAGCATCCACATCCACAAAAGGATTATTGGGAACGAGAGCGTGTGAGACACGGGTGATGAATTGACATGTTCGGGGGCCATTAGGGCGAGATAAGACGCATTTAACTGAAAACGCCGCTACGCCCTCGCACCGACCGCCGACCGCCGCTATGTTGCATTTTTATACAGGGTGCTCTATGATTATAAAATAAGTTATTTTTTTTATCTCACATAGCCAAAGAGAATCTAGTGTCTAAACACTCCATTTTTTTTTTGCTTTTTCTTTTTGCTTTAGTTCAAGGGATTATGTGTTAAGTAGATTATGAAAGACAAAATATTAACCAATATTATGTGACTGAATGATGTTCTTTTTTCAGTTTTTTTTAGTTTCAGTTTTTGTATCCCACAAATAGTATGGTAGACAAAAGGAACCTGAGAACCTAATGTTAAGACACTCCGTTCCCCACTTTCCGCCGAATTGAGGTGGAGTCGTGTGCTGAGTAGCGGAACTCAACGCCGCGCTAAGCCTTGTTACTAAACCCAGGAAATTCATTCATTCATTAATTTCAGCAATAAATATTTATGTTTACAAAAGTAAACATAAATATTTATTGCTGAAAGCTTAGGAGCTTATGGAGGCGAGTGTTAATGCATTTTAATGTAAGCTACATTTGGCTCGCAAGTCCCAGACACTGCTTCAAGCTTCTGTATATGGAACGCTAAGGAATTTCTTTTCAAAGTATTGTACTGTTCTAATTAGATTAAAGGCATTGACGAATTCCACTCATAGTGAGCAAAAAGTGGAGAAGGTGACATATTTCGTTCTCTTCACTTAGATGGTGACAGTGGAAAATGTATGCATACATTTCTTATAAACATATGTTATTCTTAAGCTCATGTTTGGCCTCATATTATTTTTAATATATATTACCAATAAAGAATTAAAAATGTTCCATCTAATTTTTTCTTATAGATTATATAAAACTTTTAATATTTGTATCAAATTTTCTTAATTAAATAAGAATATTATTTACAGTTTTTGCATGTTATATCTCAAACAATAAAATCACTACTGCATAAAATAAAAATTAATTGCACTTTATAGTGCATAGCTGGATAGTCAGAAAGGACTTAGTGTCAAGACACTCCGTTCGCCGCCCTTCACCCGAACCAGTAACATTGTGTATCAAGTTGCGGAATTCAACGCCGTGTTTTGTCATACCAGAGCTAAGATTTGTTTTTAGCTTCACGCTGTATCCCGCACACAGCAGGGTAGGCAGAGGGAACCTGAGGTCCCAGTGTCAAGACACTTCGTTCTCTTTTTAATATTTCCGTTCCCTTCTTTCCGCCGAATTGAGGCATTGTGTGTTATGTGTCGGAACTCAACGCCGCGCTATGCCTTGTTACCAGAACGAGGAAATAAAAATACTAAATACTATTTAATATTTCCATTTTCTGGAATGGGAATTGAACCCACAACCAGTCACGTTTACAGTCGCACGCTTGTGACTCTGCGCCACGACAGGCTTTAGAAATTAAAATAATTTCATTATATTTCGTGAAATAATATTACATAATTAATTCTTATCATTTCCAAACATGCTGTATAAGAAGAGGATAGTAGAGTTTATGGTCGCAGTCCAGTAGCACTTTAATGAGTGCAGGTTCTTACCCGGTGGTTTTTTTAATAACATTTTTATTTGATGTAAATAAATATTATTGATATAGCTTCCTGTTATTTTAGTATGAATATAAATATATTTTTTAATTAAATGGTTAATTTTATATATATTTATTAATTGTTTATTGTTATTGCAGTTTTATGTTGAATTATGTCAGGTATAGAGTTTAGTTTAGATATTGAATGTAAGCATTTATGATACTGAAGCTAAGCCAAGGGTCCCTTAGCTTATATTTGCGTGTTAAGTCCCAGGCACTACCCCAAGCTCCTCTTCTAGCTTCGCTTGAGATGTGAATAAAAAAATATTCATTTTCTGATCTTGTTAGAATAAGATAGGTGTTACTTTTTACCACTTAGCACATCGTGACTCTCAAATAGGCCGAAAATCACATTCAAAAATAACTCATTGCAATGTCTAAGAATTCTAAATACTTTTAATGTCATTAAATTACGGAGCATCTTAAAACTAGACATTAAAATCGTAAAAATACCAACATACAGATATTTTTTTTCCTTTGTTAAGTTAATCTATTATTTACAATATTATCTTAAACAAATTCTAGATCTAACAATCCTTATATACATAATACATAGCTTCACGCTGTATCCCGCATTTAACAGGGTAGGCAGAGGAAAGCTAGTGTCAAGACACTCCGTTTCCCATTTTCCGCCGAATTGAGACATTGCGTGCTGATTGGCGGAATTCAACGCCGCGCTTTGTCTTGTTTTACCAAAGCCAGGAAATGAAAAATTAGATTTCCTGGAGTGGGAATCGAACCCACAACCTGTCGCCTTTACAGTCGCACGAGTGCCTCTGCGCCACGACAGGCATTAACAATCAACATTATAAAAAACATATAAAAAAATACTTTAAAAAAGTCCAAAAATCCTAAAACCAAAATAAAAAAAAATAAACAATATACCCACTAAACAGCTTAGATAGTATAAAATAACTGGTTGAAATCTTAATCAGCATTGGAAAGCATTTCAGTGTGTAGAGTTCACTGATAACGTTATCTCACTTATGTATACGAAGGAGGTGCGCCTGCGCATAATTAAGTTGTTAGTTAAGTGCATACTGTGCTATACCATACTGTTTATTGAACAAAGGGGAAATGTTTGAAGTATAGATTTTATTTTTAAATAAATACTTTAGTATCGATTTTGTTTAAAGTATCGATTTTAAGTTTATTTTAATGTAGTTTCAATTTTATTTAAAATATCGATTTTGGATTCGTTTTAATGTATCGATTTTATTTAAACATTGTTTTTTATTAAGGGACAGTAGTCTGTAGACGTGATTGGTTGTGGGTTCGAGTCCCAAATGAAAGAGAAGGATGATATTTAATTTTTTTTAATTTCTGCGCTCTGGTAAGACAAAATGCGATTTTGAGTTCCAGTAACACGATATACCGAAAACAGATGGGAAGTGGTGATCGCTGAAAAAAATCGTTTGGCTTGTATGTTAGGTAAGAGAGCACATAGTGAATAGTAATTTAGTTTTGACTCTTAATTATTTTAAGGGTGAAGGTGTCTATGCACTATATGCTTGAAAGACCCAAAATCCTTTTAAAAATACATTTCGGATATTTCTTATTAGATTTTAATTTATAAGTTAGACTGACATTTCAGACTCCCTGTTAAAAGCTTGTAAGTCAAGTAAGTAAATATTAGAATTTTGGAATTTAGTTTAGATTTACAATAATAACATAATATATATGTATGTATATTATTACTTCTTCATACACCTGCGTATAGGAATATAATTGCACAAAATTTAATTTTCAGACGTTCAATTCTGCGTTTTAGCGGAGCTCAACGCCGCAATTTGTCTAACTAAACAAAAAAATAAACACAATCATTCCCTCAACTGAGAAATGAACTCATAACCAGCATTTGTAGTCAAAGACCACGTATTTATATAAGAAAACGAGGCAATAAACAATGCCACAGCATGTCCTTATCATACCGCTCAGAGTAGGTAGCTCCGGTAACCGACAGCGATAGATAACTGTATCGTATTAGAATTTGAAACACTTGTTATGGTTTTGAAAAAGTTGAGTCTTTTTAAATTTATTAATATATTTTTTTAAGTTTTTCTTTAATATAAACAAATAACTAGAATTTTTAACACCTGTCTTGGCGCAGAGATACAAGCCTGCGACTGTAAGCGCCACAGGTTGTGGGTTCGATTCCCACTCCAGGATTTTTTCATTTCCTATATACAAGGCAAAGCGCGGCGTTGAGTTCCACCACTCAGAACGCAATGCCTCAATTCGGTGGAAAGTAGGGGACATATAACGGAGTTCACATTTTTACTTACACACTTAGACTCTATGTATATATATTAGTTAGAGGTCATAGAAGACTGTATGCATTGGTTGTTGACACTCCGTTCCCCACTGCGTGGTTAAATGGTGATATTTGTGACTAATATAGATGCCACTTCTTATCTCTGCGGCGTTGAGTTTCACAAGTTAACAGCGTTAAGCTCCAAAAAAATATTTATTACTGTCTTAAACACTTGCTTCGTTATTTTTTACCTATACAATATTTAGGTGCTAGTAAAATCTTTAAGAACCAATCAAGTTATAAAATGTAACTATCTATATATAGCGTCCGTTCCCTTAATCCGAAACCACGCGTAACATAATTGACGTTATAAATAACAAGGTACGCTTGTCGAGTATTAACGGCATATTTCTTAAAAATCACCAACCATGAATTTTAATTTAACATGTCTAAGACTTTATGTGAAAAAATCTTTTATTGTGGTAACTTTGTGTATAGCTTCCCTCTTTTTTCCCTATAAGAGGATAGACAGATATCCTAGTGTACACTCTGTTCCCCACTTTCCGCCAAATTGAGGCACTGCGTGCTGAGTGACGGACTCAACGCCGCGCTTTGCCTTGTTATCAAACCCAGGAAATGAAAATACTAAATTCTTACATTTCCTGGAGTGGGAATCAAACCCAAAATTTGTTGCATTTACAGTTGATCGTTTGTGCATCTGCGCCACGAAAGGCGTAAACTACTGGCCATAGAAGGGAATATTTGACATGTAGGCTTCTCGGCAAGTGTAGGGGAGCCCTAAATTATTTATTAAAATTCTCGAAATTCATAAAAGCTAGGAAAAAAGGAAATTTTAGATTTTGTAGTCAAGGCAAAATAACCAAATGGTAAATCGAATTTGCGAACTTGCATATATAACCAGAAGTCATAAAAAACAAAAGTAACTTCACACGTTATCGTTCATAGCAGGATAGTCAGAGAGAAACTATGTCTTGAATTTTGGTCCGCCGATCTTCACCCTAATTTCAGTCATACACTAAGTGATGGAACTCAACGCCGCACTATCTCACAAAAAAAACAAAACAAAACAAAACGAACACAACAATATTTATATTGGCATTTATCGAGTCACTAAATAAGTCCCTCGTCACTTTTATCTCACAGGAACAGTCAGATCAAACTCCGGTAGCTTAATTTATTCCATTTCTTGGACATCGGGTAAAAAGTACAAATCAATACGAAACGTATGGACACTTATCTGTTAAAAGGGCCGACTCGTTTCCAGATACATTAAAAAGTAATTATATTTCAGTGTACTCCGTAAATGCTACCTGTTTTAGGAACATTGAGATGCAACTTTATTAGTAAAAAAACGATTCGGTAGCATTTTCTGCTGTTAATTAAACGCGGCTTCAACTTTATTTGGCTAATTTTTGGCTTAAAATTTTTGTAGACCATACAATTGGTGTACAATTTGAAATTAATTCAATTATATATGTACTTACGTTATTTTTGATGATTTTGTTACAGTTAATAACAATTATAGTACTATTATATTTATCGTCTTAAGATCTGCTTACGTGTTTTCGTGCTAATATTCGCATATTTTCAAGACATTATCGGCATGAATGGTACGATTTAGTGACATTAAGTGGAATTGAATCACTAAATTCTCCGTTTTTAGGCTTAAATAGGCGATAAGACATTTTGTGTTATGTAATGAAAACATCTTACTATAAACCGCTTTAGGAATGAATATTGAATCATGTCATACAGTCACCACTATAGCGTTTGAACACCTAAAATAATTTTTGACAGCTTCACATTTTTTCCGCATAGCAGGGTAGTCAGAGGAAACCTATTATCAAGACACTCCGTTCTCTTCTTTTCACCTAAATTAAGAACATTGTGTGGTGAGAGTTCAAACTCAATTCTGCAGCTTGTCGTATAAGAGCGGAGATATGAATAATTTAAACATTTTTATTATTGAATTCTCCCGAGTAGGAATCGATCGAGCAATTGAGAACAATAACATAGAATCAGACTCTTCTTTACTGAACCATAGCGTTTAAATACTTAGAACTCGTAAAAACACATTGCTATGTCATTACCAGAGCGAACAAACGAAAATAATTCATATATACAATAATAATAATTAATTTATAACCATTCCTTCGAACAAAAATCGAACCTACAACGACCATATCCTTCTCTTCACTCCACCATAAGGTCTAAACACTTAAAACTGATCATTTATTTACTTTCTCACGTAATCACAATTGCTATCGATCAGGGCTCATCGTGGTGGAGTCGTGCATCAGGCGTGGAATCGGTCACGAGCACGATAGAGTCGCTCGCTTACTACCTAATTAGTACCTGCCTACCTTCATAATGATTTCTGCGAACGAGATTATTTTGGGACTTTTTATTTTTGTTTTTTTTTGCAACTTCACGCGTTATCACGCAAGGTAGTCAGAAAAGTGTTAAGACACTCCATTCTCTATATCTGTAGTTTCACGCTTTATCACGCATCAGGTAACTAGAGAGAAGATGTCAAGACACTCCGTTCTGTCTGTCTGAATTTAAGATATCACGTGTTAAATGACTGAACTTATCTTATCTTATTTTGATAAACCCAAGGGGAGAAATGAAAATAATTAAAAAGAAAGCAAAAAAGTTGTTAGATTGAACCTAGAATTAATATTTTTTTTATTTTCAACCAAACTTAGTACATTGCGCGTTTTGTCTTACTAGAACAGAGACATGTAATGAACTAAAATAGCCTTAACTAGGCATGTACCATTGTTAAACGCCTATCGTGGCGCAGAGGCACAAGCGTTCGACTGTAAATGCGACAGGTTGTGGGTTCGATTCCCACTCCAAGAAATGGAATTTTTCATTTCCTGGGTTTGGTAACAACAAAGCGCGGCGTTGAGTTCCGTCACTCAGCACGTATTGTCTCAATTCGGCGGAAAGTAGGGAACGGAGTGTTTTAGCACTAGGTTGCCTCTGCCTACCCTGCTATATGCGGGATACATGTGTGTAAACCATAACTAGGTTTAAATAAATTACAAATAATGTTGCTCACTTAAAGAGATCTTTAACTGTATGTCTTACTCTCAGTAAGGCACAAAACTGGCTCTAAGTTGACACTCACCAATCATTAAAATACTTGTCAAAATGTCAAAGTCATTAAAAAAAACAAAGTTATCATGATTTATGTGACATAAAAAAGTAAAAACTGTATACTAATTTATTTTACTGCTTACATATGTTATATTAGATTATAAATGTTATCGTGGCACAGTGGGACAGTGTTTGACTGTGCGTGCGATTTTTGTGGGTTCGATTTTCACTCGGGGACTGTATGATATATTTTTTTTAACTTCACGCTGCATCCCGTATATTGCAAGGTAGGCAGAGTAAACCTGAGAACCTAGTTTTAAGACTCTCATTTCTCTTTCAACCCGCCGTTCCCCACTTTTGTTGACGTTGAGTGGCGGAACTCAACGCCGCGCTTTGCCTTGTTACCAAACTCACTACTTTATATATATATATATAAATGAAATATATGTATATTTATAGCTTCACGTTATATCCCACACATAACAAGATAAGTAGATGGAACCAGAGAACCTAGTTAAGACACTCCGTTCTCTTTTAACATTTCTGTTCTCCACTTGAAAATGATTATATTTATATTACTTTTATTTCTCCGCTTTGACAAGACAAAGCACGGCGCTAAGTTCCGTAACTTACTTACGAAAAATACGCGGACCGGACGGAGGAGTATGAAACTTAGCATACTTATAGTTTATATAACGAATTAGTGCAGAATTATAATATCTTTATAAATTAATGCATAAAAAGTACATTAAATTAATAAAATAAATGTTACACACACTACCATGCTTTGACATCTATGTTTATATAAAGTGACATATACATTGATAAAGACGACGCGTTGTTAACGCGTCAACTGTGACAATAGTATTCAGAAATTCATCTAGTGAGGCAAAGCGTGAGAGTCCCGCCATCTATCACAATCTTTGTACGAACAGATAGTGGTCAATAAAGTTAGTTAACTTACGTAGGATTTACTACTCATAATCATTTAATTAGAAAAATATTCTTATGAGCTAAATATATTAAAATATAAATAATTTTATTTTAATTATGAAATATTAAGCGATTTCCAATAAATTAACATAATATTGTCAGTATTGTCAGTATAAGAATCTTCCTATACAACCTTAGAAAGCATAGAAGCTGCGAAAAGCCAGCAAGAAACTCAACAGTCGCTCTTTTTAATTACAAAACGTAAGAACATAGATAAACCTAACAAAATAAACCCGTTCCTTTTAACCCAAGGTCAGGTTAGACACGAGAAACGCATTAGCCAGTAGTGGATTCGAATCCAGGCCTTATCTATATAAGATTGTAGAGATAAGAGTGTGGGTGTTAAGAGTTGCGTGTCAAGTATGGATTGTGACAATTTATATGTAGAGTCATTTTAAAGTGAAATTTTAGAATCGTGATTTGGATTTCGATGTAACGAAAATGCGTCACGATAACAAACACTTAGTCGTTGCGAGAATGAGACAGAAGATGTTATGTTATTCATATCTTCAACTACGTGTCTAGTGTTGGTTGCGATAATTTATATGTAGAGTCAATTTAAAGTCACATTTTTAAAAAATCCTGGTTTGAAATTCGATGTAACAGAAATGCGTCACGATAAACAAACATATAAGTTAAGTCACCGAAAGAAAGAGACAGAAAATCATATTTTATTCATATGTTTATCTACGTGTCTAGTGTTGATTGTGACAATTTATATGTAGAGTCATTTTTAATTTAAACTTCTTTAGAATCGTCATTTTGAAATTCAATGTAACGAAAATGCGTCACGGTACAAATAAAGAAATATAAAGGTTAAATCGGTGAAAGAATGAGAAGGAAATGTTATGTTATTCATATCTTCATCTAAGTGCCTAGTGTTGATTGTGACAATTTATTTGTAAAGAACTATTTATAGAGTCAGCTTGGAGTGAAATTCCGCTTCACGCTGTATCCCGCATATAACAAGGTAGGCAGAGAGAATCTGAGAACCTAGTGTTAAGACACTCCATCCTCTTTTAACATTTCCGTTCCCCACTTTCCGCTGGATTGAGTATTTCGTACTAAGTAGGGAACTCAACGCCGCGCTATGCCTTATTACCTGACCCAGGAAAAGAAAATACTAAATATTTTTTAATTTTCCGGAGTGGGAATTGAACCCACAACCTGACGCGTTTACAGTCGCATGCTTGTGATTTAAATACTTATATGGAAAAGAAGTGTAAAAATTCAATATTGTTCATAATAATACGTTACAAATATATTAAATAAAAAAAAATATTACACATTACCACTCGTTTAACGTACAATTTCATGTTTAATTGAAATTCAAACACAAAAAGAAAACCGACTTAAAATGTACTGAAAAATTAAATTATTACGAATAACTCAAAAACTTATCTATCTTAACTAAATTTTAACAAGACCACATATAAATTTATGCAATAAAAATACATACATACATACATAGCTTCACGCTGTATCCCGCGTACATCAGGGTAAGCAGAGAAAACCTAGTGTTAAGACACTCCGTTCCCCACTTTCCGCTGAATTGAGGCATTGCGTGCTGAGTGGCGGAACTCAACGCCGCGCTTTGCTTTGTTACCAAATCCAGGAAATGAAAAACACAATCAAACAAAAAAGAAGTTTATACCTTCTTTTTTAATATCGGTTAAAAATTACATACACATTGTTAAAGGAAGGCCCTTTAAGTATAGATAAATTCTAGCTTCATAGTTAACTCCTAGACAAGAAGAAGTACCAGGGCAGCATAAATGTACAAGAGATGTAATGTCAATTGTAATACGTAAAAGATCTTAATGAGAGTGGACAAACTGGTTGAAGTACGATTTGTATGGACATGCCTTTTGTTTTCGTATATATGTTTTAATAATAAAATATCTACTTACCAATATTATTGTCCTCGTTGACGCGTTAACAACACGTTGCCTAGCAACGTATATGTCACTTTATATAAACATGGATGTGAAACCATGGTAGTGTGTGTAACATTTAAGATATTATTATTGTGCATTTCTTCGCTATATAAACTATAAGTGTGTCAAGTTTCATGCACCTCCGCTTAATTGTCGTATAAATGGGTACAAGTGTTTCATGTATTAATATATAGATGTACCTATAGGAAAAACTTTAGGAAGAGAAATCAGAGAGAGCGTAGTGTTAAGATACTCTGTTCTCCACTCATTGTGTGCTAAGTAGTGAAACACAATACCGCCTTTGGTTTTACCAGAGCTCCTCGCAGGAAATGAATAATTTTATTATAATTATTCTCCCCGTTGGAATTGAATCTACAACTACTTGCGTTAGAGTTAGTTTTGATACTGCTTCATGATTTCATAATCAAGTAAAGCAGTTTTATATTAGTGAAATAATTATTAAAATCGGTTAAGTAATTTTAAAGTTTCACCATTACTAACAAAAAGACAAAGAAAGAAACATATATTTCTTCTTTATGATAAGTGTGTATTAAGACTTGAAATAGAAATATTTAGATATTAAAATAAGATAATTAATATTTTATCCAAAAAAGGAAACTGATTTCAAATAAAATGTACTAAAAAGTGAAATTATTACGAATAACTCAAAAACTAATTTAAATAAAACTACACCAGGAGCAGTAGGTGTCATATAAGAAAAAGAATCAACAAAATTGACTCATTGATTCAAAGATTATATAGTAACATACATAAAAAAGTTCAATCAAATTGAGAATCTCATTTTTTAAAAATTAGTTAGAAACAAATCTTTCCTAACAAATACATACATAGCTTCACTCTGTATCCCGCACATAACAGGGTAGGCAGAGGGGTACTTAGTGTTAAGACACTCAGTTCCCCACTTTCCGACGAATTTAGGCATTGCGTGCTAAGTGGCGGTACTCAACGTAGCGCTTTACCTTGTTACCAAAATCAAGAAATGAAAAATTCTATTTCCTGGAGTGGGAATCAAACCCATAACCAGCGCCACGATAGGCGTGTCTTCTTTATAACATTAGTGTATCTAGACTCAAAATGGAATAATCTAGATTTTTTTTTAACTTTACGCTGTATCCCGTGTATAGCGGGGTAGGCAGAGGGAACCAGAGAATCTAGTGTTAAGACACTCCATTCTCTTTCAACATTTCCGTTCCCACCTTTCCGCCAAATTGAGGCATGGCGTGTTGAGTGGCGGAACTCAACGCCGCGCTTTGCCTTGTTACCAAACCCAAGAAATGAAAATATATCTAAAAAATAAAATTAAAAAAAAAACAATCTAATACTTTCATAACCAATACTAAATTTTAACACAAAAATATATACAAATATATAAAATAAGTCACATCCACTAAGTAATGTACAGTAAATGGCAATTGCCCTATAAGGTAACAACCGGTCGAGCTCCTTGCACACGCTGGTTGCCTGGTAGCTGATGTTAAAACTCTTTATTAATAATATACGAATAAATAAAATAACGCCTGTCGTGGCGCAGAGGCACAAGCGTGCGACTGTAAACGCGACAGGTTGTGGGTTCGATTCCTACTACAGGAAATGGATTCTTTCATTTCCTGGGTTTGGTAACAAGGCATAACGTGGCGTTGAGTTCCGCCACTCAGCTCGCAATGCTTTAATTCGGCGGAAAGTGGGGAACGGAGTGTCTTAACACTAGGTTCCCTCTGCCTACCTTGCTATATGCGGGATACAGCGTGAAGCTATTTATGTATGTAAATACAGGCCATCGTGGTAAGGAGTGACTGTAACGATAGGTTGTGGGTTCGATTTCTCGAAAGAATAATAATAGTTTTTTTTTCTTAACTTCACGTTGTACCCCGCATATTGCAGGGTAGACAGAGGGAACTTAGTGTTAAGACACTCCGTTTCCCACTTTCCACCGAATTGGGTATTGGGTGCTGAGTGGCGAAACTCAGCGTCAAGCTTTGCCTTGTTACCAAACCCAGGAAATGAAAATACTAAGCTATTACATTTCCTGGAATGGGAATCGAACCCACAACTTGTCGTTGTTATATAGTTTAATAAAAAGTCAGAGAGAACCTAGTGTCAAGACACTCCGTTTTCAATTTCCGCCTGAATTCAAGATATTACTTGTTAAGTTGTGGTAACCAACTAGAGCGGATTAGGAATCGAACCTAGAACCAATTTCATTTACAGTCAAAAGCTTTCCCACTATGCCATGATGGTCTTTTATTTCTTACTATATAATTTGACAACAAAAAGGCGTTTCAATTATGTACTAACTTGAAGCTACCAGTCTTTAGAAATTGCCTTCTTCATTACTATTAAGTTATTATTAGACTACTCATGGCACAGCGTGCGACTTAAACGTGACAGGTTGTGGGTTCGATTACCACTCCAGGAAATGACAAAATTAAATATTTATAATAATTAATGTTCCCGTTGACGCGTTAACAACGCGTTGTCTTTAGCAATGTATATGTCACTTTATATAATCATGGATGTCAAATCATGTTAGTGTGTGCATTCATTTTATTAATTTAATATACTTTTTATGCATTATTTAAAAAAAATATTATCATTCGTCACTCCTTCTGCCTAAATGCCTGGAAGAGATCACCTGTGGTGATAAGGCGGCCTTTACACAAAACTGTATTCTCTTCTTGTCTTTGTTTTATTACAATGTGCATTTATATTTTGTTGATGTAATAAAGTATTAAATAAATAAATAAATTAATTAATTATACTTATGTACCACCAAGTTTCTTGCTCCTCCGTCCGTGTGAAAAGGGGTACAATGTTATTGGTTCACGTACTTATATATAGGTTAATATTGAGGCACAAGCGTGCGACTGTAAATGCGACAGGCTGTGGGTTCGATGCCAACTCCAGGATATGGAATTTTTCATTTCCTGGGCTTGGCAAAGCGCGGCGTTGAGTTCTATCACTCAGCACGCAATGCTTATTCGGCGGAAAGTGGAGATCGGAAGTATCTCAATAGAACGGAGTGTCTTAACACTAGGTTCTCAGGTTCCCTCTGCCTACCCTGCTATATGCGGGATACAGCGTGAAGCTAAAAAAAAAGAAGCTAGACTTGAAGCCGTAGCACAAGCGTGCAACTATAAACGCGACAGGTTGTGTGTTCGATTCCCACTCCAGAAAATGACAAAATTAAATATTTATAATAATTAATATTTAATATTTTCATTTTCCTCGTTCTGGTAACAAGGTAAAGCACGGCGTTGAGTTCCGCAACTAACTAACAGCATGTAAAACCTCAATTCGGTGAAAAATGGGGAACGGGAAATGTTAAAATAGAATAGAGTGTCTTAACAATAGGTTTTCAGGTTCCCTCTACCTGCCGTGCTATATGCGGGATACAGCGTGAAGCTAAAATAAAAATATATATAAAAATATGAGTGTACAATTTAATTAATTATTAATATTGTCTAGAAGTTATCTTACATGCATTAGATATAAGTTGTACCTATTGGTTTAATTTTATCGACAAATCGTGACTTGCCGTGACTTTGATCTATTACTGATGTATTTATTTGTATGCACGTATTTCTAAGTTAGCTACTTGCTATGACTTTGTTCTTATGTTAATATCATGTTAAACTATAGATTTCAAAAAGCAAATTAATATGAAGGAAATTTTTAATTTTAATTGAAATTGAAGAAAATGTAACATTAGTTATTAGTTTATCGCCTTTCGTGGCGCAGAGGCAGAAGCGTGTGACTGAAAATGCGATAGGTTGTGGGTTTGATTTCCACTCCAGGAAATGTAAAAGTTTAGTGTTTTCATTTCCTGGGTTTGGTAAGAGGGCAAAACACGGCGTTGACTTCCGCCACTCAGCACGCAATGCCTCAATTCAGCGGAAAGTGAGGAAAGGAGTGTCTTAACACTAGGTTCCCTCTGCCTACCCTGCTATATGCGGGATACAGCGTGAAGCAGAAAATGGAATTTTTCATTTCCTGTACCAAACCCAGGAAATGAAAAATTCCATTTTCTGGAATGGGAATCGAACCCACAACCTGTCACGTTTACAGTCGCACGCTTGTGCCTCTGCGCCACGACAAGCGTTAATATCAGTGGTTCTTATGTAGTTCTATTTAAATTTAGTTCAGATCTGACGCGAATTTTCGAGTTATTCGTAATGTTACTTTTAGTTTAAAGTGCATTTTATTGCAAATTGGTTTTTTTTTACAAAAATTTTAATTATTTAACATTTTGTCATACATCATAAATTATCAAACGTATTTATATAAAGGTAGATATGATGTTATCTCTTATAAGTTAAGATAAGTTCAAGATCATTTAACGGTATTTAAATATTCGTATCGTCCTCAATTAAAGGTCAGATGTAATTGCAATTTGAAATTACCGATATTAAATGCAATTAAAGTTAATTGAAGCATTATAAGTACCATTAATCCATACATACATACATAGCTTCACGCTGTATCCCGCATATAGCAGGGTAGGCAGAGGAAACCTAGTGTTAAGACACTCCGTTCCCCACTTTCCGCAGAATTGAGGCATTGCGTGCTGAGTGGCGGAACTCAACATCGCGCTTTGCCTTGTTACCAAACCCAGGAAATATATTATTTAAATGAAAAATTCTATTTCCTGGAGTGGGAATCGAACCCACAACCTGTTGCGTTTACAGTCGCACGATTGCGCCTCTGCGCCACGACACACCTCTATAATATTTTTATTTAAATCGATATATTTATCCAGTCATATTAAAATCGATAGTGAATATAAATAAAGTTACCAACTCCAGTAGCAATCGGCTGTCTCTTCATACTATAAAGTACTTATTGTGAAAAACAAACAAAAACTAAATGTATTGAATCGACCTCTCAACACGATCCGTCGTTTTCACTCTTACGAATACGTGTACACCGTCTTAACTATCCATTGAAGATGTTTTAATCTTATTTTTTTGATATGAATGAAATGACGCACGGTTTTATGGGCATAAACCGCGGCGTTGAGTTCCGCCACTCGACAGCTATAACAGAATAGCGGAGTGTTTTTAAATTGGATTTTCTCTGCCTACCCTGCTAGGTAGAGAACGTGTTTTTTTTTTCTTCAGTCTGGTATGTACAGCGTTAAGTTGACTCTAAGTGACTAAAAAGTGAAGGATATAGTGTCTTAACACAATTTTTTTTTATCATTTTAGCTTGTATTTCGAAGACGGCATTAGTAGGATATTTTCAAATTTGGTTAGGTAGAGAGAAGCGCGGACAGTGGAGGTGAACGTTAATGCGTATTTTAAAGGGGCCCCTTAATCCTACACTTGGGCTGTAAGTCCCAGGCACTCTCTAAACTCCTCTCTCTGCAACGCGATGGGCACCCACATGGTAAATCCATGGGTTGCTAAGGAGTTTCTTCTCTTCTCAATTTGGTAACGTTAGCGTTAAGTTTCGCCAATCAATATATAACGACTGGAAAGTGGAAAAACAGAGAATTTCGACAATAACTTTTTTATGCTATAATTAGCATAATTGCTAATAATTATTAATTTTATGCTTATTATGCAAATAAAAATGCTGGGATTGGTAACAAGGCAAAGCGCGGCGTTGAGTTCCGCCGCTCAGTACGCAATGCCTCAATTTGGCGGAAAGTGGGGAACGGAGTGTCTTAACACTAGGTTCCCTCTGCCTACCTTACTATATGCGAGATACAGCGTGAAGCGATGTATGTATGTATGTAAATAAAAAAAAAATAAAGATCCACAATAAAAAGTTAAAATATTACATTTCGTGACTTGCCCAATCAACTTTTTTCTACAGTGATGATAGTTAACTTATCATATTTAACTACATCTGTTCAAGTGTTTGCTTTGTATTTGCTTTGTCACGTGAGCTTCTGTCGTTAACTTGAAGTTATATAGAAGAAACTGATAAAGCTTTCTTTAAGAGGTTTTTTATTTATTTAGACAAAATGTACTTAATTTAAACCGACTTGAGAAAAAGAAAAGAGGGTGTTTTCAATTCTACTGTATATTTTTATGTGTCTAACCGCATGAATTATGAATGTATGAACCAATTTTGATGAATCTTTTGATATGTGATAGCTAGTGCTTCTGATGTGGATCATATTTAAATTTAGTTTACCATTTAGAGAGTAGTTTTTGAGTTATTCGTAACAATCCAACTTTTTAGTGCGTTTTATTCATGGTCGATTTTCTCCTTTTGTTAAAATTTTAATTATTTTTTATTCACTTTGTCACGTGATTTGCGATATAGAATGTTAAACTGATAAAACTGTCTCTATGAGCTTTTTTATTTATTTAAATATAGCTTACTTTTTAGATAGTCTACCTTTCTATTGCCTACCTCTAGATCTGGCAAGACGTGGTTTAATAGGACTTGGGAAATTTAAAAAGTAGTGGCTAATAACTAATTTATTCGTTTATTGATATATGTATACAAGTAATTATACATTATTTATAAAATAGAAGCCATCATATTTATACTTAGTCCACCGTGTTGCAATAGAAATGCATCAATCTGACTGTAAAGAATGCACGTTGTGGGTTCGATTCCCGAAAAAGACCTTAGGAAAAGATTTTATTTAATCATTTATTATTTCCCCATTCAAGTGAAAAAAAGGACAGCGCTAAGTTACGCCAATTAACTCATAAAATCTCGACATTGACTAACATTAGCTTCGAAAAAGACTATTAAAAAAATAATCTTTTTTTTTATTTTTCCACGAAATAAATCGCGCTGTTAAGTTACGTCTCTCAACACGCAATATCTCGAATTCGACAGTAAAGAGTATTAAGTGATACTTACATAATAACCAACGTCATACACTTTTTCAACTCTACCAGTATTTTGATCCTCTTCACACCTATCCTATGAGAGTACTTATGTTCGACGACCTTTTATACTTACTGTTATAGAATATTAATCGATATCCACTCTATCTTTGAGCGTTCTTCTCTATTATTATATCTACATACATACGAGTACATTCATACATACGTATGTACGTATATACGTATGTACGAACATACATACATACATACATTTACACATACATACATACATAGTTTCACCCTGTATCCCGCATATAGCAGGGTCCCCACTTTCCATCGAGTTGAGGCATTGCGTGCTGAGTGGCGGAACTAAATGCCGCGCTTTGTTACCAAACCCAGGAAATGAAAAATTTAATTTCATGGAGTGGGAATCGAACCCGCAACCTATCAAGTTTACAGTCGCCATGATTAAGTTGATAAATCGATAATGAAAGTTTTCAGGATTGGCAGTTTTAACATAAGTTTTGTAAGTAAATTCTGCTTCTAACCAATATCAAAAACAGAGGTTATCAATTCAACTGCTTATTGGTTGAACAAATTTTGATGTAATTATCATACTGACGAATAGTTTTTGAGTTATTCCTAGTAATAGTAATAATTTGTGATATTTTTGAAGTCGCTTTTCTGTTTCTGTTAAAATTTTAATTATATGTTACAAAATTTTAATTACATATTCTTTAATAGAAATCACTTGGTCCTAGTTTCAAAGTACTTTGTTCCCTACTTTCACTGAGAAATTAAGATATAAAGTGGCGGAATTCAAAAGCGTCAATTGTCCAGAGCGGGTAAATTAATATAATTAGAATATGATCGTTCCCCTGAGTGGGAATCGAACACATAATCAGTCTCGCTAAAAATCAGATCTTCTCACTGAACCACAATGACTTATTGACTTAATTACGGCCAACCTTGTATCTTCTATTAAAAAACAATCTTAAAATTATTTTTTATATATATTTTTAATTAAATATAAATAGAAATAATGTCATAAAAGTTTATTGTCAAATACAATACAATATTTTACGATGACATTAAATATGTCAAACAAAAATGACAAAAATTTTCCGTTTCGGTTAGAAATGTGTTCATAAGTTAACAAAATCGAGGCCTCACCAAATGTACCCGGTTTTTCTAGCTATAGCCTTGTCGTCCAGTCGTGTATTACTATAGTAAGCTATTGCTTAATATATTATTATATTATAGTACAGATTTAAAGCCATCGTGGAACATTGACTGGACTGTAAAGACTGTAAAGCACAGTAAAGCAAGACTGTGGACTCTAAAGCAGTGGATGTAGGTTTGACTACCGCTCAAGGGAATGATATTTA
Organism: Philaethria dido; assembly: GCA_033558755.1. NCBI lineage: Eukaryota > Metazoa > Arthropoda > Insecta > Lepidoptera > Nymphalidae > Philaethria > Philaethria dido. Next base: position 45,142 of record JAKGSA010000258.1, read on the forward strand.
AATTAGTTCCCCTCTCTGTTAATACAATTCATGGCACTGAGTTCCACCACTCAGTTATCATGAATGTCTTGAATTGGAGTGGTAAATACTAATACTCAATGTATTGACACTAGTTTCTCTCTGCCTCTGATCTGTATATACATACATAGCTTCACGCTGTATCCCGCATATAGCAGGGTAGGCAAAAGGAACCTAGTGTTGAGACACTCCGTTTCCCACTCCATTCACCATCTGTATATAAATAACATAATTTAAAATTCCAATGCAAAATGCTTCTTACAAAAGTTTTTTTTTTAAATCTCGATATAGCGATAACTTAAAAAATTAAAAAAAAGCTTGGTATAGCGCTATACTTCCAATGGATGCATACCCTCAATAATCAGAGAAGGTAATATAAACGGCCTTAGAGGCCGTTGAATTGGCGTGACATATATTATTATATTTATAAATTGACAGTAACGGCGTATTGCCAACAGCACATTTCGTTATGGACTTTGAAACGTTTATGGGACAAGTTTTTTTTTTAATTTAACGCATCTATTGAATTGTTGCGGAAAGTTGTTAGTGTTGAAACACTGTTTCTTTATATCCTGAATTTCGTAGTGATATGAATTTTGTCACTATATACTTAATAGTATATGTAATTATAATATTTTATCAGTTAGATTAACTAAAGTATTCTATTAATTATTGCGTCACTACCTAGATAATTTACATAACATTGACAGAAAGTGGAGAGAGAAAATGTGTGTTTTTTTAAACAATTATTATTATTATTTTTAAAAGATCTTTCAAATACGGTCGCAATATCTATTTAATTAGTAATCACAATTCGTTAAATATTATTTAGTTTAACTTAAAAAATGCTCTGTTATTGTAAGAATATAATAAGTCCAAATAAAAACGTAAGTACGTTGCAAACAAAATAGTTATATACTAAAATCCTGCTAACTTCACACTTTCTTAGATAACCTAGTGCGATAGACACTCTATTCTCCATTTACTACGACTTCAAAACATTGCATATGAAATAGCGGAACTCAACACCGCATAATACATAATTTAATAAGAACTATGCCCCGAGAACTGCAAGCATTTCTTTTTATTGGACGCTGATTATGGCAATAATGTCATGATATTTTTTTAGCTTCACGCTGTATCCCTCTCATAGCACGGGAAGCAGACAGACCTTGTGAAGCTAGTGCTAAGACATTCTGTTCTATTAATATTTCCGTTCTTCACTTTTCGCCAAATTGAGGCATTGCGTGCTGAGTGGTAGAGCGCTTTGCCTTGTTTCCAGAAAGAGGAAATGAAAATACTAAATATTATTTAATATTGTCACTTCTCGAAGTTGGAATCGAACCCACAACCTGTCGCGTTCGGTCGCACGCTCCGCGCCTTGGCGGCATATCTATAAGGTAATTAAGAATATTTCTAAATTCCAATTAGGTATATAATTTCTACCCGCGGCATGCGGTATGCGTGTCCATCCTGGTGTGCTCACACTGTCGCGATAACATTCCACTGTTGAAATCGACTCAGACCAGATTGTTTACGTTTGAGATACAGATAGCTAAATGTGTATGTGAAACGCAATGTGTGTTGGGCATAGTGTAGGTATGACATGATTTTTTTTTAAATTATTTTAATTTTTTAAATTATTTTTTTAAAATTACATTCTGATTGTAGTACTGAATGATAATATTTTTAATTGAGTGAAGCAAATAATAGTAAGCGTATTTCTATTTCTCGTAGAATTATTAACATACATACATTAAAACAAAGTAATTCAAAAAATATATATATTTTCACACAATGCCTGAGTTTTGATTGAGATTAAAAATCTACATTTTAAACTCGTAATTGTTGTTTTTATTTATTTAAGCACATTACGTGTCGTTTGATCACTAATAGAAATATGAATAGTATCCCAAGAGATCGATCTATAAAATCTATGCTGCTAGTAACTGTCTGACCAACTAAAATATAAGTAACCTACATAACAGAAAAAAATGTCAATCACTGAGGATCCCAATATAATTTTAAGATACAATTAAGTAGTTCTATATAAGTATGCTGCAAATAAACTCTAATAAATAAAAAAACAACTAACAAAAGGCACGAGCAAGTGTGAGCCCGTGGATGTAATTTAATTGAAAAAAAAGTAACTGTCTGACCACTAAAATAATTGTTGGGCTCATTTAACACCCATTTTTTTGAATTTCTGTAAAAAGTAGAGAATGGAATGTCTAAGTACTAGATTATCTCTGCCTGCACTCATATTCGAATAAGGCTTGAAATTGTAGTAATAATAATTTAAAAAATATATACATATAAAAAATCAAAATCATATCCATATAAATCGCATCGTCCGCTAAGTTTCAATAACTTGCCATACTGGTCGCAAACATCAACACCGGATGACCTTCCTTGGCGACTTGGCGACAGGTCACTCGAGTGGCGCGGGCGACTAATAGAACCACTTGCGAAACTAACCTGCCTACTGTGCGGTATCCATTTGAGTGTTACTATCATCATATATGTATGTATATAGATAACATACTATATAAAGATTTTAACAAAAAAAGATAACCCACTTGAAATGAAATGCACTAAAAAGTACAATTATTATGAAAACTCGAATCGAAAAATTCTTATCCTTTTTTTAAAAAAAATATGTTCACTCAGTAAAAAGTTATATGGTAATATACATAAAAAGAACAGACGAATTGAGTATCCCTTTTTTTGATAGAACACAATAATAATTAGTTATCATAATATAAGGAAGCATATAAAAATACACACATACATAGCTTCACGCTGTATCGCGCATATAGCAGGGTAATCAGAGGGAACCTAGTGTTAAGACACTCCGTTCTCCACTTTTCGCCGAATTGAGGCATTGCATGCTGAGTGACGGAACTCAACGCCACGCTTTGCCTTGTTACCAAGCCTAGGAAATGAAAAAAATCATTTCCTGGAGTGGGAATCGCACCCACAAGCTGTCGCATTTACAGTTGCACCCTTGTGTATCTGCGCCACGACAGGCGTTATAAAAAATTGAGCGGGATTCGAACCTGTGTCTCTTGGAAGGCATTCAAGACACTAAGGTTAATTAAGTTTTTCTTATACCGAGGGTATTAAAAATTTTCAAAATTAAAAATAAACATACAGAAAGAGAGATATATCACGCTTTTCCTTACATTAGTTAGGTTTAAATTTATCATAAAAAGCATTAAGTGTGTTTAATAAAATAAATAATTCATTTAATGATTTAATCTCAAAAGTAAATAATTATATGAATATGTATAAGATTCATTAAATATAAATTTTTATATGGCTCTATCATAGCATAGTAGATTTTAGGTAAAGGATCTTTATTACCTAGTGTTAAAACATTCCGTTCTCCACGTTCCGCCCGAATTTTAGACACTGCCTGTTAAGTGGCGGAACTTAACGCCACGCGATATCTTACCGGAGCGAAGATATAAAAATACATACATATATATATATATATATAGTTTCACGCTGTATCCCGCATATAGGGTAGGCAGAGGGAACCTAGTGTTAAGACACTCCGTTCCATACTTTCTGTGAGTTTTCCGAGTCGCGGAACTCAACACCGCGCCAAACCCAGGAAATGAAAATTCCATTTCCTGGAGTGGGAATCGAACTCATAACCTGTCGCGCTTACAATCGCACGCTTGTGCCTCTGCGCCACGACAGGCGTTAAAAATAATTTAAATATAACAAATTTTCTGACTGGGAATCAAACCCAAAATCAATCGCTATTATAATCAAACACTGTTCCACTGTGCCACGATGGTCTTTGGCTTAATTAGGTAGTGCAGTTAAGTTCTAGGTGAATAGATGATGTTTCAATACCAATATTTTTTATAATTATTTTCTATCTCATTCTCTCACTTACTCAATTTTATTCGTGTGTTTGTTTCTATATATCGTGACGCATTTTCGTTACATAGACTATCAAATTATAAATGTAAAGAAGTTTTACTATTAGCTTCAATTTTAACAAAATATAGTGAAAAAAGGTGACGGCCTCTACATAGCAATCTAGAGAGATTTAGACTTATCGCCTTGGCCTTAATACCTACCAAAATATATGTGTATACATAGATAGCTACCTATAAATCTTGTTATAGCATTACTATAGTAAATTCAAATTATATTTTTTTAATAAAAGCCTGTCGTGGCGCAGAGGCACAAGCATGCGACTCTACACGTGACAGGTTGCAGGTTCAATTCCCACTCCAGGAAATGAAAATATTAAAATAATATTTAGTATTTTCATTTCCTCTCTCTGGCAAACAAGCCAAAGCGTGGCGTTGAGTTCCGCCACTCAGCACCCATGTTTCAATTCGGCGGAAAGTTGGGAAGTGTTGAAAGAGAACGGCGTGTCTTAACACTAGGTTCTCAGGTTCTCTCTGCCTACCCTGCTATATGTGGGATAGAAGCTGAGCTATAAATATTGTCATAGTATTACTATAGTAGATTCAAATGAGTTTTTTTATATATTTATGTAAATTTAACATGTTTTCTTTATTTTTTAAAATCATTTAATATATTTAATTTAATCATATACTATTAATCTTTTTTTGAAAATTTTGTTTTTACTTGTGTTTATATATTTTGTAGTAAAGTGGTCAAGGTTGTTTTGAGTTATCAGACATTATGTTTATTGATTTTGAGACGGCGTAAAAGCCGTGTTTTTTACAAAGTTCTCTTACAATAATTCCGCTCCCCACTTTCCGCCGAATTGAGGCATTGCAAGCTGAGTGGCGGAACACAACGCCGCGCCTTGTCTTGTTACTAAACCCAGGAAATGAAAATACTATATATTAACATTTTCTGGAGTGGGAATCGAACCCACAACCTGTCGCGTTTGCAGTCGCACGCTTGTGTCTCTGTGCCACGACAGACGTTGCGATAGGATGCTTTCATATTAAATAAGCTTGACATAAAACAGCGTTTGTCGAGTATAATGCAAACTCGCATACTTAAGCTGTTTGGTCATATCTCGAGACAAAACCATCGTCTTGTTGTCCAAGGCAAGGCAGAAGGCACTAGACCACGCGGAAGATTCCCAATGCGGTGTATTGACCATGTTAAGTCACTAGTGGGCAGACCAATACACGAGTGTACCAGAATGTCGTCAAACAGAGACAAATGACGCAAATAGTACGTAGAACTGTACATCTCCTCTCAAAGTATACATGTTGATCACGACCACTCTGCCAACAGTGACACGAAGAAGAAAAAGAAGGTGTCCGTCCATCATGCCCATAACCACTGAACCACGATGCCCTCATAGTTAGGTATTTTTAAAAAAATAATGATAAATCGAACTTATAGCCTCTATGAAACAAATAAGTTGTAAGTATAAATTTACAGTTTAATGTTAAGACAGGTAGTCTTTATTAATATTTTTATATGAAAAAAAAAATCTTACGGAAAAAAATCTTTAAATCTATATTTATTAAAATGGAAAAAGAAAGAATTCTAATAACGAGTGGCGGCACACAATGCTGCCCTTTCACTAACCGTATATGATAATTTCTATATTATAAATATAAAACTTTCCCTACGACGGATTCAAACTGACAACCATCCTATTAATTTAAACCATTTCCATTAGGAGAGAACCTAAAAGAGACCAACTGTACAACAGAATGTCTGTATGGCGGAACTCAACACCGCACTTTATCTTGTTAGAACAGAAAAATGAACATAATTTAAACATGCTAATTCTCCCGAGAGTGAATCGAACCCACAACCAACCACGCTTACAATCGCTCTGTTCCACTTTGCCACTATAACCTAAAGACATATTTAGATACAAATCAAGAAATTAGTCCCAGATCTCAAATTCCAACAAACAGACGTACAAAGTGAATTATATATTTATATATGCAGAAATGCATGAAGTGGGCGCCGGCGACGTAACTACGGAGGTGTTAATGGGCCTGCGTTAATTATAATGATTTATAATCTAAATACATCTTATTAAATATTTTAGTATGACTTTCTTTAAGGTATTCACTTTCGAAGTACTGGTAATGTTTCTTTTGCTTTTTGAAGGGTAATATAGAGAAATAATTCCCCTGACCTAGAATAGAACCCACAACTCATTGCTTTTGCATTACAGATAACAAGCAGTAGAGGCTATCCGACTGCCTTAGAATAATTCTAAGCCTGGACGGGAAGTGCAGAGCGGAGTATTTTTGTTAAACTGTTTTTGATTTGCAGGAAAATACATGAAGCCGTTTTTTTTATAGTTAAAGCCCAATACGAAACCGAAGCCTTAAGATGAGATAGAAAAAAAACTTTAAAGAAAATGCGTTACAAAGCACAATTGTTACGAATAACTCAAAAAGTTAACCGCCAGACCTTAACTAAATTTAAATGAGACTGACATGACAGACATGAGAAGTACTATCTATTATATAAAAAAAGAATCATCAATATTGGTTTACCCAGTTAAAACATCTTAGTACTTGTCGGATCTTAGTAAAAAAGGGTTCTACAATCAACTGTATTTTTATATTTGCATATAGCATATAGCAGGGTAGGCAGAGGGAAGTGTTAAGACACTCCGTTACCCACTTTCCGCCGAATCGCTTTGCCTACCTTAGAAAATAAAAAATTCCATTTCCTGGAGTGGGATTCGAACCCACAACCTAACGTGTTGTCAGTCTCATGCTTGTTGTGCTTGATGTGCCTCTGCGCCATGACAAGCATTTTACACTATGCTTTTTTTATATAACCTCTTATTTAGAAGTCGGTTAAAAATGTATAAAATTTTAAAATATATTTTAACAGTCTCTATATAATAGAGCCAGTTACAAAAGTGATGCTACCGATTTCGTAAATACGAAGGCTATCAGATCTTTAAACGAGATAAAACTTTATCACATACTTATATACATATTATTACTTCATTTTTTATATGTTTAGTCGTTAAAGAATATTTTGTTTATATTAAACAATACAAATAAAAGAATATAAAGAAGAAACGATTATTTAAATCATTTTCATTTCTCTGCTGAGTAACTAACAGATAACGTACAGGTGAAAGTGCTGGCCATAGAAAACCGAAATTTAGGGAATATAAGGAAAAAAATTCTAGAAATTTCTACAAAAACATGAAAAAAGAGGGTTTCAGGTATAATCCACACAAATCATGTCACGGGTTACATCTAATCAATCTAAGCAAGTGTATCATAGGTTACTACTTACAGTCACTAAACATATTAATCTATGGCTAGAAAAATATTTTTTTAGCTTCACGCTTTATTGAAAAAGAACGGAGTGCCAAACACTACGAAAAGTCAAAAAGTAGAGTCATATTTTCATTAAGATTCTTAAAATATGTATATAAATCAAATATTTTTAAAGACTTCTTTAATTGTATATTCGTGTTTTCAACGATTAATTATCCATCGTTTCTAATTGATAACTATTATATCATGCGATTACGTTTGGATCCCTCCAAGGTTGATTAAGGCTTTCCGTATCCGGACTGTTCATTTAAAAATGCTTATTGTGTTTACATAATATTATTTTTGGCTTAAATACGAGATTCTTGGCTTTGGCGGAACTTAACGCCACGCTTTACCTTTATAGTGAGAAGAAATATAAATGATTTAAATATAGTTATATTCCCTGAGAAACTATTCCCCTGAGAAGGAGTCGAGCCCACTACTAATTGTGTTCGCAGTCAATGTTTTTCCGCCACGATGGCTTTTGTTTTACATAATAAAAATTTTCTTAAAAGTACAATTATTTATAATATAAGAGATTTACATGTCAGATGTTAGCAAATTTAACGGGTTCACATCAGAAGCAGTATCATATAAACAAAGCATCATCAAAGTTGGTTCAGCCAGTAAAAAGATATGCGGTAGCAAACAGAAAACAATCAAATTGAGAACCTCCACTCTTTGAAGTCGGTAAAAATAGTAATTAAGATAAAACAATAACAATATCAATGTTGACACTGGACGACTTTTTATGTTTTTTTCTATTAAAATTTATGTTTTTTAAATGTATTCAGCCAAACTTTTAAAATAATGAATGGATATAAATAATTATGCGATACAAAAAAACATTCGACAGATAATAAAAAGCACAAGTTGAAATAATAGTCCACTTAATTTGCACGCGCATATTTTAACGTTTAATTTTATATAAAATATATACAAAATAAATAAACTAGCAATTCACCATCGATACAATAATACGCTTCTGTTCGTTAAAACTCTACTAAAATAAATACATACATACATAGCTTCACACTGTATCCCGCATATAGCAGGGTAGACAGAGAGAACCTAGTGTTAAGACACTTCTTCTGTTCCCCACTTTCCACCAAATTGAGGCATTGCGTGCTAAGTGGCGGAACTCAACGCCGCGCTTTGCCTTGTTGCCAAGCCCAGGTAATGAAATAAACTTGACTTGGAATTCGAACTCTAGATTATGTATCTATACATACATTGTTTTTTATATAAAATGATATTTGGAACTACAAAATTTTGTAGTTAAGCAGGAAAAAGGAATATTAAATTTAGGAAAAAAGGAATTTCGGGGATAAAATTTTACTTTGTCGTTTCAGCACGATGCTTATTAATTTGTCTTTTTTTTATTATGTGTCTTCCCCAATTGAATCAGTGAGTGCAAAAGCAACGTAAGTTATAAAAAAATGCAAAAAATCGTAATCGATTTAAACTAGCTTAGAAAGGCAAGTTATGCACTTTTTTCTCCCTCCTGCAAAATTTGAAAATCTGGACTTACATTGTTTCTGCACTCACCGATTCAACTATTTCCACGACAATTGCTTCTGGTCTTTTAGCATCCACTTGCAAGGTAGCCTGCCCACAGAGCGTCTTTCGGTCCGTGGTCTAAATTCAAGAGCCTTTCCACCCCATAGGCTGTTGGTTCTCTTGGCTACATAGGTAACTGCCACTTCTGCTGAGTACTTCTTCATTGATATATCGGATATTTTGTTTCTCCTATGAATATCTTCATGTTTGATTCTATGATCTCATTTAGATATACGAAACATTACGTTTTCCTTTACTCGCTGGGAGACCTTGAGCCGTCTTCGACATATTAAACGACTAGTACTATAAGATATAATGTATCTTTAGCGTTTAACGGTTGTCTAGTACTTAACACTGGTTGCGATTTCACATCTAGTGATGCAAATATCTGCAAAAGAGTAAATTTTAGAAATTTTAGGTTAAAAGACTTAACTTCTCCTCATTACATTCAGCTTCTGGTATTCACAAACGACTGTATTTTTAGTGGTTTTGGAATGGAATTCAAACCCGTCCTTTATCTAACTGTGTATATCTTTTTTAACTTCAAACATGTAACAGTCTGGTGGAACCTTCAAACATTTAACGGCCTTGGCTGGTGAAACTTAACGCTACGTTTTTCCTTACTAGAAGAGAAAAATGAAAATATAACTTTAGTATAGTCATACCTACTCTAAAACAATTACATTTAGATATTATCCCATAGCGCATAATCATATTATTATGAATAATTTTTAATATATATAAAAGATTTGAATTTCCTACTCTCACAATCACTTAACGCCAACAAAAAACTCAATTCGCATCTTCCATTATAAATCTATTTCTTAACCTCACTGGCCTCACCAAACATTTAACAGACCAATAAACCATATTTCGTAAGTAATCATAAGAAAAACAAAATACATATCCACATGACGTCCGTTGGTACGTTGATTTATTGTTCAAGTTAACTACCCACCTATAGCATGGAATCTTTTATGATTCTTAGTGCCACTACATTACTGTATAGTGATACATGGGTCTGTATTTTGCTCTACCTATCTCCCACGTATTGCAGAGCGGTGCCCAGCGAAAGAGCCTAGGGTATAGACAATGTTTCTGGAAACTTTTGTTCTCCTTTTGTTAGCAAAGCGCGGCGTTGAGTTCTGCCGCTCAAAACGCAATGCCTTAATTCGGCGAAAAGTAGGGAACAGAATTGTTTTAAGAGAACGGAGTGTATTAATACTAGGTTCTCAGGGTCCCTCTGTCTACCCTGCTATATGCGGGATACTGTGTGAAGTTAAAAAACAAAAAAAGCTTTTGTTCTCCGTATCATCCGCATATAACAGTAACTAAGAGGACCTAGAGCTTAGACACTGTGTCAGGACATTCGTTTTATTAATCTCCCGTAAATAGCAGACACTGAGAGAGCTGAGAGCTCAGACACTGATTATATATTTATGGGGGTTTAGAGAAAGAACCTAGAGTTTAGATTCCTCGATACTTTAAGTTTACTGGAGTCCAATATCGAACTTTCTCTTACTAGACCGAAGAAATTTAATAATTTAAATATTATAATCATTCACACAAATGGATATCGAGCCCATCTTCATCGTATGTAGAGTCCTAAATGCACTACCGCCTCGATAGCTTCAAATTTGGACATCACCTACATATAGGTGGATACAGATGATATAGTTTTGCTTATGTCCTTGTATGTTCGCTACTTCTGTGAAGTTAGGAGTGCCTGATCTTAGACGCGAACTTTCAACCACGTTTACGTTTGCAGTGAGACGCTGTTCCACTTCCATGATGATAAGAATAGTTGTTCATTTCAATTAACAACTACCATAATAATCAAAATAATTGATAATACCAAATTACAAAGACAAAACTACTCCAAATACTAACTTATCTATTGGTCATTACACCGGCCCTACATAAACTTGGGGACTCATTAAGAGAACGGTCGCAAGTAGCAAGTTACAAACTTCGTGGAATACAGTCAGAGCTTGCACTTCCAAACTTATTGCCGTCTGGGAACAGTGCTGCTAAGAAAATATAATTATGTGCAATTCATTTTAATTTAATATTGTTTAATTGTATTTTTGAAGAAATGAGTGCTTTCATCCAGATTTTTATAATGTAATGATAATTATTTTTAGCCTTACATAGCAGTGTAGGCAGAGGGAACCTAGTGTCGTGTCAGCTTTGGAAGAGGTCATCCTCATGGAGTCATCTCCATGATAATGCAAAATGGAGAACAGAGTCGTCAAACATTAGGTTTTTTCTGACTACCCTGCTATGCGTGATCACATCAGAAGCACTAGTTGTCATATAACAAAGAATAATCAAATTTTGATAAAAATTAATAATCCCAACTTACAAAGACAAAACTTCTCCAAATACTAACTTAACTTCTATTGGTTTAATTGATTTCTTGAAGATACGTGCTTTTTTTCAAGATTTTAATGTGTGAGAATTATAAATATTGGCTGCCCGCTTCTTCTAGCATAGCTATAGGCGGAGAGAATCAAATAACACTCCGATCTCCACTTTCCATTCGAATTTGATACATTGCGTGTTGAATGTAGACATAACGCTTTGTCCGACTGTAAACAAATGGAAATGGTTTTGTGTTCGATTTCTTCAATGGAATTAATGAAATTATTTTCATTTCTTCGCTCTAGCAAAACAAAGCAGTATTATGTGGCTGGCGCTATGTTTCCATAGCGAGAGTGTCTTGACACTCTCCTATTATGATTCTCTCTGATTACTCTGTTATACGGGATAAAACGTGAAGCTACTTTTTTAATCTATTTAAGATTTTCATATAAAAAGGCTTACCGAAATTATCTACAAAATGATATCTGGTCGTATATTCGTGATTGGCTTTTATCTTTAATTTATAACAGTTTATACGAGTATAAAGTATGTCCCGCGGCTAGTTAAGAGGTTTCGGTATTTTGGCAGATTGGGTTGTTTCACGCGACGATCACTCACGTGAAATGCCAATCTTGTCGCAAATCCCAGTGAAAGTTTTCAAATTCTTATAGCATACTTTTAATGTTTATATAAATTTTTGTTACTAAGTGACTGACAGACTACTCAGCCAAAATTATTACATATAGATAGCTAATATTTGGCATATTTCATGAGGAGTGTAGTGAACCAAAGTAGGGGAGGATTTAGTGAAATTCTAATTCTCTACATTCCTAAAATTACCGATTATAATAAAAATGGGATTTTAGGTGATAAAAAGATTTCATACGAACAAAATTATAGACGTCAACTAGTTAAAATATAGTACTGGTTCAAGCTCCTTTTCTAACCTATCGAATTGATCGATGATTTTTCATAAAGAATTCAATTTTTAACTCATCAAATTTATCTATTTGAATATTGAATTGGAAAAAGATGAATTTCGAAATATATAGAGCATATATAAATTTTAAAGTAATAAATTTCAAACTGAGTTAAACGCAGTTTTGTACGCCGGACTTCATTTCAATTACTGTTATTTTGTCATTGCCCATGCACCAAACCATGTGTGGAAAATGCGTAAAACTAAAAAAAATTAACACACAAAAAACCGGATTCGAATCTGTAAACTGTTGAGGCCATCATTGCACAATGCACAGTGGGATATTGTTTGACTGTGAAAGCTTTCAGTTGTGCATTCGGTATCTACTCGGCGGAATATTTTCTCCCGTTCTCGTGAAACAGCGTTTTTCAATCTGGGGAGTAATAATATAATTTATTTTCATTTATCCATTTTATTACGACAGAACGAGGTGTTGAGTACCGCCACTCAAGACGCAACGTCTCTAATTCAGGCGTACGACGGCCAACAGAGTGTCTTAACATTGGATTCTCTCTACCCTGCTAGGTGGAATAAAGAATAAAAACACTATCTACTAGTAACAGGTTCAAATATAAACGTAATTTCTATATATTTCAACATAATTTTCTATCAACAGCTTGAGCATACGCGTGACTGCCGCAGATTAGCGACGATACGATCTCTTCCGCATATCACGATCGAGTACATTCAGTATTACCTTTGTTTTTTGTAAATCCACGACTATTTATAACTTAAACTATAGTTTTAATTTTTTTGTTTTTGCTTAAATATTGATTATAGGAAGTCGTTTTTAAATAAAAAAGACCAAGGTATAACGCATGTCGTGGCGCAGAGGCTCAAGCATGCGACTGTAAACGCGACAGGTTGCGGGTTAGATTCCCACTTCAGAAAATGGAATTTTTCATTTCCTAGGTTTGGTAACAAGGCAAAGCGTGGCGTTGAGTTCCGCCACTAAGCACGCAATGCCTCAATCTGTCTAAACACTAGGTTCCCTATGCCTACCCTGCTATATGCGGGATACAGCGTGAAGCTATGAACAAGGTACTCTGACGCAATTGCTTCATTTTTCCTGAACAGCAGAGTAGACAAAGTGCCAAGTGCCTAGTGCCAAGATACTCACACACATTCCACCCACATTCAATTTGTATGACCTATATATAACCTAAACGCCGTGCTCTGTCTGACCAGCCTGTAAATAATAATAACTTTTCCCCCACATGGTAATCGAATCCACAACTAGCTTAGCTTGCAATCACGTTGTCCCACTGCTCCACGATGGTTCTATTTTAAAAAACATAACATAATCAATTTTAGAACATATGGCTTAGTGGTTAGATCGCTTAGACCGCTTCCAAAAGGTATGACTTCGAGTCCCATTACGTTCATATTTTTCTATTAATATATTTTTTTATTTTAAATTTGTAAATAACTTTGTAAATAACGCCTGTCGTGGCGCAGAGGCACAAGCGTGCGACTGTAAACTCGACAAGTTGTGAGTTCGATTCCCACTCCAGGAAATGTAATTTTTCAGTTCTTGGGTTTGGTAACAAGGCAAAACGCGGCGTTGAGTTCCGCCACTCAACACGCAATGCTTCAATTCGGTGGAAAGTGGGGAACGAAGGGTCTTAACACTAAGTTCCTTCTGCCTACCCTGCTTTATACGAGATAAAGCGTGAAGCTATGTATGTATGTATGTAACTTTGTAAATAATTAATCCCCTAAAATAACAGCTTTATCCCGCATAGCAGGGTTGTAATAGTTAGTCTAGTGTCCAGGCACTCCGTTCACCGCTTTCCCACTGAATTGAGACACTCTAAACATATTAAAAACATTAATAAACAATTCTTCAAAATATATTTGTCGTAAATAGCTTCGAATACCGCTTTCAATTGCCATTTAGATATTAAATCCATATTAAACTTACAAAAACGATATATTTTTATCTTTATTGCAATAATTCGAGTAAAATAACATAATATATTGGCGCCTTCCAAATATATTATCAAATCCTCATAAAGTTATTTAGTATATTTGATATTTAAAATTGTAAATCACATACTTAGGAAACGAAAAACATTTTTAGAAAATTTGAATGCAGCGGGATTCAAACCAGCACCTCTTGGAAATGGTCCCACCGTCCGATTTAAAAATTATTTACAGCGTCTTTGATGCAAGTAAAAAATAATGAACGGAGTGTTATAGCACTGGCCTCAAGGTAGGATTCTTTTAAGTCTAGTTTTATATTACAAAAGCATAAAATCTAAAATAATAACAAGTAAAATAAAAACTGCTAGAAAAATTGCTAACTAATGTTGTAAGTGTAAATACGATTGGTGAAACTATTTTTACTTCCTTGCTCTTTACGGGACACAGCGTTGAGTTCCACCACGCAGTTTCAAATTCGGGTTGGAAACTGAGAACGGAATTTTTTGACACTATGTTCTTTCTAATAATATATTGTCTCAGCTAATCTTTATAGGCAGAATCTAAGGCCATTGTCCCACGCATCAAGTGGCTTCCAAACCACCTTCGTCTTAATTTTCACATCTTCATAATAATTAAAAACTATATATATATATATATATATATATAGATATAATAAAAAATATTCTCAAAATAAATGTTATTCTACATCCGTTTGTATGTATAAATACAAAAAAAATATAGTTTAAAATTAGCAAAATACACGTAGGTTTAAACGAGCCAGATAGGTTTGTATCATAGTGCGCAGTAGTCAACTCGATCAAGGCCACGCACTTCCACTATTGTGGGTATGGTTTTTGAATTATTAGGATAATACTTTTTTTTTCAGGTTCACGCTTTATCCCGCATAACAGAAGCATAGAAAGGTAGCCAGAGAGAAGCTAGAGTTATGACACTTCTTTCCACTTTTCACCCGAATTCAAATTCGAATATAGACATGTACAGGTTTGGTAACAAGGCAAAATGCGGCGTTGAGTTTCGCCACTCAGCACGCAACGCCTAAATTCGGCGGAAAGTGGGAAACAGAATTGTTGCAAGAGAACGGAGTGTCTTAACACTAGGTTCTCAGGTTCCCTCTGCCTACCCTGCTATATGCGGGATAATGCGTGAAGTTAAAAAAAAAAACTATTAATTTGACATAAAAATACATTAAGGTCGTGCGTTGCTTATTGTATACATTAGGTAATCGTTGTGGGACCGCTTTCTACTTTAAATTATGATAATATTTTATTTATTAATATTACCCGCTTTCATAAAGCAAAATACGGCGTTCACCTCCACCTAATACACATACACTTCTTGTCTCTTCCTTAACTGCGTAAGTTTTTTATAATGACAACTACTGGTCACCCCACTCGTGACTCCTGCGCAAACAAGCTTGTAAAATATATTTTATATTGATATTGATACGTTTAGATAAGTTTCTGTTATTTCTCGTTTTATTTTGCCATCGCGATTATAATTCCACTTTAATATTGAGAATACGAGACATGTTATTATGTTTCTTTATTTTTTCCCTATATGATATTCTTGCAAATAATAGTCATAGAGAATCTAGTATCAAAACACTACGCTCTCTACTTTTCATCTAAATTTAACATATTTGAGTGGAGAAATAAAAATGATTTAAATATACTCATTCCCCCCTAATAGAATCGAACCCGTAACCCAGCGCCTTTACAGACAGATTTTTTTTGAGTTTTAAGAGAAAAACTCCTTAGCGCACCATAGATTCATGTGGGTGCCCATCGCGTTGCAGTGAGAGGACTTTGGAGAGTGCCAGGGACTTACGACCCAATGTGTAGGTTTAAGGGCCCCTTTAATGTGCATTAACGTTCATCTCCACTATTCGCGTCCCTCTTTATCTAACCATATCTATTTATATATGTTTGTATGTAGACTTTTTTTAGCTTCACGCTGTATCCCGTATATAGTTGGGTAGGCAGAAGAAACCAAAGAATCTGGTGTTTATTCACTCCATTCTCTTTCGATATTTCCGATCACCACTTTCCGTCGAAGTGACGCATTGCGGCTGAGTGACGGAACTCAAAGGCGCTTTGCCTTGTTACCAGAGCAAGGAAATGAAATTACCAAACATTAAGTTATGGGAATCGAACCGATAACCCATTGCGTTTACAATCACACGCTTGTGCCTTTGCGCCACTACATGCCTCAATATATGTAGATGTTACTAAGTAACCTATATAGCTACAAGGAAACATTTTATTAATACGCTGATAACGAAAATATAACATTACTAGACCATTTAAAGACGCCTCTCTAGCTTTAAAAATACAGCCTAATCTATAATTGATTAATTTACATAATTTTAAATACATAAACACTTTATGGAATAATAGGCTATTATGATACAGTGAGACAGCTAATTGGAAATACTGTGGTTCTGGGTTCGTTTCTCTTTCGATGGTATACATATTTTTGACCGATTTCAAAAAAAGGAGGACATCTGAATTTGATTGTTTTTTTTCTTTTTATGTAAGTTACCGCGTGGCTTTTTTTTGGCTGAATCAATTTTGATGATTCTCTTTTAAATGATAGTGATTCGAATGTAGTGTCATTTAATTTTATTTAAGAACTGACAAGTAGTTTTGAAGTTATTTGTAACAATGTTACTTTTTAGTTCATTACTATGACTTCGGGTTTCTTTTTCTTTAATCTTAATTATGGTATATACTGTCTTCTATATGATATTTGAACCTCCAAACATCATTTTCTATCAACCACCTTTCCACTGGGCTATGATAGTGACCATAGCATAATATAAATATAAAATTTCACTTAACGCCATTGTGGCGCAGTAGAATAGCGTATGATTTTAAACGCATTTGCTTGTGGGTTCGATTCCTACTCAGGGAAATTTAAAGGTTATGCTTAAACATTTTTTATTTCTTCGCTTGGGTAAAATTAAGCGCGGCGTTGAATTCCGCAACTTAATATCTAATGAATTGAACTCGGGCGGAAAGTAAAGATATATGAGGAATGAAGTGATGATAATAGTTCTAGAGACTGAAATCTTTTATCGGATCTCTTTATATACTATATATTTGAACAAATAATAAATTAGTTTTAATAGAACAAGTTCCAAACTGGTTTGCTAGTCCCTTAGTGACCGATTCTAGTCAATAACATAATCATTTATTTAATTAATTGCTAATAAATATTTGATTTTGCTGTTTTAACAATTAAGGTTATAACAAAAAAATAAAATGCGCTACAAAGTTAAATTATTACGAATAACTCAAAAACTACTTGTCACACCTTAACTAAATTTAAATGGGACGAATTCAGAAGATATACCTATCATATAAATAAAGAATCATCAAAATCGGTTTACCCAGTAATGAAATGTATGGTTCACATAAAAAAATACAATCGTACTGAGAACTCCCATATTTTAGAAGTCGGTTAATATAGGCATTATTTACGTCTAGGATCTAGTCAATTAAAAAATCTAGATCTTGTTCCATCTATGATTGGACATAAGTTATGAGACAATCGAGGCGACGATACATTTGAATAAAGCAATAAAAAAACTATAAACATTCATTTAGTGACCTTAGCATTTTCAAAAACGATAATGGATAGGGAAATAGGCAGTTGGCTAATCATGTTGCTAATAATAACAGTATGAGAAAATTAAGTCCATCGGAACAATCTCTGATTATAATATACTATATATAAATTTTGAATACAACAAATTGGACGGCTTCACGCTGTATCCCGCACATAGCAGAGTAGGCAGAGGGAACCAGAGAACCTAGTGCTTAGACACTACGTTCTCTTTTAACATTTCCTTTCCCCACTTTCCACCGAATTGTGGTTTGGCGTGCGGAGTTAGAAAACACAACGCCGCGCTTTCCATTGTTACCAGAGCAAGGAAATGAAAATATTATATATTATTAAATTATTTCATTCATTTCGTAGAGTGGGAATAGAACCTACAACCCGTCGTGTTAACAGTCGCACGCTTGTGCCTCTGCGCCACGACTGGCCTAATTTGGTCAGAATTCCTCTGACTATAAACGCAATGGTTGTGAGTTCAATTCCTACTCAAGGAAATGACTATATTTCAATGGAAAGTGGAACATAGTATCTTGACACTAGGTTCTCTCTTATGAGGCAAAAAAGATACATATATGATTACAGGTTATCCCGTTCTACACTCTCCGATTATTTACAGTATATATAAACTTCTTTTTTTTTTTTTTAACTTTACGCTGTATCCCGCATATAGCAGGGTAGGCAGAGGGAACCTGAGAACCTAGTGTTAAGACACTCCGTTCTCTTTCATCAAATCCGTTCCCCACTTTCCGCCAGGCATTGCGTGAATGCTATTGAGGCATTGCGTGTTGAGTGGCGGAACTCAACGCTGTGCTTTGCCTTGTTACCAAATCCAAAAAATGAAAATACTTCATTTCCTGGAGTGGGAATTGAACCCACAACCTGTCACTTTACAGTCGCACACTTGTGCCTCTGCGCCACGACAGGCAAAATCTTTTTTATATTAAATTTCTCTATACAATTAAAATGAAAAATTAACTAATTTAATAGTGTTTTCATATTTCAAAGCAAACGCACGGCTCTGGGGAGACGCATCGATTGACCGAATCGGCGTTAGGGATCCTGCGGGAGCGACGCGTAATTTCTCTGAGCGCGACGTGCGGCGAATAATAAGATATGCTATCGGTCACACCATTACACTAAGATGCTTGGGACATAGCACAAAACATGGGAGAAAGCGTTTTAGATTAGTAAGTAAGAAAAGGGGTTTTTCTTACCCTAAATTTGTAAATAACAATTAAAAAACCCTTCTATATAATATTTATCTACATAAAAAAATGCTTGCATTACTAAACGACTGACAGACAACGAACACACAAAACTATTAGCCATTAAATCCTTGAGGAGTGTAAGAGAGCACTAAGAGAGAATTTTTAAAAAATTCTGACAAAACGGGTAATACGGGATACACCTAGTAATAATATACTTATGATTACGATCGAACCTACTACCATGGAAGTCAGAAATAAAGCCAAGGGAAAAAAAATTGAAATTAATGGTATATTACAAAGCAAGAAGAAAAAGTTGATGAGGATGCATGTTTGGTACTATTTCATGCAAAAACTACTGAACAGATCTAGATGAAACTTTACAATGATATAGCTTATACATTAGAATATCTTATAGATTTTAAAATATTGTTAAATTTGGTCATAAGTATCTATTTTTTTTAACTTCACGCTGTATCCCGTATATAGCAGGGTAGGCAGAGGGAACCAGAGAACCTAGTGTTAAGACACTCCATTCTCTTTCAACAATTCCGTTCCCCACTTTCCGTTGAATTGGGGCATTGCGGGTTGAGTGGCGGAACTCAACGCCGCGCTTTGCCTTGTTACCAAACCCAAGAAAATGAATATACTAAAAATCATATCTAATTATTATAATATCATAAGTATCTAATTATTATAATATGGATAGAAAGTAATAAAAAGTTAACAGTATAAAATCTTTTCACTTAGTCTCTTACAGTACTACACAGAATCGATGTCAAATCGTATCGGTAGTGAGGCGGAGTTATTACAACCAAAAACAGCTTATTTCAGGTAAATTTAATATATTTTTTTTATATATTTAACGCCTCTCGTGGCGTAGAGGCACAAGCGTGCGACTGTAAACGCGACAGGTTGTGGGTTCGAATCCCACTCCAGAAAATGTAAAATTTAGTATTTTCATTCCTTAGATTTGGTAATAAGACAAAGCGCGGCGTTGAGTTCCACTACTCAGCACGCAATGCCTCAATTTGATGGAAAGTGGGGAACGGAATTATTGTAAGAGAACGGAACGTCTTAACACTAGGTTGTCATGTGCCTACCCTGCTATATGCGGGATACAGCGTGAAGTTAAAAAAAAAAGAAAAGAAAACAGCTTATGTCAGGTAAATTTAATATATTTTTCTGGCATTTTCTAATGCAGTAGGTAAAGGAAAGAAGAGAGTTCGATACTAAGACGCAAATACAAAAAATTATATATTATTTTTAATATCATCTTGGCGCGGTGAGAAAATGTTATATTATGTGATTGGTTGTGATTTCGTCTTCATTTTTTTTTCATTATATATTTTCTCTAGTAATAGAGTGTAACACTTTGTAAGGACAATTACCATAGTAAAAGCAATATTGTTGGCAAAGGTGGAGTTATTTCTAATAGAAATTTCTTCCAGTCAACCTATGGTTATGAGAGCAAGAGTAAAATATTTGCAGGTATAAAAGTGCAAGAATCTATATATACACAAATATAAACATACATATACATATATAAATAAAATAAATGTAAATATAGATTCACACACACACAGTCATACATTTCCCAGATTTGGCAAAAAACAGCTCATATGGGGGAGATATGATATGATACTCACGCAATATTTTGTTTTCAGACATAAAGTGGAGAACGGAGTGTCTTGATGCCAGATTCTCTCTATAGTGCGTGTGTGGAAAAAAAGTGTACATTTTTTTTAAATATTTAACATACATTTTAAAAGGCCACGACATGCGTTGTGTGGTACAAGCGTGCGACTGTAAACACGTCAGGTTGTGGGTTCGATTCCCGTTATATTGCTTTCCAATTGGTATATGGGAATAATTTAACTCTAAATATTCCTTCAACTTCAATGCCTGTCGTGGCGCAGAGGCACAAACGTGCCATTGTAAACGCGACAGGTTGTGGGCTCGATTCCCACTCCAGGAAATGTAAAATTTAGTATTTTCATTTCTTGGGTTTGGCAACAGTGCAAAGCGCGGCGTTGAGTTCCGCCATTCAACACGCAATGCCTCAAGTCGGCGGAACGTGTGGAACGGAATTGTTGTAAGAGAACGGAGTATCTTAACACTAGGTTCTCAGGTTCCCTCTGTCTACCCTGCTATATGCGGGATACAGCGTGAAGTTAAAAAAAAAACCAAAATACAAAAAAGCTATCAAGACAAAGCAACGCAAAGTAGTCCTCAACAGTAGTCATAGGATGTTATAGGAGGACGAGGCCGTGCGTGAAGCTGAGGGGGCACAGTACGTGCGTGACAATCACGCTTTATTGCCGCCGACGACCAAATTGAATGAATCTAGCTTTACGTGCTTACACATATGCATATGTATATATTCAAAATATATATTAAATTTATAATATGTCTAAAAATTAATATTTCAGTACATGTCTAGGGAAGACTCACTAGACTTAGTAACAATCCCAGTTTGGGGCAAATTTTTATATTTATTCTTTCTTGTAGTTCTGCAATGCTAGATTATTTCTGTTTACTCTGTGTTTTTTTTTAGCTTCAAGCTGTATCCCGCATATAGCAGGGTAGGCAGAGGTAGCCTGAGAACCTAGTGTTAAGACACTTCGCCTTGTTCCCCACTTTCCGTCGGCTTGAGGCATTGCGTGTGGAGTTACAAAACTCAACGCCGCGCTTTGTCTTTACGAGACTATTATTTATTTCGTTTCCTGGAGTGGAAATCGAACCCATAACTTGCCGTGTTAACAGTCGCTTGTGCCTCAGCGCCATGACAGGCACTAAGCTTTAGATGATAACAATATTAAGTTACTTAGAAATAAATATTATTGATGTATTTCTATGTATTTGTATTTTTATAATTTTGATTATTATACCTGTGAGTTCATATTCTATTCGGTATTATGTTTATTTTACTTTATAACAGGATATGTAGAGAAGTTCTAGTGAAAGGCACACTGTTCGCCAGAATCGGGGACATTGTGTGTTCAGTGGCGAAACTCTACGCCGCGTGTTACATTGTTTTCCAATGGGGATATGGGAATAATTTAACTCTAAATATTCAACTTCAACGCCTGTCGTTGCGCAGAGGCACAAGCGTGCGACTGTAAACGCGACAGGTAGTGGGTTCGATTCCCACTCCAGGAAATGTAAAATTTAGTCTAATCTAATGAAAAAAAATCCCCAGAAATGTCACAATTTTTATGCGAAGTGTGGAGTTAATATACACTATATAGCTCATATAACAGTAAGGAATAGAATTCAAACCCAGAATGTTTGCATTTCTTCAGTTAATAAAAAAAAATTTGACTTAGGAAAATTTCACATAAAGAAAGTTCGATAATGACTACTATAGTTTAAAACTGTGTTGTATTATATAACTATAATTGAAAGGTCATTGTGGCGCAGTGGAACAGAGTATCACTGTAAAAGCGAGTAGCGCGTTCGATTCGTACTCGGGGGAAAGAAATTGTCATTTGCCCTCTCCGATAAGATATATTTCGTTTTATTTTTTGTTCTTTTTTTAACTTCGCGCTATATTCCGCACCTACCTGGGTAGACAGAGGGAACCATATAACCTAGTGATAAGACACACCGATCTCTTTTAACATTTCCGTTCCCCACTTTCCACCCAATTGAGGCATTGCGTGCTGAGTGCCAGAACTCAACGCCGCGTTTTGCCTTGTTACTGGAGCGAGGAAATGGAAATACTAAATATTATTTAATATTTTCATTTCCTAGAGTGGGAATCGAACCCACAACCTGTCGCGTTTACAGTCACACGCTTGTGCCTCTGCGCCACGACAGGCCTCATATATCTTATATAATAAGATATATCTTACAACTTAACATACATTGTCTCTATTTCAGAAGAAAAGTGTAAACGGAGTGTCTTAACACGATAATTTCTTAACACCCTGCTATAAGAGATAAAAGAAGCTGTTTCTCTATAAAGAACTAGATTTTCTCACCAACACAAACCACCAACATTACACAGATAACGAAAAATACTTACAATGTTTGAAATACTGTCATACTTCAACTATTTTCATTCCATCACAATCTCGTTCTGACGGAAGATATAAAATATTATTGATTACACTAATCATAATAATACATATAAGAACTTGGCTCTACCGACTGCCAAACAAAAAAAGCTTAACTCCCCTCGCTTAGCGACAGCACGTACAACCTTCATTCCTATAATTCTTTTTGAATGTGAAACGTTATTTTTTTGACAGCCAACCGCTTACAGATGGCAACCCCAAATAATTTCACGTCGTTTTATGGCAAGCAAAATAAATTCAAGTTAGTTTGGATGCGACGATGATTTACGATCTGTCGTCTGTTTTACAGAAAAAGTGCAATTTGTGTAAATATTTACAATATATATTAATTCGACTCAGCACTTAAATATACCTAAATTAAAAGTTTCAGCTACAGCAAGCTTACAACTTAGCAAGGAGAAACTAGTGCAAAGACACTCCTTTCTGCACTTTGACGCCGATTACATGTGGATGGACGCAACGCCTGTAGTGGCGCAAAGGCACAAGCGTTTCGTATATCTAAGAACACTTGGAGTACAAATACTTATCTAACGTCACCTTAATTATATAAATCGGTCTAGGGGTTTCGAAGATATGAACATATATGATACGTGCGAAAAATATAATCCTCCTCAGAAAGTCGGGTAAAAAATGTCAGTATTGTCACTTCCAAAAGAAGCTACCAAATTCTACTACACGTTACATTATCTTCATAAAAGGCCATCATGGCGCAGCGGAATAGCTTCTGACACTAAACGCGATAGGTTGTGGATCTGGTAAAAGATTATATTTACATATATTATTTTAATTTTACCATTCTGGTAAGAACAAAGTGCGGCGTTAATTTCCGCCACTTACCTCTTTATAACAGAGTGTCTTATCACTAGATTCTCTTTAAATACCCTGTTATTGGTGAAGCTGAAAAAACTCATTTCTCAAGCAAAACTAGGAAAATTGCAAATAATTTTAAATCTTATTTTTACGATGGCTTCGAGCCTCTTTTTATGATCTCAATATATTTTGATGCAGTGGCAGAATCCGAATGTATCGACATTGCTGTGATAACCTAAATAGTTGATATCTATCGGAACGCGACCACGCATAAACACCACTATTTTTATTTACGATGAATTTTATTGTCATGCCCTATAACTTGAGCGCTTTTACATTTGGTCGGGTTTTACTAAATGTTTTGTATGTATATTGTAATTTATTGAATATTTACTATATAGTATGTAAAAGCTGTAGATATTTTATTTATATAAGTTTTTTTTAGCTTCACGCCGTACACCGCACATAGCAGGGTAGGCAGAGGAAACCTGAGAACCTAGTGTTAAGACACCCCTTCTCTTTTCACATTTCCGTTCCCCACTTTTCGCCGAATTGAGACACTGTGTGCTGAATGGCGAAACTAAACACCGCGCTTTGCTTTGTTACCAGAGAGAGGAAATGAAAATACAAGATATAAATCGTTGTAAATACTTAATATTTTAATTTCCTGGAGTGGGGACTGAATCCACAACCTGTCGTATTTACAGACGCTTATGCCACAACAGTACTCAATCACAAAACGCTTATAAAAGCTTCATGCATTTTCTCGTGGAACGAGGTAGTCTGACAGAATATAATATCAAAATTTTCCCTTCTTCACTTTTCAATCAAAATTTAGAAAATGCTATTCTTCTCGATCGAACCCACGACCTGTAGCGTATATAGTTGCAAACTTGTGCATCTGCGCCACGACAGGCGTTGTTACCAAATATGATATAAACAATAGCTAATTCCTGCTAACATTCATTCCTGTTTATAAACTATTATTCCCTCCCAAAGTACCTTTGAGATGTGTTCCATATATTCTTTATTGACATAATAAGATTACCGCAATATAAAATCCTAATACTAAAGCATTGTAACATATCTTTATTAATAGACGAAAGCCTGAAATGTTTGTTTCATGTTGTTTTGGTAAGGTTTAATCATTTATAAGAACTACTATCTATGTATAAATATGTGAAACAAAAACTTTGTACCCCTTTTTACGAAAATTACGCGGACGGAGGAGCATGAAACTTGGCACACTCATAATTTGTATAACGGTTATATATAAAGTGACATATACCATTATTGAGGCCATTATGTCACAGTGGGACGTTTGACTGTAAACGCAGGTTGTAGGTTCGATAACCATTATGGGTAATGATTATGTTTGAATTGTTTTCGCTTCGCGGTATAATACGCGTGTTACTATTTATTTTTGTTGTTCGCATCTCTATAGAGAGATTTTCTACCTTAAGATTATTATCGTGTGGAAAGAGAGAATTCTATTTAATGAACATTTTTTTAGTATTTCTGATACGTTAAAAATTTTGAAGTTATACTTCTATTAGCGAAAACTGATGAGAGTTAATATTTACGATGCGCGCGCAAACCGTTACGAAAAACTGACACTATGACATTAGCAAATAAGTAAGTAAGTAATTATATTTTTTAACTAGATAATGCGTTATAATTAAACTTTTTTTCAATGTACTAACAATTTCTTTTTCTTATATGAGTATCGTTTTCTTTACACACATAGGATTACGAGAAGGATAATATTTTTCAAAAACATTTTACGCCACAAAACTTCTTTTCTTATTACTTACGTACATAACAAAAAAAATAAAAATAATCAACCAATTAATAACTAGCTTCACGCCGTATCCCGCATATAGCAGGGAAGACAGAGAAAACCAGAGAACCTAGTGTTAAGACACTCCGTTCCATCTTAACATTGGCATTCCCCACTTTCCGCCGAAATTGAGGCATTAACAACGTGTTAATCAATAACGTGTTAGACAAATATACATTTTATTAAAACCCTAGTATATACAATACGTTGTCAAGCACTTCAAAGTCGGCATTAATGTCCATTCAAAATCAGAAACTTTTTAAACCTTTGATTTAGTGGTTTGTTTGCTTGGTGGTAGGAGGTTCGTCCTCCGTCTGGCTCGCGACCACTATCATGTCAAAGACGAACCGCCAAATATCTTATGATGTGTTCCGGTTCGATGGCATGTAAGCCAGGTTTTCCCCTTTCCCACCCATACTTTCCCCAAAATGTGGTGGTTCCGATAGCGGACTACTACATTATCCTCCCTTTCCATCTGTATCCTCTAGGTTGGCAACGCATCTACAACATCTCTGGTGTTGTAGATGTTCATGGGCGAAGGTATCCACTTACCATCAGGTGGTCCTTCTGCTCGTTTGCCATCCGTTATCCATAAAAAAAAAAAAAAAAGGCTCGATAATTTCGTAGAAATATAATCAAATTACTATCAGTGTCTAAATGATTAGATAAGCTATTCTATTTCTAATGTCATGCTTTTATCCTTTCTCCGCTGCCTGCCTAAATTTAAAAGATTTTGTAATCTTTGGCGGAACTCAACGCCGCTTTATCTTAAGGAAATTAAAATAATTATACTAATATTATTAATGCGAATGTTTTTGAAAATGGCTGTTTGTTACTTTTTCACGTAAAAAATGAACAGATTTAGATGAAACTTTAGTAGGTAATATGGCTTATACATTAAAATAGCATATATATTGCAATTTATAAAGACTTTTTTTCTTATTTTGGGCGTAATATAACGATAAATAATATAAAAATAATTTCATCGAGTTAGGATCAAACCTACAGCATTTATCATTGCGCCACGATCGTCTGTTTTTAACTGACTTCAAAAAAGAAGCACGTTGTCAATTCAACTATATTTTTTTTTATGTTACCGTATAATATCTTTCTGACTGAACTAATTATGATGATTGTTTTTTTGTATGCTGCCTCTGATGTTTAGTTCAGATCTGACGAATAAATTATGGTGGTGGATGGTGGTATTTGTAACAATTTTACTTGTTATTATATTCATACATAGCTTCACGCTGTATCCCGCATATAACAGGGTAGGCAGAGGGAACCTAGTGTTAAGACATTCCGTTCCCCACTTTCCACCGAATCGAGGCATTGCGTGCTGAGTGGCGGAACTCAACGCCGCGC
This sequence comes from Philaethria dido, assembly GCA_033558755.1. NCBI lineage: Eukaryota > Metazoa > Arthropoda > Insecta > Lepidoptera > Nymphalidae > Philaethria > Philaethria dido. The sequence goes on from JAKGSA010000258.1 coordinate 72,195, forward strand.
TTTGTCTTATTACTAAACCCAGGCAATGAAAAATTCCATATCCTGAAGTGGGAATCGAACCCACAACCTGTAGCGTTTACAGTCGCACGCTTGTGTCTCTGCGCCACGACAGGCGTTACTTGTTATTATATTCTATTTGAAATTTTATTAATGTATTTTTGTTAAAGTCGGTTATCTTTTTAGTTATACCTTTAATTATATAATTTACAAAATAACCTGAAAATTATTTCGAAAACAGTAAAAGGAGCTTCACGCTTTATACCGCATTGCAGAATAGTGAGATTAGGCAGAACTCAACGCCACGATTTATCTGACCAGTGCGAAGAAATTAGTTACCCTAATAAAAAGAGAACGGAGTGTCTTAACACTAGGTTCTCTAGTTCCCTTTGCCTGCCCTGCTATATGCTATATACAGCGTGAAGGTAAAAAAAATAGAAAATTTCCTCAAGTAGGAATCAAACCCACAACCAATCCCAATGTACCACAAGGGCTTCAAGTTTGAATGGAGTAAATAATCAAGTTTTAGTTATCAGCGTCATTGAGATAGATAAGTGTAGTGTAGTTCCTAACGTTAATACTCAGAGAATGTCACCCAGCCTGTTGCCTCAACTCAACCTGTTCTGTTAGAGCAATGCTTAACTACTTGTTGGTGACTTTTGATTTTATATATATATATATATATATATATATATATGTATGTATGTATGTGTAGTCTTATGTTATAAACTGTTAGATTGTAAGCTTTTGCATAAATAACTGTCTAATACATTTTTTTTGTGGGGAACGTAAATTTTAATAGAAAGGAGAGCGTTAACACTAGGTTCTTAGATTCCTCTGTTTCCTCTGCCTACCCTGCTATGCGCAGGATATAGCGTGAAGCATATTTTTGTCAGAGATAACCCAATATCAAAACATCTCTTTCATATTTCTTGTTCGCTATATCATTTTGGAGAAATATCGCTATAATAATTTAGAGAATAAAAAAATATTAAATATATTGTTTCCCTCGATCAAAAATCTGCCACATGATGGCCTTTACGTAATATGCTTACTATATAATATAGGTTTTACAGCTTTAAGCTATTTCCCAAATAGTAAATTAGTCAACCACTCCAGGAAATGGAATTTTTCATTTCCTGGGTTTGGTAACAAGGCAAAGCGCGGCGTTGAGTTCCGCCACTCAATATGCAATGCCTCAATTCCGCGAAAAATGGGGAACGGAGTCTTAACACTAGGTTCCCTCTGCCTACCCTGCTATATGCGGGATACAGCGTGAAGCTATGTATGTATGTATGTAAATTAGTCAAAGAAAACCTAATGTCCCAATGTCAAGAGACTGCGTTTAGGTGGTTGTTTAACTGTTGAGTTTCTCAACGGGTCATCTCAGCAAAACTGCCTTCTGAGCCGGTGGTATGTTTTAATAGGACTGACAATTTTGTTTCAACAAATAAAAATCAATTTTCATTTCAATACGTTTTTATCTCTAATCTTATCTTATTTAATATCAAAATAAAATACTGATAACATCGTGGAACTATAACATTAACAACATCAATGAGTACCGTCGATTTTTATTTTTTTTTTGTTGCTTTTAGCTTCACGCTGTATCTTCTACATAGCAAGGTTGGCAGAAGAAACCAGAGGACTAAGCGTTAAGACACTCTCTTCTCTTTTAACATATCCGTTCCCCAGTTCATTTAGTAGTTTGGTTCATTTAGTATACTTTTTATGTATTATTTTTAAAAAATATTAGCATTCTGCATTTCTTCTCTACAAAACTTACAAGTATGCCAAGTTTCACGCTCCTCCATCCGCACTCCACCGTAATTTTTGTAAATATAATATTTTATATTTAATTGAATGTTGCAAATCTGTCGGGCGTCCTGTGACTATTTTTTAAAGCTTCACGTATTTCCATCATAAAGTGTAGCAGGTCTAGAAACCTAGTGCTAAAGCACTCTGTTTTCCTACTTTTCATCCAGTTATGAAACATTGAAATCTGTTAATTAGGAAAACTCAGCGCCATGCTTTATCTACAACCATAATGGGTATCGAACCCATAATCATGGCAATTACATTCAGACACTGTCCTACTTGGCCACGATGACTTCGTTAATAATTATATGAACTAATTAAATTATTTCGGCCTACATCGTCCGAAGCGCCTGCAGCGGTCTCGATAATTGTTATAGATTGTGAGTATTAACAGAAATGACAACTAGTACAATTTAGTTATATAATATACCTATGAGTTTTTTTACGATACGATATCCACAACCAATCACGTGATTAGTTGTATGGTCCAAAATGAGGACTCACAACTACGCAAACAATCAACATCACCAAAATTAGGTGTTTCTCAGACGTTGTCCCTATGCGTCACGATGACGTAACATGATTCCCTGTTGTACGTAAAGTTAACAGGTTTAAAACCTGTACAACTATTTAACTAGCTTTATATTTAATCGTGCTTGGTATATAATATGTCCTAGAACAAGTTTATTCCTAGCAGACTAGTCAGTGAAAACGGACCACCTAAACTTACGTGCATAATAATTTCGCCTCGTCCACTGTCAATGATTTGTTCATATGTCCCCTCTGGCGGTCCACATGTTTTTTACGTGACGATCCTTTAAGGTTATAGTCACTATATTCTTGAAGGTCAATGGAACTCTTGCAACCTCTCTTGCAACTTACCTTTGCGCTGTAGCTGTATCTCGCGATTTAGTTTGCTTGGGCTATAAAACCTAAAACGCTGTTTTTCCTGTTTTCGTAGAAATTTTGTGAATTCCTCTCTTAGTGCTCCCTTTCACACCCCAAGAAGCTTATATTCCAAATATCAGTTTTCTATGTACCAGTAGTTTCGCTTGTACCTTATCTATCAGTCGCTCAGTAATGTAAGCATTTTAATTAAAAATATTAAATTAAATATTGAGACACTCCGTTCTCTATTTTCCGCCGAATTAAGGCATTGCGTGGCGCAACTCAACGCCGCGTTTTGCTTTGTTACCAAGACCAGGAAATGAAAAATTCCATTTCCTGGAGTGGGAATCGAACCCAGGGGAACGGAGTGTTTTAACACTAGGTTCCCTCTGCCTACCCTCTTATATGCGGGATACAGCGTGAAGCTATGTATGTATGTAAGTATGTAATTTAAATATTAGTTCTCAAACCATTTCCATTCAACACCTTATCTATGTCAAAATATTACAAGCACGTGTAGTTCGTCTCTTAATTTTTATTGCCAAGATATTTCAAGCAGGTATCAGCATTGCGCAACACTTATCTCTACTTCACTAATCATGCTATTTAAAGCTTAAAAGCTTAATATTATAAAATAGGGGACTAGAGACTACTTATGTGTTTTATTAAAGAATGGAGGTCAGAATTTTAACTATTGATTTAAATCTGTTTGTATGTCTTTGTAAGTTGTGGTATGTTGTGGGTTCGATTCCCAATTAGGAGGATTGTTATATTTAATTTATTTTCATTTCTATATGAGGGGTTTAGTTCCGCCGCTCAGCATATATCTCCAATTCTTACACTGTGCCGCGCTCCTGTATTCTATACTATCTTATTCTCGCGTTAATTTACCAGTATACACTGACATGTCTGTTATCTTAATCAACTTCAAAAAAAGACGAGATTCTCAATTCGATAGATTTTTTACTTATATGTTTATCACATATTTTTTTATTGACTGAATCAATTTTGATGATTTTTTTTATATAAAAGCTAATGCTTCTGATGTGGTCCCTATTTAAATTTAATAAAATCTTATGCATAGTTTTTGAGCTATTCGTAATAATATTACTATTTTTTGTTTAGTATTTTCATTTCCTGGGTTTGGTAACAAGGCAAAGCGCGGTGTTGAGTTCCGCTATTCAGCACGGAATGCCTCAATTCGACGGAAAGTGGGGAACGAAGTGTCTTAACACTAGGTTCTCAGGTTCCCTCTGCCTACTCTGCTATATGCGGGATACAGCGTGAAGTAGATCTAAAATATTATCGTGACGAATATCCAAAAGAAATTTCACTAAAACAATTCGATAGCATCAACTATCTGACATTCTCATAATAAAAACGCACGTTCACACCTACCCGCGTACTCCACTCATTTACGTAATCATAAAATTTTAACTGCCCTCTCATTACTGGCTAATGATATTACATATGGGATATATAAATTTTACCCATAATTAGGTAAAGATAACATTTGTATAGATAAAGTTAATAAAACTTCATATCGTACAGTTGAATCGATATATCAATAGAGATGATCTTAGTTCTTAATTAGGAAGATTTCTAAATACATATTGAATTCAATTGCCTATAAATGCTGTTGACCGGATGTTTACTTTTAAGGTACTGTAGATGCAATAGGTTCTAGTCAAAATACTTTTTTGTCGTAAAAACTTGACCACTCCTGTTAGGGATAAAACGTGAAGCTAAATTTAAAAACTTGCTTAGCTGCGTTATGCAGTTTTTGTGAATGAAAAATGTTAAACTCGCGTCAGGACACGTGACCTGATCGAAAGTTCGTAAGACGCGCGTTATTTTTGATAATTGAATGAAATAATCTATTATTCTTAGAAATAAAATCAACAAGTGTGTTGGTGATGGTTAGCAAAGAATTTTCACATTATCGTTTCAATTCAATTGACAAATCTTCTCGATAAGATGTTGATCTCTTCTGATATTTTTGCGTCGTTTGAATCTTCCACGTGCGTTTCCTATATTCCGGGTTTTTTTTCTTATTATATTTTAATTATATTTCCGGTTTTTTTTTCTCTTTATATAAACCCTTTAAATAAATGAATAGAGATCACCGTGGTGCAGTGAAAGAGCGTACGACTGTAAATACGATTGTTTATGGGTGCGATTTTCACGTAGGGGATGACAATATATTTATATTATTTTCATTTCTCCTCTCTGGAAACAAAGCGCGGCGTTGAGTTCCGCTACTTGTCACGCAATGTCTTGAATTCAACCGGAAGTAGGCGAACGTAGTGTCTTGATACCATGTTCTCTTTGACTACCCTGCCACGCGGGATAAAAAGTGAAGCTGATAATTTTATAAATCATCTGAAAATACCCCAAAAACACAAAATTAGAAAATTAAATTATAAAATTATATTGCATGATGCCAAAATTACATTTATAAAGAGTTTATGGATGCGATAAAAAAGAAATTCCAAATATTTACCTATTAAAACTACAAAATTTGATGCCAAAGGTTATCCACATTAACAAAGTTATGGGCAACAACTAGTCTACAATAAATTTACCAAAGCTAAGTCTAACTTCAAGTTACGATGACATGTTGTCAAATAAACAATGTAATAACGAGGTGCAATACGCGTATGCACCCACTGACTCACAAATCCTTAAAGTTTGTTACCTATCTTAAATAATTGACACTTCTGTAAAGGATACGAATCCTTGCTTAACCTGAGATATATTATAAGCTGTTGTAGTGCAGTCGGATATTGACTGAAACACGATTGGTAATGGCTTCGTTCCCGACTAGAGTAAATGATTATTTTATTTTTTTTTGTTTTCCTGCTCTGGTAAGACAAAACACCTAAAATCCTAGATAATTAACGATGACTTTAAGTTCAAATGTCATTTTTTTTTAGTAAAATTACTTGACTTTAACTTTGAATTGCGATAAAGAAACAAATACGTAAATATATAGAAATAAATAAGATATAACATTACATAGTATATTATTTACTATAATTATTTAATTTAAAAAAAATGTAAAATTTAGTATTTTCATTTCTTGGGTTTGATATCAAGGCAAAGTGCGGCGTTGAGTTCCTCCACTTAACACGCAATACCTCAATTCGGCGGAAAGTGGGGAACAGAAAGAATTGTTGTAAGTGAACGGAGTGTCTTAACACTAGGTTCTCAGGTTCCCTCTGCATACCCTGCTATATGCGGGATACAGCGTGAAGTTAAAATATATATATATATATATATATAATTTTTAAGATGAGCAACTAGTTATAAATATAATAAGCCTTACAATTATCCTGTTACTCCTGAAACTCTATATTCAGCTCATTCATTCGTCTTTTCTTCTAAAGTTCCACTTATGTTGTGTGTAAATTGCACTCACACACGCACACACACACTTATATGTATTTCTCAAAATTAACATAAAGTTCAACTAATATCTTACCACAATCAATAACCTTATAATAAGTTAGAAGTTACCATCGGATAGACTTATGGTTATCATAAAAATATAAAAGAAAAATAAAAGATTTTTATATCAAAAACATTCGTAATTCAACGAACGGCGTTGAGTTCCGCTATTTCACACATAATATCTAAAAAAGCGACGAAAATTATAGTACACGTCTTAACATTACATTCTATCTACTGTACGCACGCTTTATAAAATATTAATAAGACAAGCTGCGGTGTTAAGTTCCGCCAGTTAGCATACAACGTCTTGAATGCGAACAGAGCGAGAAAAGAGACTGGACACTAGAAAAAAGATCAACTATACTAACAATAAAAGTATTTCTATCTATATATTTCCTAACACGTGTCGCAGTGGAATGTAGTAAGAATGTAGCGCACCTATTGTTGTGATTGTTCTAGTAATTTATATGAACTATAGTATATATACAAGATATGTTACATGAATTGTATATTATGTATATGAGAAAGCAATTGTATGTATGTTTGTTCAATAATTATTTTACCATTTCGTTTCGTTTCTAACTTATAAGTAATTTTGCCATGGCTATATTAACTTGACATGTATGTTATTTATGAAACGGTAACTTTAAAGTCAATTTTTACTCACCCTGAACGGTAAAATTGATTAAAAACTTACATAGCTTCACGCTGTATCTCGCATATAGCAGGATAGGCAGAGGGGACCTAGTGTTAAAACACTGCGTTCCCCATTTTCCGCCGAATTGAGGCATTGCGTGCTGAGTGGTGGAACTCAATACCGCTCTCTGCCTTCTCACCAAACCCAGGAAACGAAAATTTCCATTTCCTGCAGTGGGGATCGAACTCACAACCTGTCGCGTTTACAGTCGCACGCTTGTGCCTCTGCCCCAAGACAGGCGTTGGACAGGAATTAAAACTTTGAACAATTATAATTAATAGAAACCAATTACAAAGAGCGATTTCAGAAAAAAATATTTTTGAAGCTAATGAACTGGAAAGCAAAAAGAAATCTTAATATAAAAATATTAAAATAATTGAATAATTAATATTTAGGTTAACGCTTTATCCTGGTTTAGTAAAACAGGAGTTACCGAAGTGAAAAAAAATAAAATAAGTTATTAATAACCATTCCCGTGAATGGGAATAAAACCCACAACCAATCGCGTGTGTCCTCGATATTATATATATATATATATATATTGATACGTGAAGTAAAAACTATGGACGCCTTTTTACGCGGACGGAGGAGAATAAAACACACTTATAGTTTTTATAGCTAAGGAATGCGGAATGATAATATATTTATAAAATAATGCAAAAAAAATATAAAATTAATAAAATAAATGTATGACATCCATGTTTATATAAAGTGACATATACATACGTTGCTAGGAGGCGTTATTAACGCGTCAACGGGGACACCAGTTAACGGAAATCCTAATAGAACAGAGTGTCTTAACACTAGGTTCTCAGGTTTTCTGCCTACGGCTATATACGGGATACAGCGTGAAGCTAAAAATAATGAATAGGATTAAAAAACTAGATTCAATGTAAACAATAGTTAATATATACATTATTAATTATTATATAAACACGCCTTTTTAGCATTAATTTGTAATAAATCTGTTCTGAGATCTACTTATTAACAATTATATGCAGTATCTAATAATAAGTGGGTTAAGGTCCATCTTTGACAGCGAATTAAATATCATAATATTGGAAATTATGAAAATAACTAAGTTATTGAGATTTTAACAAAAACAAGAAAATTGATTTCAAATAAAATGGACTGAAAAGTAGCATTATTACTAATAACTCATAAACTAGATCACTAATACAACTAGTTAGACCTTAACTAAATTTGAAGCCAGGATTTTCCCCTTTCCCACCAATCTTTTCCCCAAAATGTGGTGGATCCGATAGCGGACTTGATATTGTCCCCCTTTTCCATCTGTATCCTCTAGGTTGGCAACGCATCTACAACATCTGGTGTTGTAGATGTTCATGTGCGAAGGTAACCACTTACTATCAGGTGGTCCTTCTGCTCGTTTGCCATCCGTTATTCATAAAAAAAAAAAGAAAGTCATCAAAATTGGTTCACCCTATAAAACGTTATGCGGTATCAAACATAAAAAATAAAACTGAATTGAGAACCTCCTCCAAAGGAGCTAACTTGTTTTTATTTATTTTTTTAAAATTGCATCTTTCATCTCGCGTAGCAAGGTAGTCAAATAGAATATATTTCAAGACCCTCCGTTCACCGCTTTTTGTCTGAAATCAAGACGTTGCGTGTTAAGTGGCGGATCTCAACACCGCACTATGTCTTACCAGACCGAAAAATAAAAGTATATTATTATATTCCATTTTTTTTTAACTTCACGCTGTATCCCGCATATAGCAGAGAGAAACAGAGAACCTAGTGTTAAGACACTCCTTTCTCTTTCAACAATTCCGTTCCCCACTTTCCGCCGAATTGAGGCATTGCGTGTTGAGTGACGGAACTCAACGCAGCGCTTTGCCTTGTTACCAAACCCAAAAAGTGAAAATACTAAATTTTACATATAGATTTTACATAAGAAATATTAATTTCTCCGAAAGAGAATCGAACCTACAACCAATAGCGTTTACAGTCAAACGTTGTCCCACAAGCAGTTAAGTTTTATTTATTAATTATTAAGAAATCTCTAACGGCGATCGATCGTAAATAACTTACAAAACTGTAAACACTTGCTATAAACGTTACTTAATGGTATTTAACTCTATGAAGCCACATTACTGGTGAAAGTTTAAATGTATTGCTTATTTTAACTTTTAACTTAGCCTTATAAAATCTATGTTTTGTACAAGGCAATTGTGGGCCAATGGGCTAGTGTTGTGGGTTCGATTCCCATTTGAAATAATTATACTTCAACTGTTTTTGTTTGAACGCTCTATTAGGACAAAGCGAGACGTTGATTTCCGTCAATACTCAATGTCTCGATTTTAGAATACGGAGTGTTTTGATACTAGATTCTCTCTGAAGACCTTGACTTTAAATTGTGACTGTAAATATTTAAACATATTTATTTACATTGGTATTGGTATGAGTGAGATGTATCTAATACGTAAATGCTTGAATTAAAAAATGATAGCTTGGTAAGATAAAATGCGGCGTTGAGTTCCGCCACACTATACAAAAATACATTAAAACCTGCAGAATATGCAGTATTTATAGGTGCGGTCAATTTGTGGGAGATGCGACAATATATTTGTTGTTACAATTTTAAATTCAGATCAAATTTAAAGTACATACAGGTGAATTCTAATCTACGTAGAAATCACAATGAGTTAAGTAATGAAGCTCAGTGTGACGTTTTTTCTATCTTCATGGTTACCCTGCTATGAGTAGGCAGTGAAAACATAGTGTTAAGACACTCCGTTCTCCTCTTTCCACGCCTATAAGATACATTGGAAGTTGGAATTCAATGTTGCGTCTTGTCTTACCATCAGTAGAGCAAGGAATTAATATAATCTATATATAAGTACGTGAAGCAAAATTTTGGACCCCTTTTTACGAAAATTACGCGGACAGAGGAGCATGAAACTTGACACACTTATAGTTTATATAGAGAAGGAGTCCATGATAGTATCTTTTTAAAATAATACATAAAAAATATAAAATTAATTAAATAAATTGTTACACATACTACCATGGTTTGACATCCATGTATCCAAAGTGACATATACATTGATAGACAACGTGTTGTTAACGCGTCAACGAGAACTCTAGTATTAATAATTTCCCCGAGTACATAATTTCCACTTGAAACATTGTATGTGCAGCGGAACTAAAAACTGCGCTTTATTTAACCAAAGGGCAAAAAATGAAAATAATTTAAATATTATCATTTCCCTCGAACGGGAATCGAACCCACAACCAATAACATTCTAAAACATTATATATTATTAAAAGTTGAATCTTTCTTTGCTTATTAATTATGCAAATGTCCATACAGATAATATGAAAAGAAACACTCCGATCGTAAATATCATCAGCACTGTCATAACGCGACCTCGCGTTTATAGCCCGGCATTTTTATACTGATCGTTTTTAATTCAAACTAGTTAAGCTATTTAGAGTAGCCATATATCACTGAGGTAGTTTTGGGTTCGATTTTCGTGGATTTTGTTATGATAATTTAAGTGCGACAGCGGATTTTAAAGATGATGGTCGTGATTTCGATTCCCACTTTGGTTCAAAACGATAAGTCAGTTCAGAGAACGATTAGTTACTGAACAAAATTTACTTTACAATAAATAATAAGCCTATATGTAATAAGTAATTAAGGTAGCCGTGGCGCAGAGGCACAAGCGTGCGACTGTAAACGCGACAGGTTTTGGGTTCGATTCCCACTCTAGGAAATGAAAATATTATTACATATTTTCATGTTCTCGCTCTGGTACAAGGCAAAGCGCGGCGTTGAGATCTCACTCAATTCGGCAGAAAGTGGGGAAAGGATATGTTAAAAGAGAATAGAGTGTCTTACTATTAGGTTCTCTGATTCCTTCTGCCTACACTGCTATGTGCGGGACAGAGCGTAATTTTTTACGCTATAGTAATAAGCTTAAATAACAAATAAATTATATAAAATTAGCCTAAGATAAGATTACCAAAGTATATTTGCATCCCCTAAAGGCTCTCTGATCACAAACTCAACGACGCATACAAAAAAATATTACTCACAATCAATATAAAACGAGATTTTCTTTAAAATTGCCTCTAAATCTAACTCCCCTAATTCGTTCTCATAATGGCAAAGTTAAAAAATAACCATTTCAAGCACAGTTAGTTTGTCCTGGGGTTCAATTCTAGTTAACTTGAGACAAAATTTGGAAATAAAAAATTACGTAATTACATTATTGTGATAACAGAGGGAACCAGAGAACCTACTGTTAAGACACTCCGTTCTCTTTTAATATTTCCGTTCCCCACTTTCTATCGAATTGAGGCATTGCGTGCTGAGTGGCGGAACTCAACGCCGCACTTTGCTTTGTTACTAGAGCAAGGAAGTGAAAATACTAAATATTATTTAATATTCTAACTTCCTGGAGTGAGAATCGCATACAACCTGTCGCATTTACGCTTATGCCTCTGCGCCACGACAGGCCTAAATAATTAGTTTGTGTAAGAATGAAGTGAAAATATTAGATATTTATAATAATTAATACTAGTATCCTTGTTGACGCGTTAACAACGCGCTAACGTCTTTAGTAATGTATATGTCAAACCATGGTTGTGTGTGTAACATTTATTTTATTAATTTAAATGTACTATTTATGCGTTATTTAAAAAAAATAATAACATTCTGCACTCCTTCTCTATATAAACTATAAGTGTGCCAAGTTTCATGCTCCTCCGTTGACGTAATTTTCGTAAAAAGGTACCCAAAGTTTTTGCTTCACGTATTTATATATAGATTTAATATTTTCATTTCCATTTAATAATTCCCACAAGTGGGAATCGAACCCACGACTCGCGCTTACAGCCAGACGTTATCTCAATATGCTTCTTATTAATTCTCTAATATTTTACTATCATAGAGAAGTACAATATTGATTTATTACCGCGCTACCGGATCGCATTCCGCTTAGCTCTTTATACTAATTTGTTAAAAGCCGAAAAGTAATGCGGCTTATAAATACCTTACTGTTTAACCATCTTTGAATAAAAAGAGGTTATCAATTCAAATGTTTTTTTATGGAGTTATAACTTATTACTGGGTGAATGAATTTTTGTTATTTTTTTGTATGATAATGCTTATGATGTGGTCATATTTAATTTAGTTAAGATCCGACAAGTTTTTGAGTTATTCGTAATATTGCTACTTTTTAGTGTATTTAGTCTGAAGTTGGCTTTCTATTAGTTAAACTTTTAAATATTTTTTAAAAATTTGTTATATTTGTTACTATTCGCTTGGTACAATTTTACGGTTTTATTAATTTCTATTTGCAAATTACTTTTTCCACACACGATCAAATGTGTAAGTAGTGTCAAAATACTCCGCTCTCCACTTTCCTGTAGAATTCCAAGCATTGCGTCTTATCAGAGAAAGAAAATAAAAATAATTCATCATTACCATTATGATAATCGAATCCGTAACCACTGTTTTAAAAGTCGCTGTTCCACTACACCATGATGGCCTTTTTAAATGTGAAACAAATATAACTCTTATGACACGATTATAAGAGTCAATTTGGCATAAATTTCTCTTTCGTCAGTAACTTCATCAATAAATCACGCGGTACAAAGATAAGGTATTCTGTTACCATAGAATGACTTTTATGGTGAAAATACCTTGCCTTCGACATTCGTAACTCATGATTAGAAATTAGGTAATTGATTTATAATAATGACGCTTGTCGTGGCGCAGAGGTACAAACGTGTGATGGTAAGCGCGACAGGTTGTGGGTTCGATTATCACTCCAGGATGAAATGAAAATACTAAATAGTATTTAGTATTTTCATTTCCTGGGTCTGGTAACAAGGTAAAGTGCGGCGTTGAGTTCCGCCAGTCAGTTAGTAATTTCTCAATCCAGCGGAAAGTGGAGAACGGAATTGTTGAAAGAGAACGGAGTGTCTTAATACTAGGTTCTCAGGTTCCCTCTGCCTGCCCTACTATATACGGAACACAGCGTGAACCTAAAAAAAGTATATTTATTTATTTGAAAGGCCATCGTGACGCAGTGGGACGTTTGACTGTTAACGCCATTGGTGGAGGGTTCGATACACACATGGGGTAGTGATAATATTTAAATGACTTTCATTTCTCCTCTCTGATAAGAAAGCGTGGCATTGAGTTCCGCCACTAAACACGCAATGTCTTAAATTCTGGTGGATAGCGGCGAACGTAGTGTCTTAACACTAGGTTCTCTCTGTCTACCCTGCTATGCAAGATAAAGGGTAAAACTATTTTCTTATTAATTAAAATAAATTTCATGAATGTGAACGATATGCAATTCTGTAGTGTAATCAGTTTTGCTTAATCCTACTAATATTATAAATACGTAAGCTGTTGAGGTACATGTTCGTTATTCTTTCACGCAAAAACTACTGATCAGATTTAGATGAAAGTTTACAGTAATATAGCTCATACATCAGAATAACACATAGACTACAATATATAAAGAATTTAGATAATTTGCCAAAAAATAACGATAAGTATAGTGCTATATGATTATATTAATAATATTATTTAGTTTATTTATGACTCAAAATCCTACTTAATGAACACTTAATATTCGCATAACAGGTTTTTACCCATCTGATTAAACAAAGCGCAGAGCCGCCACCCAACACACAACCTCTCTTAATTGGTAGAAAGTGACAAGCAAAGTGATTTGTCACTGTGTGAAAAAATAAAAATATATTATTTTTTGACAATTTAACGCCTGTCGTCGCGCAGAGGCACAATCGTGCGACTGTAAACGCGACAGGCTGTGGACTCGATTCCCACTCCAGGAAATGGAATTTTTCATTTCCTGGGTTTGGTAACAAGACAAAGCGCGGCGTTGAGTTCCACCACTCAGCTATGTATGTGTATGTATGGCAATTTCACGCGCTGTGTGAGAGAAGCTAGTTGGGACACTCCATTCTTCACTTTCATTTAAAATCGAGAATGTGCGTAGTAAATGGCGGAAATTAACGTATATTTTGTCCTACAACCGCGAGGAATTGAAATGAATTAAATTGTAAAGATTTAATGATAAACATTCTCCGGAATGGGAATCGAATTCACTACTACGTATTGCCTTCATAGCTCTATTTTTAACTTCACGCTGTATCCCGCATATAGCAGGGTAGCCAGAGGGAACCAGAGAACTAAATTTTAAGATACAATTGAGGCATTGCGTGCTGAGTGGCGGAACTCAATACCGCGCTGTGCGTAATGTAAAATACTAAACTTTTACATTTCCTCATGCGGGAATCGAACCCACAACCTTTCGCGTTATGTTAATAGTCAGATCTCAATAAAAAGGCAAATAAAAATATTTTAAATATTTTCATTTCACCTCGCCAGTAAGACAAAGCAAATAAATTAACTCCCCTAAATGGAAATCGAACCCAGAACCATCCGACTCTCCCTGATGACCTAAAAATCTAATTAAAAGAACTTATTTCTCTATAAATAATCAAAAAAACAAACTAAAACTCATTAATTTATGACACTAACCCACAAACATGACCTCTAACCTAACGTACGTAATGAGGCGTCATGGAAATTTTAGAGAGATGTCTCTCAAATAAAGATTTATAGCACAATAATTTGTTACACCAACTAATATATTACTTAACTAAATTTGCATAAGATACTTAACTTAATAGTTATCGGGGCAATAAAATTGAAACTTCTTATTTTATATTAGAAAAACGAAGATTTTGAGATTTTGATAGTTTCCTGATTAAATAAACGTATTTATATAGTACTGTGAACGCGACAGGTTGTGGGTTCGATTCCCACTCCAGAAAGTGGAATGTTTCGTTTCCTGGGCTTGGTAACAAGGCAAAGTGCTGCGTTGAGGTGCGCCAGTACGCAAGCCACAAGCAATCGTGTTTACAGTTATATGCTCACTGGACATCCATGACCTCTATAGATATTATATTATTGAAATAAAATTTGTTTAAAATCGTTTTGATATGCATCTCAATGTAACGAAAACGCGACACATTAAAAAAGGACAAATATACGAGTATATTTCCGCAGAAAAGATTAAATGTAATTTGCTAGTATTCGTAATAAAAAATAAATTAGAACACAATTAAGATTTCAATAAAAAAGGAAACCGACTTCAGGCAAAATACACTAAAAAGTACAATTATTGCGAATAACTACAGAACGGAGTGTCTTGACACTAGGTAACATTGCTGTGGGATAAAGCATGAAACTGTATTTTTAACTCAAAAATATATTAGCAATACTTAATTTTCTTTTTTTTTTTTCAACTTCACGCTGTATCCCGAATGTAGCGGGGTAGGCAGAGGGAACCAGAGAACCTAATGTTGAGACACTTTATTCTCTTTCAACAATTCCGTTCCCCACTTTCCGCCGAATTGAGGCATTGCGTGTTGAGTGGCGGAACTCAACGCCGCGGTTTACCTTGTTACCAAACCCAAGAAATGAAAATACTAAATTTTACATTTCCTGGAGTGGGAATCGAACCCACAACCTGTCGTGTTTACGGTCGTACGCTTGTGCCTCTACGCCACGACAGGTACTTAATTTAACAATAAGAATAATCAACCCCCAGTTATTTTCCAATAAAACATTAATTAAAGTCACCAAAACAATATACATACTACAAACATCTACAAATTCTTTCTTTAATTCTATTTCGTAGTACAAATTAATTTGCGGATAAATTTTCTTTATAGACGTTCCTATTTCTTTCTCGGGGTGTTTTTGTGGGGGAGTGGTAGTTTTTTATCGGATGTGTTTAAAGTCGTGGGGTTGGACGACCTTAATATTTCCTCTTGCAATTTAATATGAGCTTTTGTATGAGTAAATATATTTAAATGTTTGTATGAGAATGTTGATTTTTATGACAATTTATGGTTTGGTTGTTGTTTAATTCGTACAAGGAAGTAATATGGTATAATTGTTTTTATTTCTATTTTTCCCTGTTCTGCTATAATGTATTAAATTTGAGCATAGAGAACGGAGAATAGAGAACGGAGATATATATATATTTATAAATATACATACTTATAATAACATCTGTCGTTGCCCATAGGCACAAGTGTGCAACTGTAAACGCGACAGGTTGTGGGTTCGATTCCCACTCCAGGAAATGGAATTTTTCCTGTCCTAGATTTGGTAACAAGGCAAAGCACGGCGTTGAGTACCGCCACTCAGCACGCAATGCCTCAATTCGGCGGAAAGTGGGGAACGGAATTGTTGTAAGAGAACGGAGTGTCTTAACACTGGGTTCTCAGGTTCCCTCTGCCTACCCTGTTATATGCGGGATACAGCGTGAAGTTAAAAAAAAAAGAAAAAAAATTATAATATTGTTAATGTTACCATAATATATATATTGTATAATTAGAGCATATTTAAATGTAGCAAAATTCATAAACAAAAATTATAAATTTTTCAAGAAAATAACCAAAAAGCCATCGCATAATATTAAAAAACGCACATCTTGTAAGGAACGCAAAAAAACGTTACCCCACATGAGTCAGACTCACGTAAAATGTAATGGTAAATTACTCTAAAATAAAAAAAGAGTCTCCCTCGAAAGGAACCCCACGTTACGGCAATTTGGATAAGACTCCCTCGGCACGGACACTAAAAATTCCACTTAGAAACAACTCGCAATATGCAGGAAAATATTCCAATTACAACACAAGCTCATAAAAATTGAACGCTTTTAATCGAACCTTGGACTATTTAGTTTTGCTAATTCTTGTTCTTAATTTGTTGTTCATTAATGGGGTGTGACTGAACGGAATGGTTGTCGATTCAAATCCCACGCCAACGAATAGAGGTAATAATGGCACAGTGCGATTGACTCTTAATACGTTCAGTGTTGGATTCGCTTCCCACTTGGAGTAATTATTATATTTAAACTATTTCAATATTCTACTCTAGTAATATAAAACGCAGCCTGGAGTTGTGCCACCCAACACGCATTTTCTCAAATTCGGGTGAAATAGAATAAAGCATAAAGTAAAGTAAAAATATGTTTTCTGAACTATCCTTATAGACAAAACTTTATCGTCTATATACACAAATAAAGAACTAAACTGAACTATATACACAAAATACATACAGACTCAACTATTTATATCATTTTTCTTACAATACTTAAGATATTGGCTTTAAAGCTTACTGCTTGTTGATCCTCAAAAAACTCAATAAGCTAAACCGCAAACCCCACTGACTGTGATCTCTAAGCGCTTGATAAAGTACACCACAAAATAGGATCAAAAAAATGCAACATAAATAATATCGGGCCCATAAGTGGTCCTTGTGGTACGCCGCGCCTCAGCCCTATTATATGAAATGATCTAACCGTGCGAAACGCCTTCCAAGTTGTTATTGTAAAATGTGAATTATGAAAATAATAAAAAAAATAAAGCGGTGGGTACCGGCGGGGGTCTAACTCGAGGCACGCGCCGCACGTGCGAGTCTATTGCTTCTACCAAAATATTGAAAATTTTAACCGCGGGATCGACGGCGTCCGCTTTTAATGTGACACGCGACTGTCTTAATTTCGCCTAACTGAAGCTAGTTGGGGGCGCTCAATTACTTCATTAAGACATCTGCTGTACTCAAAACTTTATAAAGCGTTCACGATTTGAGAAGACGTGGAGCATTTACTGTTTTTAATAAAGAATGGATATCAAAATTCGATTAAGTATTAAAATTTTACTAAAAATACAGTTTTTATAACTCAAGTACTTAATACAAGTACAATTAACGCCTGTCGTGCTGCAGAGGCACAAGCGTGCAACTGTAAGTGCGACAGGTTGTGGGTTCGGTCCTCACTCCAGGAAATGTAAGAAGTTTAATATTTTCGTTTCCTGGGTTTGGTAACAAGGCAAAGCGCGGCGTTGAGTTCTGCGACTCAGCACGCAATGCCTCAATTCGGCGAAAAGTGGGGAACGGAGTGTCTTAACACTAGGTTCTCAGGTTCCCTCTGCCTACCCTGTTATATGCGGGATACAGCGTGAAGCTAAAAAAAAGTCAATAATATAAACTCACATAGAAAACCAAGTTAAAGTAGTCACTGATTAAAAATCAATTTATCAGTTAATCTAAAGAAGTAGTAAGACCTGTATAAATTATTACATAATTACACCAAATGCGTAAAAAGATTTCGATCAAAGAGATAAGCACATGTACAGTGATAACGCTAATGAATCTGATTATATTTGAACCTTGGATCTTCGAGATTGAAGCGGACACCTGCTTAATTAGACGCGGGAGATTTTAACATGATGTAATTAAAAAAGCTGAATGATCCATCGTGACGCAGTGGGACACTTTGACTCTAAGCGTAATAGGTTGTGGGTGTATTCCTATTCGGTAAATGATTATATTTAAAGTAATATCTGTACTTTGTTCTGGTAATATAAAACGCGGCGTTGAGTTCCACCATTTAACACATAATGTCTAAAATTTAACAGAAAGTGACACACGGAGTGTTTTGACACTAGGTTCTCTTGACTACCCTGCTATTTGAGATAAAGCGTGAATCCAAACCTCTAATTAAAAATGTATTTTCATTAACTGATTAGTTCATTCAGAACACCCGCTCCCAGAATACGGATTATCCATCCCTTCCCGTCCCATTCATTCAATATTTATTCGCCGCTATTGTATTAATAGTAGAAAAATTTAATACTTTTAGTGTATGCCGCGTAGGCTCAGCGAGCGGATTATGGGCGTTTTTTAAATAGGGTTAGGTTCGGTTTTTACTGAGCGGGCGAGGGTCGTGATAAATGACACATGCACATTTCGAAATACCCAATTTCGGATTTAAGTCACCCTAAAGTGGCCTGGTGGTGGACAAAGGATAGGATGGAGGCGATCTCTCGCGTAATTTACACCGGCTTTGTTGTCCAAGGGTGTTTGTGCACCTCGCCTTATACTGAACGGTTATGGGACTTCATATTGTATTTTTATGTGATGAATAATGGTGAATCGTTGTATAAATTGTATTAATATTTTATGTTTTGATGGCGTTTTTGCGTTGTGGGATTGTCTGAAAGTGTAATTTTACTTTTTTTATTTGCAAGTGTTTCAAGTTATTAAGATCCATGATGTTTATTTCTTTTACATTAACTGATGATAGATACAAAACGTAACACTTATTAAATTTGCTTATGTGATTTTTTTCAATTTCAACTATTCTTTACAACTTTTTAGGGTACGTCAATTTTGAACTACTATATATTTCTTTTAATACTTTGGCTTTTTGCTTAAAGCAACCTGCGTTATTATAATATTTTTAACCGACTTAATACAAAAGAAAAGGTTATTAATTCGACTGTTTGATGTGGTCCTATTCCAACGAGTAGCTTTTGAGTTATTTGAAATAGTTTTCGGTCAAAATCGGTTTCCTTTTAGTAAATTTTAATTATGTCTGTTATTTTTCATGCTACGAAAATATTGTATTGTCACCAAACCCGGACACACGTGCAATTTTGAAAGTGACTCAAATTCAAAAAGTGCCTAACATAAATAAACAAATACAGGTGAAATTAACAAAAAACACCACCACTAATAGGCTATTTGTTACAAATTAGCGAATTATACCAAATTTGGTATTATTATTTGACCTTTTAGAAAAACATACTTACTTTTCATTCAGATATATGCACGTACTTCATAAGAATGTCACGTACGTAAGTCGCTTGATTAATTACGAGTGAAATATCCACATAAATAGCGGAAACTATTTTAATTATTAAAACGTTAAAAAATTTAAATTCTTTACTATTAAAACTTACCCTCATTTGGTTAACTGTCATATTTTTATGTCTTTACTTGGCTTATGCATATTGTTAGGGATGACAAAAAGAATTAATTTATTCTTGTCTAGCCTAATTTAGAAATACAGAATTCCATAGTTTTAGCGCTAGGGAATTAAGAATATTATAAATATGATGACAGCGCGGCGTTAAGTTCTGTTTTTTTTTATGTATGACGGATGGCAAACGAGCAGAAGGACCACCTGATGGTAAGTGGCTACCTTCACCCATAGACATCTACAACAAGAGGTGTTGTAAATGCGTTGCCTACCTAGATACAGATTGAAGGGGAGGACAATGTAGTAGTTCGTTGTGGGAACCACCACATTTTGGGGATTGGATAGGGTGGGATAGGGGAAAACCTGGCTTACATGCCATCGAATCAGAACATATCATTAGATATTTGGCGGTTCGTCTTTGATATGATAGTGGTCGCGAGCCAGTCGGAAGACGAACCTCCTACCACCAAACAAAACTACTTAATAAGTAATGTATGGAACTTAAAGATTGTGACATTGGCGAAATGATTTGTGCTAAACCGGCACGTTCGAAGCTCAATAATTTAAGAACTAAACTGAACTTAAAAATTTGAATTAAGGAAATTAATCAGGTGGTAAGGGAAGAATGGAGAGTCTAAACACTAGGTTATCTCTTTCTACACTATTATGTGAGAAAAAAGAAAAATCTGCCAACAAAATAAAATATTTTAAAAATATAAAAACATTTAAGGTATCAGAATCCGCGCGAACCACTTTTTTTTCTGCTAACCGTACAATACTTTTTAAATAGCTTTTTATGTTTTTTAGTTAAATTTTTATATCGTTTAGTGTTAAAATACTCTGTTTACCGCATCCAGCATATAGCAGGGTAGGCAGAGGGAACCAGAGAATCTAGTGTTAAGACACTCCATTCTCTTTTAACAAATCCGTTCCCCACTTCCCGCCGAATTGCGGCATTGTGTGTTGAGTGGCGGAACTCAACGTCGCGCTTTGCTTTGTTACTAAACCCAAGAAATAAAAATACTAAATTTTACATTTCCTGGAGTGGGAATCGAACCCTCAACCTGTCGCGTTAACAGTCACGCTTGTGCCGTAAATTAACGTCAAGCATTTTCTGACCAGAGCAGTGAAATGAAAATACTCGTATTTCCTCCAAGCGAGAATTGAACCATCAACCAATCGTGTCCACAGTCAGATGCTATCCTACTACACCACGATGGTCTTTTTTATGCTTTATTTTATTCACTAGTGACATATGGTCAGTATGTTTTGCTAGCTATAACATTGTTAATTAAATTATACATTTTTTCCAACATAACTTAGAACTGAACTTATATGACTACATGCATAATTTATATAAATTCCTTTAAGAATCCTGAATTTTAACCGACTTGAGCCTGTCGTGGCGCAGAGACACAACCGTGCCACTGTAAACGCGACACGTTGTGGGTTCGATTTCCACTGCAGGAAATGTAAAATTTTCAATTTCTGGGTTTGGTAACAAGGCAAAGCGCAGCGTTGGGTTCCGCCACTCAGCAGGCAATGCTTCAAATCGGCAGAAAATGGGTAACGGAGTGTCTTAACACTAGGTTCTCAGGTTCTCTCTGCCTACTCTGCTATATGCGGGATACAGCGTGAAGCTAAAAAAAAACAAAGGAGGAGGTTATCAATTAGATTATTTTTCATATTTTTCATGCTACCGCAAAACTTCTTACTGGGTGAGCCAATTTTGATGAATCTTTTCATATGATAGCTAGTGCTTGTGATGAAGTTCTATTTAAATTTT
The DNA here is from genome assembly GCA_033558755.1 of Philaethria dido. Taxonomy (NCBI): domain Eukaryota; kingdom Metazoa; phylum Arthropoda; class Insecta; order Lepidoptera; family Nymphalidae; genus Philaethria; species Philaethria dido. The sequence continues at coordinate 93,688 of JAKGSA010000258.1, forward strand.
ACATATATGTGTCCAGTAGATTTTGATTTCTTCGTAATAATTGAACTTTTCAGTGTATTTTATTTGAAGCCGGATTCCTTTTTATTGTTACAAGTATTTTATTAATTTAATATATTTCTAGTACATAATTATAAATAATATTGGTTTTTTATACTTCTTCTACTTATAAACTTTAACTTTGTCAAATTTCATGCTCCTCCATCTGAAAAATTTTCGAAAAAGGGGTGAAAATTTTACTTCACGTGTTAATATAAACAATAACTTACATCAAATATACTTATTTAGATAAAACTTTGCTTAATAATCCTTATCGCTTCATAATACTTGTTTAACTTTGAATAGTGTTTAATATTATTTATTAGTAACAGATTAAAACAATCTGTTTTCTAACTATATCATAATAGGTATCATTTGTATTTTGGTATATCATAGCGCAGTAGAACAGCATTTGACTGTAAACGCGATTGGTTGTGGGTTCGATTTCTACTCTTGAGAATGATTATGTTTAAAACACTTTAATTTACCCGCTCAAGTAAGACAAAACGCGGTGTTCAATTCCGCCACTCAACATACAATATTTCGAATTTTGAATTTTCGAATAAAGTGGAGAGCTTTTCCTATCTTCAAAAATAACTACTCCTAGTAATTATATTTAGAAACTGATAACTGGAAACAAATGTACCTTTTCCTGGAGTTTGACCTCCCGGAAGCCCAAGGAAGCTGGGTGTTGTGAAAAAGAACATGAGAACCAATGACTCTCTGTGACCACTGATGGGGAAGATCTTGCAAATTGTTGGAGCTTAAGTAAAACAAACTTTATTTAAGCGATGATATTATCCAGAAATAGGACTTTCAGGGTCACGGGATCAGGCATATTCTGGGAATTATTATTTTCATGTCATATTTGTTTATATACTATATAATTTAGAGAGTTTGCAGTTCTTTATTATTTTCATTAATTTCTTATATGAAAAGTTTTAAATTGTAAGTTGATCTACTATGGTAAAATAAGTATTATATATCTTTTTTACCTTCACGCTGTATCCTGCAATTATATTTGTTTTTTCTTAAACCAAAAATAATATAAAAAACCTCACATTTTTCGAACATATTCTTTAAAGTGGCATCTTCAACAAATGTATTCATTTTCCTACATAGATAAAGCTAGAATCAAAACACTCAATTCATGCAATTATAACTACCAACAAGCAATTATTTTCCACACAAAATGGAATTACTACACCAAAAATAATAAAAACGCAACAACAGAAAGACCCAACGATATTACCCTTAAAAAAGAGTGCACAAAACATTTAAATACAATCGTAAATCGATCACTGTCTACGAACAGGCGACAAGAATTTGTTTTATACCTTCCTTTGACCAGAAGTTTAAAGGCGCATTCCTCACGCAGCCCTCGGGGGTAGTAATAGCCTATTTATTATAGTACCCCGGCTAGTGACGTTTGCTGTCAATAATCGTGTACGAGTATACTAGTACGTTGAAATTCTTTGCAAACTCTACCAGTTTTTTTTTAATAAATGTCAAAGGGTTGTTAAGTTCAGTTTAGTTTTTTTTTTAAGGGTACTAAATTTAAATTATGCGTGCTGTAATTTTTATGTTCTGTTACAACTTACTACGTTACCTTAAATTTGTCTGGAATATAGAGAACGGAGTGTCTTGGCACTAATTTCTTTAAGAATTACCAAATTATGTATATCTGGTGTCTGTTTTAGTAATGTATATGTCACTTTATATAAACGTAGATGTCAAATCATGGTAGTGTAACATTTATTTTACTAATTTTATATACTTTTTGTGCATTATTTTCAAAAAAATATTAACATTCTGCACTCCTTCTCTAACTATAAGTGTGCCAAATTTCATGCTCCTCCGTCCGCGTAATTTTCATAAAAAGGGGTACAAAGTTTTTGCTTCACTTATTTGTATATAGATGTTAATAATGAATTACTAAATATACGAATTATTATAAGTAAAAATAGAAAATTTAAAAGGACAATAATGATAATGTAAATCGTGGCACAGTGGTACAGTGTCTGACTATACGTGCAATTGGTTGTGACTTCGATTCCCAGTCTAGGGTATGCTTATGTTTAAATTATTTTCATTACTTCGCTCTGGTAAGGTAAACGCGGCGCTGAGTTCCGCTACTTAACACGCAACGCTTTTTTGGGAGGAAAGCGGTAAACAGAGTGTCTTTACACTAGTGTACTAGTGTTTTTTCTGGCTGTCATATTATGCAGGGAACTATTAAGCTGAAACATACTCTATTATGGTTCAAATTTCATTAAGAATTACCAAATAATTATAAAATTAATTATATTAAAAGTTAAATAGTAAAGACGAAATGATATGATATCGTATGTCTCCTTTTGCCTATCTCTACCATAAAGAGAACCATACCTTAATGTCCTTGCATAGTTAATTTGTATTTCGTAGTAATTATTACACCTGTCGTGGCACAGAGGCACACGCGTGCGACTGTAAGCGCGACAGGTTGTGGGTTCGATTCTCACTCCAGAAAATAGAATTTTTCATTTCCTGGGTTTGGTTACAAGGCAAAGTGGGGCGTTGAGTTCCGCCACTCAGCACGTAATGCCTCAATTCGGCTGAAAGTGGCGAACGGAGTGTTTTAACACTAGGTTCCCTCCGCCTACCCTGCTATATGCGGGATACAGCGTGAAGCTATGTATGTAATACTTATATAATATATTTCATTACATTTAATTATGCCATAAAATTAACCAAATTTGGATTCGCATGTTAGTATTCTATTATTTAATTAATAATAATTTTAACATTAATTAGCGATTGTTTTCTTATTAAAAAGATAATGACTAGAATTTGTAAAGTGCATGCAAAGATACTATATCTACATATTACTAGTGGTGTCCTGCGACTTCGTTTGTCTGGACTATAAAATCAAAGAAAGGAAAGGCCAGTTGTGATGTAGAGGCAAAAGTGACTGTATACGCAATAGGTTGTAGGTTCGATTTCCGCACTAGGAAATGAAATTTTAAATATTTATAATAACAAATATTTAATATATCCATTTTCCTACTCTGGTAACAAGGCAGAGTGGCATTGAGCATTGATCTGCTACTCAATACGCAATTCCTCAAATCGACGAAAAGTAGGGAACGGAGTGTCTAAACACTAGGTTCCCTCTGCCTACCCTGCTATATGTGGGGTTCAGCGTGAAGCTATGTATGTATGTATGTACTTTAAAACTACTAAAAAAAAATCCAAAAATTGCCCCAAATATCATCAAAAACTACCAATTTTCGAAACGAAAGTGAAACTATCTCTACACCTATCTCCATATCTCTATCTACATCACTAGCAAGATGTCTTTCATAATCAGTTGTTATACGGTTGTGTCACGCCGGCCATTACAAGGCAACGGTCGCCACGCACCTTGCGGAACACCTTGCGTCCTGTCCTGATACAAGATATCAATTATGCCAGTCGGAATTTTGATATAAAAACGACTCTATGTTGACTAATATAGAGTCATTTTTTGATTTTTTGATCAAAAATTACTACCCTACCTGTAAATTTTATTAAGGCTGGTGTTTTTTCCTTTATATTAGTTGATACGCTTGTCTTAAGGAATTAGCGGTGCTCGATTCGGTCAATTTGGACAGTAGAAGCCGTTGAGATCTCAATAGATAACAATAGTTATAGATAGTGATAAGGAAGTTAGGCTCTATTTAATGTGTCATGGTATTGGTTCTTATATGGCTAATAGAGTATTGATGAGGCCTAGTATAGTTAGTTTGATTGTTGTAAGAAAAAAAAAATTTGACAGTAATTTTTTTTTTAATTTGCTTTATTGTATGTTATGAACATAGAGTCTAGCGATTTGGGGCTTGATATTGATTTCAATTTCGATGCTTTTTTATGTTAATATTTAAATAATCTAAGCAAATCAAGTATTATTAATACACCTGTCGTGGCGCAGAGGCACAAGCGTGCGACTGTAAACGGGGCAGGTTGTAGGTTAGATTCCTACTCCAGGAAATGATTTTTTTTATTTCCTGGGCTTGGTAACAAGGCAAACGCGGCGTTGAGTTCCGCCACTCAGTACCCAGTGCCTCAATTTGGCGGAAAATGGGGAACGGAGTGTCTTAACACTAGGTTTCCTCTGCCTACCCTGCTATATGCGGGATACAGCGTGAAGCTATGTACGTATGTATGTATTAATACACTATTAATAATACAGCTTTACACGTTTTCTGCCAAATCACTCCGTTCTCCATTTTTTGACCGGATTTAAGACATTACGTATTCAATAGCAAACCCAGCGCCGTGCCTTTCTAGAATGGGGATATCAAAATAATTCAAAATATAGTTTAGCCGAACAAGAATCGAACCCACTACCGCGTTTTGAGTCAACCTTATGCACCACTATAATAAAATACCGTTTCATATACATTAAAATACAATTAAGACATAATAATTATATTTAATGTAAACTTGAAACAAACTTTAATGCGAAAGAAATGTATATCAGCTACTTATTATTTATTACTTTATTAGAAAACAATAAAATGACAGACAAAAAATATTTATAAGATATTTATATCATAATGGTACAGTTTTATTATAAAAAATATTAGCCTTAAAAGCTGAAAGTTATTATGAAGGAGTGTAGGGGAGTGTAGGGGAGGACTAAGAGAGGATCTCTCGAAATTCCTACGAAAGTGAGAAAAAACGGAATGTTTGGTTTCATAATTCATACAGATAAACTCGCGGAGTACAATTATAGTAAAGCGATCATAGAGAGAACACAAACAGTAATATACAGTTTTTATTTTTTTCTTTAAACAACAACGCCTGTCGTGGCGCAGAGGCACAAGCGTGCGACTGTAAACGAGAAAGGTTGTGGGTTCGATTCCCACTCTAGGAAATGTAAAAAAATGTTAGTATTTTCATTTCTTGGGTTTGGTCACAAGGCAAAGCGTGGCGTTGAGTTCCACCACTCAACACGTCATGTCTCAATTTGGCGGAAAGTGGGGAACGGAAATGTTGAAAGAGAATGGAGTGTCTTAACACTAGGTTTTCTGGTTACCTCTGTCTACCCCGCTATATGCGGGATACAGCGTGAAGTTAAAAATTTAAAATTAAAAAATATGAATTTGTGGCGTAAAAAATTTGCTTAGTTGAAAAATTCTATATTGACTAACGCCACGATAGCCTCAACCCATTATATATGTAAAACTGAATGACAGACAACATACATGCGAAACTACTGTCCATAGAATAAACATCACATTCCTTGTCTTTGAGGTCCTTGGAGAGTATAGCGACCAATAAGAGAGAACATCTCAAAATTTCTATACAAGCGAAAAAGACTGGATCTTAGACGTGAATCGAACCCACAACCCCGCCTATTTACAGTCACACCTTCCACTGCGCCACGTTAGCTACAACCCGTAATCTATAATAAAGTCCCATCAGTGACATTCGTAAGCGAGTTTGGTCACTTGTTTTGAAAGCCACTTAGCTATAATCACTCGCATTCATAATCGCTGTAATTAGCGTACCATTATATTGTACCTGCTCGATCAATTGAGAGACAGTTTTATGTCGAACCAGTATCAATTTATGTAAGAACAAGTATCCAGTAAACCAGTACTCGTACTGGAACTGATATTATTTACTGTTTTCTCCGTTCACTTTTTTTCTATTTGAAATAATATATTAACGCCTAAGCGTGCGACTGTAAACGCGACAGATTGTAGGTTCGATTCTCACTCCTGGAAATGGAATTTCCTTGCTTTGGTAACAAGGCAAAGCGCGGCGTTAAGTTCCGCCACGAGATTCAGTGGAAAATGGGGAACGGAGTGTCTTAACACTAGGTTCCCTCTGCCTACCCTGCTATATACGGGATACAGCGTGAAGCAATGTATGTATGTATGTATTTCCCAAAACAAATTCATATCGATTATTTTAACGATCTAAATACAGGATGATAATTAAATTTAAGAGTACTAAAAAAGTTTTTTTAACTAAAAATCTAGTGAGAATAAAATTTTATTATTCATACATATAACTGAGATAATGATCCAATCTCATATCTTTAGTTAGATCTAATAGATATGTATCATTGGTAAGTTAACAGTTTATACTGGACTTATGTTTTGACAGTGTTTGTATTTTTTTTAGCTTCACGCTTTATCCCGTAATAGGGTAGTCAGAGAACTTAGTGACGAAACACTCTCTTCTCTACTTTCCGTCAAAGTTCAAGATAATGCTTGTTAAGGAGCGGAACTCAACCCCGCAGGCGCTATATGGTAAGTATGTCAATAAAAAATAATGACGCTATAGACGCAGTGGTAATATGTTTGAATGCGATGGTCTTAGTTCAAATCTTATTAATATTTGTATCAAAACATATGTTGAAAAAGTGAAAGATAATATATACATGTACATAGCTTCACAGGCAGAGAGAACCTAGTGTTAAGACACTCCGTTTCCCACTGTCCGCCTTTGCCTTGTTACCAAACCCAGGAAATGACAAAACAAAACTTTCACATCTCCTGGAGTGGGAATCGAACCCACAACCTGTCGTGTTTACAGTCGCACGCTTGTGCCTCTGTGCCACGACAGGCGTTATAGATTACTGCATTATAGATATATTAAAAATTCCCATACATTTGCCGAATTCAGATTTGCAAGCTGCTTTTTATAGGTAAAAATCAACAATATTCGGTATAAGTAATGTTTCATGTGGTAGCTTTTTCGGTGTTTTTATGAGGCAATTAATTTCGTGCGACGTGTTAATCTGAATTGTTTCACCTGCACGGTTCGCACGCAAACGTGAATTTGTACACTAATTTTATTATTTCATACTTATTACGCTTTTCGTTATTTATAGCTATGTTAATGTTCGACGCTGAAAGATAACATTTTGTGAAAACAAGCCTTTTTTGTGATTTTTAGTGAAATAAAAGTTGCTGTTATTATTACTACTTAAGTTAGTTACTTTTGCTTACCTGAATTTTCATATTAAATATTTACAGTTTATACGTTTTTTTTTCAGCTCTATTTCACATATAGCAGGGTAGGCAGAGGAAACCTGAGAACCTAGTGTTAAGACACTCTGTTCCCCACTTTCCACCGAACCGAGACGGCCTGAATGGCGGAACTCAACGCCGCGCTTTGCTTTCTTACCAAAAAAAGTAGGAAGTAGGTTCGACCCCCACTCGAGGGAATTATTATACAATATATTTAAAATAAAAGTGCGGCGTTAAGCACCACTTAACATGCAATATCTCAAATTCAGACAGAAAATAGAGAACAGAACATTCTTACACTACCTTTTTTACACTCCATCCAGTATTAGTTTCCCTTTTTTAGCTTCACGCTGTATCCTGCACTAGCAGGTTAGGCAGAGGGAATCTGAGAACCTAGTATTCAGACACTCCGAGACATTGCGTGCTGAGTGGCGGAACTCAACGCCGCGCTTTGCCTAGTTTGATCAAGAAAATCAGTGGAAATCAAACCCATAACCAATCGCATTTATCTCAGTTTCCTGCTTATACAAAATTCAAAAACACATAAAGATAGTTAACAATTATTACACTATGAACTGAGACACTACTAAGTGTCAAAGGTTGTCACTACCCTCGGGTGTATCTGATGACCGCTCCCTAAACGAGTTCCGGAGTTATCGCACGAGTTACGCACGAACAGACTTAGTGTTTATTGCATCGTAAAACTTTAGAGGGTTATTGTAAATCGACTTGTCAGATTATCTTGCGTTCCTAACACTTTGAGATTAAGGCAGTTGGATTCAGATGTATTTTGGTGATATGAGGTAAGAAAGTAGTGTTCCGTCACTCAGAATACGTCACTAACAGTTTGTTTTTTGTTTATGCAGCAAACAAAGAAAATATGTACTGTTTTTCTAAATATGATTAATAAAGTTTCACACTTTGTCCCTTATTAACAGGCTATTCAGAAATATATGCATATTTTTTTAGGTTGTAGGTTCGATTTCCACTGAGGATATGGCACTTCACTAATCCCATAATACCTCAAAATTGAGCTGAAATTGCCGACGGAGTGTCTTGACACTAGGCCTTCTCTGGCTATTGTTCTACGAGATATAAAATTGTATATACATATATGTATGTTGTTTTATTTTATCATCTTCCCTTTATATCCCTCATAGCAGGGTAGTAATAGTGAATCTAGTGTCCAGACCCTCCGTTCCTCGCTTTCTGCCCGAATTCAACACATTGCCTATTAAGTGGCGGAACTCAACGCCGTACTTAGTCTTACCAGAGAGGAGAAAAGAAAATAACTTATGATTCTCCAAGTGGGAATCAAACCCACAACCAATGGCCTCAAGTATGTTATATTATATAATCCTTTATATCACACTATCCTAAACTACCGTACAGTAGATCATTTACCAGGCATGCCCCAGGGATCGCCACTTTGCCCACATTTCCTCCTGATGCTGGCAGTTGGCACTCGATTTCTTTAAACGTCTCAGACGGCCGTTTATCGACATATCGTTTAGATTTTTTGGGTAGAGTCGCCCCTTATGTGACGTTTTTAGTGAAATATTACGTGGTAACTCTTTTTTTTTTACTCAAAACCCGACAGATTGTGGTATCGATTCCTACTTTCGGAAATAAAAATATTTCATATTTATAATAACTACTAGTGTCCCCGGTGACGCGTTAACAACGCGTTGTCTTTAGCAATGTATATGTCACTTTATATAAAAATGGATGTCAAACCATGGTAGTGTGTGTAATATTTATTTTACTAATTTGATATACTTCTTCTTCGCGCGATTTTCGTAAAAAGGGGTCCAAAGTTTTTGCTTCAAGTATTAATGTATAGATATTCTTTCTATAAACTACATTTAAACACAAAATACCTTATAGTAATCCTTTATTAGCTAACACAAATACGTCCTGAGTCCCAGCTATGTCCGGCAGCTGATTGTGATTGACGCCGCCCGCTCCCACTGACCGATCTCAAGGGGTTGTAATACCTACAATTGGAAGGTATGAGGCTTAACATGGACATTCAAAATAATGATTTGAATAGGGTTTTCTAAGACATGGTTGTTCTAATAAGCTATGTTAGGTGGTATTTTGTTAGGTGGTAGGAGGTTCGTCCTCCGACTGGCTCGCGACCACTATCATGTCAAAGACGAACCGCCAAATATCTAATGATGTGTTCCGGTTCGATGGCATGTAAGCCAGATTTTCCCCTTTCCCACCCATCCTTTCCCCAAAATGTGGTGGTTCTGATAGTGGACTACTACATTGTCCACCCTTCCATCAGTATCCTCTAGGTTGGCAACGCATCTACAACATCTCTGGTGTTGTAGATGTCTATGGTCGAAGGTAACCACTTACCATCAGGTGGTCCTTCTGCTCGTTTGCCGTCCGTTATCAATAAAAAAAAAAAAAAAATATGTATAAGATTTTAGGACAATAGAACACTTTTTTAGCTTCACACTGTATCCTGCACATAATAAGGTAGACAGAGGGAACCTGAGAACTTAGTGTTAACACACTCTGTTTTAAGATGTCCGTTCCTCACTTACAGTTGAAATGAAGCATTACGAGCATTGGGAATTAAACGCGCTTTGTCTTGTTAGCAGAGTAGGCAAATGAAAATACTGAAAGGCACAAGCCGGCGACTGTAAACGCGACAGGTTGTGGGTTCGATTCCCGCTCCAGGAAATGGAATTTTTTATTTCCTGGATTTAAAAACATGTGTAAAAACACGTGGTTTAGTTCCGCCACTCAGCACGCAATGAAAGGAAAGTGGGGAACGGAGTGTCTTAACACTAGGTTCACTCTGTCTATCCTGCTATATGCGGGATACAGCTATGTATGTATGTAACTCCACATTTTTTACACACAGCATAAAGCAGAGAGAACATAAAATCAAGGAACTCTATTCTCTACTTTCCACCGCGTGAACTTAACACCGCGCATTATCTTATCAATTAATAAAATCTGTCCAAACAAATAAATTAGTATATTTTTCTTTTAAAAAGTAACTCCTAACTCGTAACCGAGGCCCGACCGCAATCAGTATATATTTGCAGCTCATTTGGTACCGGGTTCCTACCGTCGTTTTGCGGTTTGTACGCGTTCCCTCAACATGTTGATTTACCATGGTTAAGAAAAACTCATGAGGACTTTATTTACTTTAATGTTTAATTTTTTTTATTAAGCTTTTAATTAAGTGGGGAACGGAGTGTCTTAACACTAGGCTCCCTCTACTTACCCTGCTATATGTGGGAAACAGCTTGAAGCTATGTATATGTATATATTTAATTCCCGTTCCGTTAATACAAATATTAGGTAAAACCATGTTTTTTAGGTTTATCTAAAACCATAGATTCCCTTCGTTTTAAAGATTTTTTAAATTATTTTTATTTTTACATGAAAGTACTATAAATTTTGATTTAAATTATTTAAGTGTAATTATCCCGCTAAGTGGAAATCGAAGCCACAATCGTTTTAACAACCATATATACTTTGTTATGAAATATATTCTGAGAACATCGCGGCATAGTCTCACAGCCTCTTGCAAATACGGTTAGTTGTGGGTTAGATTCACGGAGGAATAACTTTCTATTCTGGTACCTTAAAGCGCGGCGTTATGTGCCAACATTCAATACGCAATGTCTTCATTATGAGCGTAAAGTAGAACGGAGTGTCTTGACACTCAACTCTCTCTGACAACTAAAAAGCGTGAAAATACGTAAATACTTAGTTTCAAAAATATTTTCTTTAAATAAAGCACCACGTTGAGTTCCGGCATTCAACACTAGATATCTCAATTTCTGGTAAAAAGTAAAGAACGGAGTGTCTTAATACTCGACTCTCTCAACAACAACAACAACCCTAAAAAATGATACTATATATACACTACTTATGCACAATTGTTAAAAAACAAAAAAAAATGTAATTCCCAATACATTTGACACGTGACAAGCTCAGCAAAGGTCGCTTAAACAACCCCCTCACATTCCTGTCAGGACCCTCGGACATTCTTAGGATAGTCACCGAATTTTTGCAAGACGAATAACAGCTTGACCGAAATGACATATGGTTGGTACGGTATGGAAGAGAACCGAAATTCCTACGGATGATTTATGCAGTAAACTTTTAGGTCTAACATAGTTTTTATGGCATTTACGTTTGTATGGATTTTGTCATATTATAATGTGGAGTGGACTTTTGGACTTTATAGTTTTATTGTCGTGCTAAAGTTGGTGGAAACTATTGTGGTGCAGTGGAACAATGAATGGAAATGCGTTTAGTTTTGGGTTCGATTCGGAATAGGTAAGGTAGATTGAGGGCACCGTGAAGGTTTAGTAGGTATTTGGCCATCCTACCAATTGCTTATGGGGCAGTCAGGTATAACCTATCCGAGTCCACAGTCAAGTGGTACCCATGAAAGGGTTTCCTCATATATGTACTCCGAAATTCCTCCATGGGATGATTTATGCAGTAAACTTTTAGGTCTAACATAGTTTTTATGGCATTTACGTTTGTATGGATTTTGTCATTTTATAATGTGGAGTGGACTTTTGGACTTTATTGTTATATTGTCGTGCTAAAGTTGGTGACTATAGAGGCGCAGTGGGACAGTGACTGTAAAAGCGATTGGTTTTAGGTTTGAGCGGTTTAGAATGAGGTCTTACAGAATAGTAACTTACACAAATTTCCACCCCAGGAAATGAAAAAATTAACTATTTATGATAAGGGACGGTTTTTGTTTCCTCGGTCTGGCAACTAGGCAAATCGTTACGTTGAGGTCTGCCACTCAGCACGCAATGGTTCAATTCGACAAAAATGGGGAATGGAAATAGCAAGAGAACGGAGTACCTTAACACTAGGTTGACTCTGCCTACCCTGCTAGGTGCGGAATATGTACAGCGTGAAGCTAAAAAAAACTTATACAAAGCAGGAATCGAACCCCCGAAATATTTCTAAATTCCAAAGCAACTAATAACTCCAAGATACACATATCGTGATAAGACAGAACATGATAATATATTCGCATATATTAGCTACAGGCTAGGCGCTACGTGGACTGTTTGCACAGCTACCCTGTTTGCAGAACGGTCCAATCAGAATGTGTTTTATTTACAAGATGCTGATTTACAGTAAACTGAACGTTTCCGTTTTCTTATTTGAAATATTATTTTGAGGTATTTTTAAGTATCAAATAATACAATGAAATAAAAATATTTATAATTATTAATTCTTAGCTTCAAGCAAGGCAAAGGCAAAGCACGGCGTTGAGATACTCCACTCAACACGCAATGCCTCAATGCGGCGAAAAGTGGAGAACGGAAATCTTAAATGAGATTGGAATGTCGTAGCACTAGGTTCTCAGGTTCACTCTGCCTGTACTGCTATGTGCGGGATATAGTGTAAAACCAACAAAAAATAAACTTGTGCGCTTTTTCTTTACTTATATTTTTGTAGAAAAATGATTACGTTTAAATTACTTACATTCTTCCGTTCTTGTAAGACAAAAACGGCATTGACTTTCGCCAGTCAGAAAAAAATATCTCAAAAAGTGGAGTACAAAGTGTCTTAACACTATGTCCTGTCAGAAAACCTTGCTATACAAAAAAGAACATACAGCTGCAAAAAATAAACGTGAAAACCTCCATCAGATCTCAATTAAAACATAAACTCCTTAGTATTATTATTAACATACATACGGAACTCAACGCCGCGCTTTGCCTTGTTACCAAACCCAGGAAATGAAAAAATCCATTTCCTGAATTGGAAATCGAACCCACAACCTGCCGTGCTTACTGTAGCACGATTGTGCTTCTGCGCCACGACAAGTGTTACGTATAATATTATTTACTTCGTACATAAGTTATGTTTAGTTACTAAATAATAACTTAGTAAAGCGTACATTAAGTTATTATTTACTCCATTGCCTACAATTGCAACATAACCGCAAACCGCAATGGGGTGGAGCGAACAAGCGACAGCAAATGAGAGAGGCCTTAGTCTGTTCTAGGGAAAAATTATATGTATATAAGGTGCTTGTTGTTATTATGACCATCGTGATACAGTGGGACAGCGTCTGACTGTACGCTATGGTTGTGGATTCCATTCCTGCTCAGGAAAATTATATTAATTTTCTCATTCTGATAAGAGAAAGTGTGAGGCGTGAATGTTACCTCTTAACATGCAATGTCTTAATTTCTGATGAAAAGTGGCGAACTGAGTGTCTAAATCACCTGTGAGCGGAAATCGAACCCAAAACCTTAGCTCTATGTACATAATATAATTTCATTAAGTAATGTATACTCATACATACATACATAGCTTCACGCTGTATCCCGCAAATAGCAAGGTAACTAGAGGGAACCTAGTGTTAAGACACTCCGTTCCCCACTTTCCGCCGAAGTGAAGCACTGTGTGCTGAGTGGCGGAACTCAACGCCGCGCTTTACCTTGCTACCAAACCTTGGAAGTGAAAAAATCCATTTCCTTTCCAATTCCATATACATATGTAACAGATAGCCTCCCCTTTTTTGAAATTGGTTAAAAACTAAATATTACAGGTTTTGATATGATATCATATATAAAAATAATCTTTTTTCTATAAATACGTAGTAATATTAGTAACATAACCTCAAATATGTACATTTACCAGTCCCGCGGGATACGGTATTCAATAGAGGAAATAGCTTCGATCAGAGATCACCGCCCCTGAGATTAGTCCACTTGTAGGCATAAAAATATTAACTGTATAGCCATTTTTGTGTCTTCACTCTTTTTTCCGTATATCAGGGTAGTTAAATAGAATTAAGTGTTAAGACTACATATATACATACTTAGTCAAAGTCAAATAATTTTATTCAAAATAAGAAGTTACAAGCTTCATTTTTTGAACGTCAAATAATTTACCACCGGTTCATTAAATTTAATGCCTCAGACCTGAGAAGAACCGGTGCAAGAAACTCAATTTTGACAAATCAAATTTTTAACTCAACTTGAATTTAGAGTTAAAATCTTCAGTAAAACCCTTATTTTAGACATTCTGTGCTGACTTATGCGATTATATATTCTCAAAGAAAGTATATTATTCTGTCCAAAAATAAAGGTATAGCTAAAGGGTAACGTTATAGAAATGAAGACATATATAAGCCACGATGGCCTATAATCTTTCCAAATACTGACCATAGAAAATAGAAATTTTATATGTAAGTTTTTTGGAGAGTATAGGGGAGCACTAAGGAAGGATTCTCGAAATTCCAGTGAAAACGGGGAAAAACGAGGTTTTAGGATTTATAGTCCACGCAAATGAAGTCGTAGGATACAGCTAGTATAACGATAGTTCATATTTTAGCAAAAAATGCCGTCAAAATGATAACATCCTACTTTTGCGAAGTTGGTCAATAAGTATATTTTCTAATATAAACTTGAAACACGTAGTACATAGCTAATAAATCAGATACTTAATTATTACTAAAGACATAATTTTCCTTTCTTTGTATGAAGTATATAATGATATTGTAAGCGATTATTTATGCTGTGGCAAGAGTCTTAAATCACAGCTTAATGGTTATCATTAGTTAGCCATTTAAAATATTGTACATAATAAGGAGGTACATGATATAAAATAAATTATAAAGTATATACGTATAGAATAGAATATAGATATACTATAGAATATAGATATACTAATAGAATACACACAATATATAAAGCTAAAAGGATAAAGTCCAACGCCTATCGTGGCGCAGACGCACAAGCATGCGACTGTAAACACGACAGGTTGTGGGTTCGATTTCCACTCCAGGAAATGTTAGTATTTTCATTTTCTGGGTTTGGTAACAAGGCAAAGCGCGGCGTTGAGTCCCGTCACTTAGCACGCAATGCCTCAATTTGGCAGAAAGTGGGGAACGGAATTGTTGTAAGAGAACGGAGTGTCTTAACACTAGGTTCTCAGGTTCCCTCTGCCTACCCCGGTATATGCGGGATACAGCGTGAAGTTAAAAAAAAATGGTAAAGTAATGTAAGAGTCTTTGTAGTACAGTGGGAAACCGCCTGACTGTAAACGTAAGTGGTTTGGGGTTCAATTTCCGCTTTAGGGTATTAAAATTATTATCATTACCACGCAATTATTTACAATTATTCCCTCTGGTAAAGACAAAGATAACTTTAACCGAATATTTTAATATACTCATATTTAAAATATTCAAAAACTGAAGGTAGGGAAAAAAATTTCAGCTGTATGCTTTATATCACATAGCAGTGTAGTCAAAGAGAATTTATTGTTAATACACTCTGTTCTCCACGTTCCTGAACTCCAAATCTATTGCAAATTGAATAGCGTAACTCAACGCCGTTAATACTTACAAATTTAGACTTAATAATAACAGTTATACACTGTCCTTACTGTCAAATATCTGTAAAACATAACCTAATTTATACTACTCATATATCAACCCGATCTAAGACAAATAGATATTTGATACCCAAAATTTGGGGCATCTGATTTATTTGGTGACATTTCATCTTGTTTCCCATACAAGTGTCTTGTACTGACCGGAAGTTAGACCGCCCTTGGTGGAGCCATGAAATTTGTGGATATATCCGTGCCAGGCGTTAATAAGTTGATAAGTTGGGTTTCATATATTTTTATTCTTAAGGGGTATTGAAATTGCTATATTTATTGGATAAAATAAATAACTAGATAAAAAAACTTTCAGGTAAAAAAGTATTTAAATAACATAAAAAGAGAATTGACAGATACATTCTGTTTTTGTGATACTTCCAATATATTACAATAAACTTATTATAGATAATTATATATGTAGTTTAAATTTAAACTCAAAAACAAGCGCTCAAAAGTGTACATATGTGCTAGTGTGTTTGATTTGTCAACTTATTAACGCTTGGAACCTTTATGTATTGTCTTGTTTAAAACCTTTATGGACAATTAAGCTTAAATAATATTATAATTTTCACATAATAAATATACTTGTATGTCAAATGGCATCAATGCGCATTGAAGCAGCGTCTAACTGTTTCTTTCCGTTCCTATACAAGTCCCACGAAGCTTGAAGAATATATGGGCACCCACACATAAGGTTGCATTAGAGCGTCATGCCATTACCCGTGACGGCAAACCAATCAATTTACTGCCAAAGATTCCAATAGATGTTTAACTTAAAAAAATTGGCTACTCTTAACTTCCATAGCCCGACACAAGGGCAGTCCGCGGTCGGACATAAGCATTTATACCAGTTATCTGATTTATCACAATCCCTGTGGTGGTACGGGAAACAATTATACGTTAGATATTTTATCATTGGACTACGATTTCCCACCCTTTTTGTAAGAAAAGTATATTTATTGCAATTTTAACAAATTTCTTTTTGTTATTTTTGAGTCAGGCCCTTTTGGCGCAGTGAGACAGTATTTGTAATTTTCTAAACGTTGTTATGTTGAAATTATTTTTCGTTCTTGAGTTAAGCCATATAGAGAACGGAGTGTTTTGATACTAGGCTTTCTTTGGCTCTTCTGGAAAATATTACAAAATATGTTGTCAATAATAAATTACATGGAGTATTCGAAATACACCACGTTGAGTGGCATAAAGAAAAAAGAAAATATCATCGCAGTGGCCTCTCTCCATAATTTTAAATGTTATATACGATATTATAGTTTAGATGTCAAATTTTGATGTATTTCTATTGTCTCTTTCCTTATCTGTTCATATGCACTCTCTTATCCTGCTATTTCACTTTCATTTATAACCTTTATGTTGACTGAGAGACTCCTAGAAATATGTCCATTTATCTGAAGAAATTAAAATAATATTTTAATAATTATTTTTTTATTTCACGACAAACTTAACACTCGCATAACAAAGTAGACAAAGAGAATATACCGTCAAGATGCTCCATTCAGTACTTTCCGTCCTCCTGCTGGCGAAACTCAACGCCGCGTCTCACGAGAGCATACATAAAAAAAAAAATAGAACACATCAACATAATTATCATTAAAAATTATGAAACAGGACCACAACGCGTGGGCCACAAACAATGTACAATGTGCATGACGCACATATCATCATTGTTTTACAAGAAGCTTTCACCTAACCATACTAGTTCGTTGGTTGTCATATTGTCACTTGTATGGACGTGGGCGTGGATTCAACGTCGACTATTAATTGTGATGTAATTTGATATCTCTATTCTGTTTTTATCATTGAAACGTGAGACACATTTGCGTTGGCAAACGAAATTGGTTGTAGGTTCGATTCTCAGTCATTGGAATTTGGCTCTGTTAAGATATTGGGGCGTTGAATTCCGCCACCTAGTGTATTTAATTCAGGCAGAAAGTGGATAATGGAGTGTCTTTTACGTTCTCACTGTCCACCCTGCTATGTGAGAAAAAGCGTATGGATGAAAAATAAAAAAAAACTTAATAATTTTAGATTAGAAAATAATTAAACGTACTTATAATATCAGTTTTGCTTTCTGAGGGCACTAAAACTAAATTATATAGTAGTATCATATATTGAAATCTTTTCTTCCCAATTTTAAAAACATTAATCGAAATTGGAAAAACTTAATTAGCTTCAAAATTTTCCCGCATACTATTGGGAGAGAACCTAGAATTAAGACACTCCGTTCTCTATTTTCCAGAACTGAGTGGCAGAACTAAAAGCCGCATTCCATCTAATCAGAGCCAAAATTATAATAATTTAAATATAATCATACAAAAACTCAACCAACTTCCAAGTTCAATGCAGAGCAAAACTTACACCTTACAAATACAAGGTAGTAAGTTCGAATCCATGTATGAATAGCCAACTAAGTCATACAGTTAGCTCATCAATATATATCCACGATTGTTTTGGAAAGGCTAGAATATTATAATATGCGTAGGTAAACTCCTGAGGTGGCTTCATGAATAACCATGAGATACCTATCTATGAAAATCTATGTATTCAATTGATATTGTACTGGGAAATAATATTTGGATTTATTATTGTTTCTATACCAGGGGTGAATAAGTTGATAATTTGAAAATATATACTTTTCAGCGGCGAGAGGTTTTTAGTTAAGCAAGCCGGTAAATTTAGGGAAGCCGATGTATATTTAAGGAAGCTGGTACATATATTTAGGGAAGCCGGTAATTTTTGGAGAAGCCGATATATTTAGGGAAGTCGGTATAGCATGTGAAGGTATTTAGTAATTTCACTATCGAATTTTGGCGATGAACTTTTTTGAGTCACCTCTCTTATTTGACTTTGTTTTTTTGCAAACTTCATTACAATTTGAGCTCCACATTTTCCTGGCAACCTTTTTTTTTTGTAGGCCTCGTTCTTGTACTTTGAATCAAGCCGGTGGGAATCGTGTTGTATGGACGCCTCGTCACTGATACTTTTATATATGGCAAAGTTAATTTAATTTGAATTCACTAAATTATACATACATACATAGCTTCACTTTCTATCTCGCATATAGCAGGGTAGGCAGAGGGAACCTAGTGTTAAGACACTCCGTTCCCCACTTTCCGCCGAATTGAGGCATTGCGTGGTGAGTGGCAGAATCGACTAGAAGGAAAAAGCGAGGAAATTAAGAATTCCATTCCCTGGAGTGAGATACGAACCCACAACCTGTCGCATTTACAGTCGCACGCTTGTATCTGTGCGCCACGACAGGCCTCTGAAATTCTTTAATTATCTATACTATATAATAATTTAAAAGCAAGTAAAGTCACGTGCAAAGTGTTTTCTTTAAGACCATAAACAAAGTAGGTAACTGTTTACTTTAGACAGATACTAAGGTGAGCTTGTTCCAACATCACGACGGCCTTCGGACGAAGTTCCTAGTTCACAAATATTATGCGTAGTTAAATATATAGGTTTATAATAACCTGTTAAAATATTAATAATAATGATAATTTAGGTAATTTTGATTTATTTTATGGCACAGTAGTTGCCATTAATTAATGATTAAATATTTTTACATTATTTTGAAGAAGACATTAAAATTTCACATCATTTCAAATCTATAAACGCCTGTCGTGGCGCAGAGGCACAAGCGTGGCACTGTAAGCACGACAGGTTGTGTGTTCGATTCCCACTCCAGGAAATGGAATTTTTCATTTCATGGATTTGGTAACAAGGCAAAAGCGCGGCGTTGAGTTCCGCCATTCAGCACGCAATACCTTAATATTAATACGTAAGGAAAAACTTTCTATCCCTATTTACGAAAACAACGCGGACGGCGAAGCGTGAAACTTGGCACACTTATAGTTTATATAGTGAAGGAGTGCAAATGATAATATCTTTTTAAAATAATGCATAAAAAATATATTAAAATTAATACAATAAATGTTACACACTCTACCGTGCATACATGTTTATATAAAGTGACAGCAACGTGTATGCAACGCGTTGTTAACGCGTCAACGGGGACACTAGTACTAACAATAGCTTAACGCTTTTTCCAGCAATGCATATTCTGTTACTATTTCACAGACACTCTATCTTAACTTTTCATTCGTATTTGATAATTTAATTTATTTCTTGTTGAGTGACGGAAATCAACACCACAATTTGTCTTACCAAAAGTCTCGTACTTTTGGCTTAATTATCTAGGTTTAGTTCTTTTTAAGCCCCGCTAAGCTATTATTTGGCTTAATTGGCTAGATTTAGGACTATTTTCAAGCCCCGCTAAGCTAATGTTTGACTTAATTGCCTAGAATTAGGACAATTTTGAGCCCCGCTAAGCTAGTATTTGGCTTAATAGACTAGATTTAGGACTATTTTTAAGCCCCGCTAAGCTAGTATTTGTCTTAATTGGCTAGAATTAGTACTATTTTTAAGCGCCGCGTTCAAATCTCATCTTCATTATTTTTAATTTTTAGAATATAATTTGCAAATAGGCTTAAATATTAAACCTAGATACCTATCGTTATATTATAACCAATAATATATACATAATCTATATAACTATAAAGTTTCATCGAAATCCGTCCAGTTGTTTTTGTTTGAAATAGTAACAAATATCCTCACAAATATTCATAATATCAATAGGAATTAGAAAGATAGCCTATAGGCTGAATTTCAAAACCTGTATACCATTTAAATAAATAAATGTATATACATATATATAAATACTAGCTGTTATTCGCGACTTCGTCCGCATGGAATTTAACTAAATAATATATTATGCAAAAGTTACGATATTACAATAGAAGAATTTTTCTAAAATAAATGTAGCTTAAGTTACTCCTTATTAAATCAGTTACCTGCAAGTAAAAGTCCTGTTAAAATCGGTCTAGCCAATTCAGAAATTAGCCGGAACAAACAGACAGACGGACTAAAATTGTACATGCAGTATCCCAATTTCCTGGAGTGAGAATCAAACCCACAACCTGCGTTTACAGTCGCACGCTTGTGCCTCTACACCACGACAGGCGTATAAAAATCGCGAAAATCAAAGATCTCATAACGACAACCTCTTATTTTCGAAGTCGGTTAAAGTCATATCTCATGACAGAAGGACAAACAAACGTACCATCCCATTTATGCTATTATTATTTATTAAAACACTATCAATAATAGCAAATCATACATATTTATCGACTCGAAAAACCTTCTAAACCGTCACGTTTGCGTCAAACGCTAATTGATTGCAAATAACTTTCATACATTTAACAAATACATATGCATTTTCGTTCAGAATATGTAATTTTACACGGTTTTTGGATTTATCGTTTTAGTGCACATTGAATTTTCAATTAACAGAAACTATATATAAAATAAATGAACTATATACAAAAAGCGCGGTGTTAAGTTCCGCCACTCAGCACGCAATGCCTCAATTCGACGGAAAGTGGGGAACGGAGTGTCTTAACACTAGGTTCCCTCTGGCTGGGTTAACTCTCTCTAGGTTAGCAGGGTTGCTATATATGGGATACAGCATGAAGCTATGTATGTATGTATGTACTTAAACATATATTTTTTCTTTCAAACTTCATGCTTGTCCCGAATTGCAAAGTGGACAGAGAGAACTGAATGTTAAGACACTCAGTTCTTCGCTGTCCGAATTTGAGACAGGTTATTAAGCGGGGTTCAACGCCGCGTTTAATCTTATCAAAGCAGGAAAATTAAAATAATTTAAACATATTAAGACATGTCTCTTCATTTTTATATGATAACCCATACATAATACTTAATTCTATTCTAGTAAAATTAAAATCGATACAGATGTATCCAGTATATTTTTCAATTAAGCTGATAACTTAATTTGCATAGCTATAATATAGTGTAATAGCATAGGGGTGTTAAAGCGTAGGCAGGTTATATGGAGGTTTAATCGTTTACCTCCAGATGTCCTTCATACGGGTCTTAAGAATTCCCACCTTATGATGGTAAATGTCTTATGAGATAATTATTTATTTATATTATATCGAAAAAACAACCCGCTTCATTTTTTTTAGCTTCACGCTGTATCCCGCACATAGCAAGGTATGCAGAGAGAATCAGAGAACCTAGTGTTAAGACACTCCGTTCTCTTTTAACATTTCCATTTCCCACTTTTTACCAAAATTGCGTGATGATGAGCAGAACTCAATGCCTGCTTCATTTATATCTATATATAAAAAGACCATTATGTCGCAGTGGTCAGCATCTGAATGCAAACGCGAGTGGTTATGAGTTCCATACTCACTCGAAAGGATGATCATTTTGTAATTATTTTCATTTTCTCTGGCTTCAAAGAGCGATATTAAGTCAAAAGCACTTTCGAATCGTCACCTTAACATAACGATGACAGTATTGTCAGTCTTATCGGAAGCTACCACCGGCTAGGAAGACAGATCTGCTGAGAAGAGAGAGAAACTCAACAGTTACACTTTTCAAATATAATTTTACAACATATTAACAATTATGATGAGCCTTCGGAGTGAGTATTTACAACATTTAAGTCCACATATTAACGTCAAAATAAAGAGATATATAAAGAGAACGTAATGTCAAGACACTTCGTTCACCGGTTTCCGCCTGAATTCCAGATAATACTTGTTAAATAGCGGAACTCAACGCCGTACTATGTCCACCAGAGTAGAATCACAATTCTAACACAACATGATTTACGACACCCATGATTAATTAACGATCTAACCCCATTTTTAAACTGGATTTCAACTTGCACTCTAATAGTCTACGAGTATATCTTTATTAGACGGAAGGGTTAAAGCGAGAATTGTGCAATAAACGAAAATGAAATAGTTAGCCCTGAGGCGGTCTTAACACTCAGTTTAATTTAGTTAACTGTGCGCCCCGAGCTATGCAGGGGTGCTGGTCGATGGATTAACCGACTTTGCATGTGTTTAATTACTTAATTTTGTGTTTGTGTTTGGGTATGCTATTTGATGGAAACACGGCGTTGAGTTCCGCTCACGAGCGCGACGTTGAGTTGCGATACTCAATAGGTAAGGTTTGGAATTCAGGCGCTAAGTGGTGAACGGAGTGTCTCGATGTTAGATTTAGTTCCTTTTTTAGCCTTTTAAAATTATTTTTGAATGTGGTTTCGAAACCCATTCGATGTATGTAAGCAGTTTTACGGTTTTTTTTTGTAGTAGGTTAGGTAAGAACCTAATGTCTTAGATATTCCGTTTTCCACTTTTCGTTTTGAATTTGTGTTGAATAGTGGAGCTTAATGCAGCGCTTTCTCTTACCAAATTATTGGAATATTTTTTATTGATTTTCTTTCTCCTATTTCTGCTCGAATTCATAGTGATTCCTTAAATGAATTGAACACACAACTATCGCGTTTACATTCTCATTACACCACAACCTCATGAACTACGAAAAAGTTAGTCAAACAAAAAATCTAAAAAAGTATCGAATTTTACCATCACTAAGCGAAAATTCCATTTATCTATTTAGTGTAGAGCGATGCACCCTCTATTTAGGATCTTATAATCTCTATGAAACATTTCCGTTGATTAATTCTCTAAGAGCAAAACTCTGAAATATTTATAATTATTGTTCTTTAGTCGATGACTATCGAGGCACAGAGGTACAAGCGTGTGACTGTAAACGCGACAGGTTATGGATTCGATTCCCACTATAGAAAACGATGTATTAAATAATATTTAGTATTTTCATTTCGTTGCCCTAAAAACAAGGCAAAGCGCGGCGTTAAGTTCCGCCAATCAGCACACAATGCATCAATTCAGCGGAAAGTGAGGAACAGATCATAAGAAAACGGAATGTCTTTACACTAGTTTCTCCTGTTTGCTCAGGGTAGGCAGAGGAAACCTGAGCACCAAGTATTAAGACACGCCATTTTTTTTTACATTTTCCGTTCCCCGCTTTCTGAACTCACGCCGCGCTTTGCCTTGTTACTAAACCCAAGAAATGAAAATACTAAATTTGACATTTCCTGGAGTGGGAATTGAACCCACAACCTGTCGCGTTTACAGTCGCACGCTTGTGCCTCTGCGCCACGACAGGCGTTTAAGTACTAAGAGGGTAAATATTTATTAATTCACTATGAAACATTGTCTTTCTCTAAGCAATGTCTTGAAAATACGATCCTTACTAATTAAGATGGTATTGAGTGACGAATTCCCACTGAGCCTAGCTTTGATGTAATTGCCTTGTCTTTGTTGGATACTCGATAAATATTAATTATTAGCTTTATTTTATAGAATTTGTCAAATGGTGAATGAAGTTTTTTTTTTTCTTTTTTTTTGTCGTGAGGAAATCCGTTCCGGATACCCGCCTGATTGGGAACTCGGATGGGTTACGTGGGACTCCGGAACGGCAGATATCGTCCGTATACCCACTAAAACCTCACAGTGCTCCTCCTCGCCACCACTAGCCGAGGCCACGGAAACACCCTAATCTTCCATATAAACTTTAATTCCACCAAATACCTCCTGTGCAAGATGTCTCAAATTCTGGTGGAAAGCGGAAACAGAGTGCCTTGACACTAGGCTCTGCTGCTTTATGTACCTCCATTCTCATATTTACTGGACCCCATTTACAATATTCAGTCAAAACCACATCCAAAAACTTGTTCCAAAGAAACCATACCCAAAACAGTAACATATAAATATAAATATTTACATAATAAACTTTTCAAAATAAAATCAAGTACAACTTCACTAACATCAAAAATGTAAGAATAGAACAATTTGTTTACAAAAAAAGAAACTAGTTATAAATGGCCATTGTTGGAATAAAAATTATAATTCTCATTTCCAAGGGTGATTTTTTTGACACAGACTAAAATAATTACATATATTTTTCAACGTTTATTACAGTATGCCAATATATGTATGGAGGTTTGGATACTCTATGGCCTCGTGTGAGGATAGTTGAATGGGGACAAGCGTGACGAAATCCTGTGGGGTAGTGATGCAACCCTTCTATTTCCAACGTGTAGGGTAGTGCTGTGTAGTGTTCATATGGTCTTGATACTTTTAAAATTATCTTAAATAGATTATAACTTAGGTTTTCTTATATATTTGTATTAGTATATAAAATAGTCTAGATTTGGCTAAATGAGAGAAAAAATTGTTTTGTGTTACTTGGATTGGACGTACTCGTACTTGTGTGATATCGGTAGATGGTGCATTATGAGAAGCTTGAAACAGTACCTGCATTTCCACTTTTATGTTTTAATTATTCTAGTTATCCGTTTTATATATTAATTAACGATAATAACAGTATATACTCTGATATCTTTTATCATATTGTATATCAATTTTTGAGATAGGTACAAAAACCACTCACTGTTCATTTTATAATTACTTAAAGACATTGCATACTAATTTTCGCGATGTTTTAAAGTAATGTAATGAAAATAAAGTAAAAATCTAATTGGACGCTTAATCCCGTATATTTAGGTAGGATTACTAGAGAACCTAGTGTCTATACAATCTGCTTTTCTTTTCCGTGTTTTCGTGTTAAGCGGCGTAACTCAACGCCGCGCTTTCGTCTTACCAGAGCACAATTAAAAAATAATTTAAACATAATCATCAATAAACAAAAAATATACAAAAAAAATACTAAAAAGCATCAAAACCTCCCACCCCATGTACACACAACCCCACGTGGAAGCGTGAAATTCATACAATAAATGCCTTTGTATTGGCGGCTGTTGACTTTTGCGCGTAACCGCTAAACAATGCTTTATACTTGCATAAGTAACATTCTACCTTTTATTTAACCCTCACACACAGCATCTCATATTTGCTGATTGTAAACAAGATATGGTTATCTAAATGAGAACAATTACACGCCATCTGACTATGAAAACGGTGAGTTTGAACAGGACTCGATGATCGGTTACAACTTCCATATCCTCCTCCTCAAGCTCCTCAAACTCTGAAGCCACTCCACTAGAATAGCCGAATTCAGGCATTGAGTGCTGACTGGCGAAACTCATCGCCGCGCTTTGCCTTGTTACCAAACCCAGGAAATGAAAAATTCCATTCCATTCCAGGATTCTCAGTGATACTAATATAAAAAATAATACATAATCCGATGTGGTAAAGAAAAATTTAAAAAATATGCAACGTTCATTTAAAACAATCATGTAGCTTCTATAAATTAGGTAGAAAGTGGAAAGTGACTTTGAACACTAAACTCTCTTTGCCTGTTTGCTGACGTAAGAGTTAACTAAGAGGTCAGTAGTATAGTATAGTATATAGTAGTATAGTAATGTAAATGCGGTTGGTCATGGGTTCGATTTCCACTCGAGGTCATAAATATATATGGTTATTTTTAATTTCAAGCTCTGATATGACAAAGCGCGGCGTTGAGTTCCGCCACTCAATACGTGATATCTCGAATCGTGGCGATGAATTGAGAACGTGGTGTCTTGATAGTAGGTTCTCTTTGCGTATTCTGCTTACCTTGTTATTCTGCTGCTGAAAATAAAAGTTGTTAGCTAAATGAGAAAAAATGAATGCTTTCGCGGATTTGGAATGTGATTTGTATTAAAAACAGTTAGCAATGCTTTTTATTTATACAGAATTTTTAGCACTTTTAGAATATCCTATCCTTATTAATTGTATAATAGTTTTTAGCAAAATCAAACAAATCTACAAGAACGAACACAAAATTTACGGAATACCGATTTTGATAAAAATTTGACCACAAAAACCATGTTCTAGGATTCTATTAAGGTTCCACAATAACTAGGAGCTTTTAAGCAGTTACCTTGTTACCTTGACATTCTCTCTATATCTCTTCCCCAAAAAAATCATAAGAAAAATAAAAAAAAACATTTACAGCCATACATACATACATATACCCACCTATAGCCATAAGTTTAAAATGAGCAAATGTCATATTCCTTTGTGCCTACAACGCGTCGTCAGCGAAACGAGGAGCTCGAGTGACGTTTTCGAAAATCGCTCGTCTGGCATCATATCCTCCCTACTTTATATAACCATCCATTGTAAAATGAACTTTATTACTATGTAGTACGAGTTATATCATAGTTCATGTTATGTTGGCTGTGTAGTGAAGTTTGCGCACTTGACAGCGTGTGTTCGAATCAGTGGGTGGGTTCTTCTGATGGCATTCAGATGGATAATATAAATACAATGAAAACGGTATAACTTTGGTAAATGATAGTAAGAATTTTGGATTTGTTAGTTCTGGATTTAAATCTTAGCTAAAAATAAAGGTCAATATGTTATGTCACATATGGTATGTCACAGAGAATGTAGTGATATGACACTCTGTTATTTTGTTAGTATTACACATTTAAATAATTTAACTCTGTAAGTTCTTATATTTGGGATTGTAATACAAAATTTAAATCATTTCGTTTCTAACTGACTTCTAAAAAGGAAGAGGTTCTCAACTCAACTATTTTTTTTCTGAGTAATAGTTTTGAGTTATTAATAATGATTTAAATTTTTAGTACATTACCGCCTGTCATGGCGCAGAGGCACAAGCGTGTGACTGTAAACGCGACAGCTTATGGGTTCGATGCCCACTCCAGGAAATGGAATTTTTCATTTCCCTGGGTTTGGTAACAAGGCAAAGCGCGGCGTTGAGTTCCGCCATTTAGCACGCAATGCCTCAATTCGGCGGAAAGTGGGGAACGGAGTGTCTTAACACTTGGTTCCCTCTCCTACCATGCTATATGCGGGATACAGCGTGTAGCTAAGTAAGTACATTTTTTTTAAAGTTAGTTTTATTATTTTTTTTATTTTTTATTCTGTTCAGTTCTTTAATTCATTTTTAGCCTTATTTATTAACTGAAAATGAAATTTACCATATAGAACATTATAATTTTATAATAAATACTCAAAATATTTTACTTTATCAAAATATTCTTAATAATATCATATAACTATTACGAACGTTCAATAAAAAAAAGAACTAAAACACCAACACACTAAAGAAACACAATTTCAACTCTAACATTTGTTCGCAATTGCTGACGATCGAATTTTACACACATAATTGACGTTTTTGATATATTTCTCGCGAATTAAGATGAATTATTAATACAACTACAAATAGTTTTGATACTCAATACGTCCCCTTTGTTAAAACTTACTTATAACACCTCTTAAACAAAAACAAACCTTACCCGATTGTGATAGGGTTGGATTTTCCATACAATTTTTTATTTGAAAATATTGTTTAAAGGTGGGGAAGCTTGGTGGTGCCATATGTGGTCAATTTCCAGTTCTCGTCTCGCCGAATTACTTCTAATCCTAGCCATTATGTCAACAAGTTTTATATAAATTTAACGAGATTAGCACGTTACGTTTAGGGGACGTCTAGTTAGTGTGTATTGATTGGTTAGATTAAATATTGTTAAGTTCATTTAAAATTACTAAGAAGAAATGAAGAGGTCATTTTGACGCAGTGGAATACGTTTGATTGTAAACGTGCGTGGTCATGGTCTATGAGTTCAATTATTAAAATTACTAAGAAGAAACGCAGTGGAATACGTTTGACTGTAAACCTTCGAGGTCGTGGTCTATTAGTTCGAGTATTAGAATTACTAAGAATAAATACAGAGGTCGTTTTGACGCAGACACACGTATGTAAACGCGAACGGTGGTTGTGGTTTTGATAGGCACTCGGTAGAAATATGTTATTTATTTATTTTTTATTTCATTTTATGGTAAGACCACCAATTTATTGAATTTGGGTGGATAATGGAAAATGAGGTGTTTTAGAATTAGGTTCTCTCTGACTACCCCGTTTTTCGGGAGGAAGTGTGAAGCTGAAAAGAATGTGTATGAATTATTAATGATTATGAATGTTACATTATGAATTGAATGATATTATGAATGTATTCAAATTCCTTTACATTTTTTCTGCGTGTATGGTTCCGCACATATTTAGGAAATTTTATTTAAACAAAAATATTTATAAAAAAATATCTATTGTATGTTACGTGAGAATAAGAAATAACACATAAAGAATAATCTTGCATTGCTACAAAAATTAAACCTTTACACTACAACAAAGAGTAAAATTATTACGAATAACTCAAAAACTACATCTTAATCTTAACCAAATATAAATGAAACCACATCAGAAACTCTAGCAGTAAAAATTTATGCGGTAACATATATAATAATATAGTCCTTATTTTGAAGTCGGTTATTATTTGAATCAAATCTAGAGACCATAACATATCCTCGTAGGTAACAATATCGTACGGTTAGTTAATTTTTAATCAAAATAGGTACAGCTAATCCAATATGCCGCTCACCCTATCTAATTGCATCGTTGACAATGCAAGGGTTAGAGTATTGGCAGTCCCTTCTGTTTGCGGTTATTGTTTCCTTGATTCCACACCGACACTTATTAATAAAGCTATGTTACATACATACATAAATACATACATACATACATATTAGGCATATTGTTTTATGTATACTCGTACATGTAGCGTATTCTAATATAAATGCGAGAATTTGTCAGGATGTTTGTTGTTCTTTCATGCAAAAACTACTGAACGTATCTTGATGAAACTTTACAGTAGTATAGTTTATACTTCAGATTAAAATCTACAATTTTAAGAGATTCTTGTTTTGAACGCACTACGCGGGCGAAACCTCGATCAGGAGCTAGTATACTTTTATGTAAGTATCCGTCATGGCATAGTAGAATAGTGGTCATGTTCGGTTGTTGGTTCGAGCTCACCCTCTCTCGGGCCTCACTCGGGCGAATAATTATAATTAAATTATTTATTATTTTCTTAACTTCACGCTGTATCCTGCGTATAGCAGGGTAGACAGAGGGAACATGAGAAGCTAGTGTTAAGACACTCCGTTCTCTTACAACAATTCCGTTCCCCACTTTCCGCCGAATTGAGGCATTGCGTGCTGAGTGGCGGAACTCAACGCCGCGCTTTGCCTTGTTACCAAATTAAATTATTTTCATTTCTTAACTCAATGGCTCGATTTTGAGCTTAAGACGGAGAGTGGAATGTTTTTACACCAGATTCTCTTTTACTGCTCTGTTATGCGGGAAGAATGTTGATATTGCAAAAGAAAACAATTAAGAATTTAACTAAATCAAATTGTGCTCAGCAAAATATGATTTCTTAAATTTGAAATAAAATAAAATATTAAAAACAAAGACTCATTTCTTTTTTTCTTTATTCACTCTCTCTATTTTTCTTATAAGTTCAGTTCAGCGAATGGAATATCTTGACACTATGTTCCCTCTGACTACCAGGGTATGTAGAGGGGATTCCAAGCGATAAAAGCCGTGAAACTGAATGAAATATAATCACAAATAAGCAAAGTTTAACCACAGTAACGTGTTTCAGTCATTTAGTAAGGGTAGAATTCCCTTGTACATTGTATACGGTACATTGAGAAGTGTTTACTAGTACCTCATATGTCTTGAGGTTGCTTAACTTATGTAAAAAGATTAACACTGAATTTGTAAATATTAATTATTTTTTTATTACTTCTTTTCTCTTTTCCTTTCTTGCTTACTCTTCCTCTCTCTTCCACTAAGATTTTATTTCAACTAGAGACACAGTTGACGCGTAAACAACGCGTTGCCTTAGCAACGTGCATGACATTTAACACAAAAATATATGTCACACAAATGGAAATGTGTGACATATATTTTTGTTTTATTAATTTATTTTATTAATTTAATATATATTTATGCATTATTTTTAAAAATATTGAATTTCTGTACTTCTTCTTCATATACACTATATATATACCAATTTTTATAGTTCCGTTCACATAGCTTTTACAAAAAAGGGAATTCCCTTCCCTTTTTTTAGTTCACTTACTATCTACTTAGTTTTTCCTTCACTTACTAATATCTGCGTTATAATTTTGTATGAATAATACACAAATAAGCAAAGTTTTAACCACAACAATGTGTTTCAGTCATTTGCGGGTAGTATTCCCTTGCACACAGTACACGGTACACCGAGAAGTATTTATTAGTAACCCACATGTCTTGAGGCTGCTTAACTTATGTAAGGGCTAAAGATTAACACTGAGTTTGTGAATTTGCGGTCCCGTTATGTTGTATCTCGCTTTTAACTAACATGTTATATTGAATTGGGCGTGAATAGGTTGATAAGTCGATTTGGGTGTTTATTTTTTTTAAATATTATTGGGTGTTAATAGAATAAATAAATGGTTAAATTAAAAAAAAACAATGAAATCGAACACTTCTTAGTAAAAAAATAGTACAAAAACATAAAAACAGAATTAATAGGCTAGACTTAAATTTTAAAATACAGAAGAAAGAAGGAAAGAAAAGAAGAGAAGTATACGTTAGAAGTATACATATCTGCCTTGAGAAGTATGCATTTTCGATTTATCAACCTATTCTCGGCTGGGATAGTCAGAATGTAAAGAACGAAGTGTTTCGACAGTAGGTTCATTCTACTTAGGAAGTAAATTAAACAAAAAAAGAAACCTGATTAAAAATCACAAGAATGATAATTGTATCTTACAATTTCACTTAATAATTAATTATTGTTATCTGTATATTTCAATGAACGGAGTGTCTTGACACTAGGTTTTCTCTGCCTATCTTACATTGAGGTGAAAGAATGAAGATGAAGCTATATGTTTTAGAAAATAAAAAGGTTCCAATACGTTGTATTGTATATATATTTGTAGTCATAATGCCTGTCGTGGTGCAGAGGCACAAGTGGGCGACTGTAAAGAGACAGGTTGTGAGTTCGATTCCCACTCCAGGAAATGAAGTATTTTCATTTTCTGGGTTTGGTAACAAGGCAAAGCCCAGCGTTGAGTTCCGCCACTCAACACGCAATGCCTCAATCTGGCGGAAAGTGGGGAACGGATTTGAGTTGAAAGAGAACGGATTGTCTTAACACTAGGTTCTCAGGTTCCATCTGCCTACCCTGCTTTATGCGGGATACAGTGTGAAGTTAAAAAAAAAATTATCGTAATCTATATATTTTAACGAACGGAGTGTCCTCACACTGGTTTTCTCTGCTTAGATTACAATGTGGTGAAAGGATGAAGATGAAGCTGTATGTTCTAGAAAAAAAAACGTTTTTAAGACGTTGTATTGTATATTTATTTGTATTCATATTATTTTAATATTTTTTTTATATATATTAATTTTTCAGTACACTTTATCCTGCATAGTACTATTAAGTAGCGGAACTCAACGCCGCACTGTGCTACCATACATATATCTACTATTTATATATCCCAAACAAAATCACAGCAAAAATTAACTCCACAAGTATATTCAGAAAATCGTGACAAAAGACGCTATTAACGTATTACAGAAACACAAGATTTATGTTTGATAAAAGACAAAACTGGGTACAATGAAAAGGAAAAAAAGATATTAATAATACACGAAGCAGACGCGACGGCTTGTTGAAATCAAATTATAAAGTAAGGGGAAACCGCTGATGGTGATAGATCGTGGCGAAATATGTGGCTATTGAGTTTTGTACTGACATTTGAATTAATATGTTTAGTGCTTTGTCATATTATTATTTAGCTTCACGCTGTAGAAGGATATGTAGAAAAAACCTAGTTAACCTAGTGTTAAGACACTCCGTTCTCTCAAGATTTTTGTTTACGCTGTATCCCGCATATAGCAGGGTAGACAGAGGGAACATGAGAACCTAATGTTAAGACACTCTGTCTCCACTTTCCGCTGAATTGAGGCATTACATGCTGAGTGGCGAAACTCAACGCCGCGCTTTGCCTTGCTATCAAACCTAGAAAATAAAAATACTAAATTTTCTATTATATTAGACAAAATTGGGCATTAAGTATCACCACTCAATATGCAATGTCTTACATTCTAGCGGAAAGCAGAGAAAGGAGAATCTTGAGTCTAGCTTTTCTCCGCCGAATAAACCGTGAAAATGAGAGAAGAGTATTTTTTAGCGGTTTTTATAAACGGAACAAAAATATAACTTCTATAAGTAAATAATTCGTAAGAGAGTCCAAAATATTTTAGTTGCAAAAAAACCACCCCACAGATAGTCGTTGCGGTAACAATATCATCCGACATTGGTGTGTCATTGCCAACTGTCACTTGATAATCTGCCTTTTTACGAATGACAGTCTGGACTAGTGACTCGTGTGTGCTATAAAACCATAATTTTAAATAATAAAATTCACACTAAGCTGTTCTCTTTGTCAACAATGAATAAGCCTAAAAATCTAGGAAATTATCTAGGAACCTAATAGTAGACGGCACGCACACAAATTATAATACTAAATTCTGCTCTTTGATCAATTTCGCCTATTTTGCAGAAATTGTAAGAAAATTAGGATCTCTAACCGTAGGCTTTATCAAATGAAACCGGGAAAAGCATCATATTTTAAATATACTCCTGACATGTATTAAATACACAAATTGAAACCTTTATACCTTAAACTACTTTTAATATAAAAAAAAAAACAGTTTCAAGGCAAGGAAAATCTATTGTCAAGACACCCCATCGTAATTTAAGTGGCAGAAGTTAATACTGCATTTTGTCTTACCATAGCAAAGAAATGAAAAGTAATATAAATATAATCATTGGCCAATTGGGAATCCACGACCTATCACCTTAACAGTCATCCACTGTCCCGCTGCGCCACGATTCCCTCCTTTAATTAAGGTACAAGTACTTAGAACTACACAGAAGTACTGCAAAAGACCGCAATCGGCACGGACTGGTTTTATCGAGTGTGACGGAGTTGCTTTCAAAAAAGCTTACCTACTTTAATTCTGGATCGACCGCCCTCAGTCGAATCTTAGGCGTGCGTGACGACCGCCTTATTTGATTACCTATAAAACGTTCTTCTGCCAACATTTTGCTGCGATCTATTACTTGTTCTGAATAAATTATGTCAATTTAGGTTTTTTTTTGGTTGATTTTTACTTTTACAGTAGTAAGTAAATGTAGAGACTAAACTGTTTTTAGCTTCAACATTTTGTCCATATAATGTGAAAATCAGAGAAAATTAAATACATTTAATAATCAAAGAACTTTATACACCACATTTTACTTAAAATTGAAAAATTACATTTTAAGTAGCGGTATTCAACGCCGAGCTTTGACCAGACCAGACCAGAGTGCGGAAAATAAATAAATAAAATATAATAATTTCTCCGAGTGGGAATTGAACCCACTTCATTACGCCTTTTTTTTCCCTATTTAAATATCCAGCAAACCCATTGAACATTGTCTAAATTTTCAGAGAAATACCTTCATATAAATAAAAAAAAATCATCTATGTCACCAAAAACCTACAGTGTCAAATATTGTCTTAATGTACTTTTTATATTATAATGCAGTTGAAAACATATTTTTTAAATAATTTAAATAATTTTTATAATAAGTAAAAAAAATTGGCCTCAAATAAGGGAACAGATGAGTTTAAATAAATTGTAACATTGGTTTTATCACCTAACAAAGCTCTTCGAAAATCTGGTTATTTATATATAGTTTATTACTACTACACATTTTTTATATCACTTAAACTAAAAAAAACTCTACATTTCTCATTAAAAGACAACAAAAACTAAATAGCCTAACACAATAGTAATAGATAATTGTCCCATAGCGTACGATTCGGCGAAGTAGGGCCCAACTAATGGCCTACCAATATAGAGTGTTTTTTCTCTTTTCCTTCAGACAGACAAATCGTCTTCCAAGGCGAAATTAATTTGACAAGTCCCCAGCATCCCCTAGACGCCTGTATTAATTTATTTGGAGTAAAAATGTGGTTTCTGTCAGGGTAAGAAGTTGTGAGAGAACTTTCGATGGACTTCATTTCTTAAGTTTTTTTGTGTTAAGTTTTGATGTAGAGTAATTTTTTTTAAATTTAATTTACCTTTCAATTTTATTGTGGTATAGCTTAAGGTTTAATTAGTGTGGGTTTTGTTCCCGGTTTGTTTCATTTAATAAGGATTAGAATATATGACAATATTCAGTCATTAGCAATATTGACGAATTCAAATTATTTTAGGGTTATAATACTTGTTTTTTTAGACTTTCATTTCAAGTAAAAATGTAGTGATATACATTATTTGGTGCCTATGATCAGTAAATATAAAAACAAAAAATTACTTTATATTATCACAAAATATTTAAAAGATTTTTTTTTAACTTCACGCTGTATCCCGCATATAGCAGGATAGATAGAGGGAACCTGAGAACCTAGTGTCAAGACACTACGTTCTCTTTCAACAAATCCGTTCCCCACTTTCCGCCAGATTGAGGCATTGGGTGTTGAGTGATGGAACTCAACGCCGCGCTTTGCCTTGTTACCAAACCCAGAAAATGAAAATACTTCATTTCCTGGAGTGGGAATCGAAGCCACAACCTACCGCTTTCCAGTCGGACACTTATGCCTCTGCGCCACGACAGGCGTTAAATCAAAAGGGCAGTCATATCATAAAAAATAAATATAGTCATAAAAAAACTACATCTTCACTCATTTTCGCACCCATTGTGCAAGAGCATAGCAAAGAAGAACTTAGTATCCAAGACACTTCGCTTTCCACTTTGCACCCGAAAATGAAACTTTGTGGAACTCAACTCTTCTATATCTTCACATAATAATTATTACGAATAACTCAAAAACTACATCTGCTTTTTTGAATTCGATTAAAAACGTATAAATCTAATCTTATAAACATTTGAATCTACACTCACCACTTTCATCCAAATTCAAACACCACCCGACTCTACCACAATATTTCATCCAAAAAAATCTGTACTAACTCACGAATCGGACATTGATTTATAGATGGTTTATTTGATTCGATTGTATCATCAGAATGTCATAAATTCCACTCCCCTAGTAACTTCCCCTCATATCGGTGGCGATATATCCTACTACGAGCTTTTCCTCCTTACATTATACTCGTACGGTGATAACTGACTGTCGTGGAGTTTGCTTTCCGACTTATTAGGAACTTATTTTTCCTCTTTGGCTCCATAAGGGGATACTGATAGTGTTTATACAGTAGTTCGGTTTGTATCGGTTACTATTGTGATTGACGTTTGTTTGTTAATTGATTTGTGGGATGTTTATGTGTTAAATTAAAAAGAAATCTTAAATTAAGAATATCGTGGAACAGTGGGGCATTGGTTGTGAGTTCGATTCTCACTCGGTGAAATAATTATTTGAAAATATTTTTATATCTTCGTTCTGGTAAGATAAAATGTAGTTTTAGAATTGAGTTCTACCACTCAACGCTCATAGTCTAGATTATAGGAAAGAAAGCTTGAAATTTAAAAAAAAAACATTAAAAAATCTGTCTAATCTAATAAAGCTGATGGTGACTGGTGGTAAAGGTGCTATATTTCATTTCATACCATTAATATTGTCTCATAGTTGAGGAGACAGTTAATATATTGTTTTGCACTAGGATTTCAGCTCCACATAATACATGAGATGAATATTTTTTTATAACTTCAGGCTGTATCCCATACATAGCAGGGTAGGCAGAGGGAACCAGAGAACCTAGTGTTAAGACAC
The DNA here is from genome assembly GCA_033558755.1 of Philaethria dido. NCBI lineage: Eukaryota > Metazoa > Arthropoda > Insecta > Lepidoptera > Nymphalidae > Philaethria > Philaethria dido. The sequence continues at coordinate 129,722 of JAKGSA010000258.1, forward strand.
TCCGTTACCAGAGTGAATGATGAATAAAATAGAAATAAAACGTGAAGTTACATATAAATATAACATAAAGCCAATATTTTTAAAAGACAATTCTTATTGTCTCCCAAATAAAGCAATACAGAATCATAAAATAATTTTTAAAATGAAAATTATAATGCGTGAACATTCCTATTAGGGTCTTTATAAAGTTAAGTACAGGGCACCAACAATGCCGTCTTGGGGGGCGGTCGTTTTGTCTTCGAACTTCGCTCGTGCCTTTGTTTGTGATGTACGAAGGAGGGTTAAAGGTTAGCTTATTTTTTTATTTTTTAAAAGTACTAATTACTTTTAAAATTATATAGAGAAAATTGATAGAAATATAATTAATATATGCAAAGAGATAGAGATATAGAATAGAATATCTAGAGGTAGAGTGAGTAGAGCAAGGAGAAATTCCCTTTTAAATTATACACATATATTTACATAATGTAAATACAGTTCATATCATCAAATATGTGGTAGAGTTGCTGTTTGAGACAAGTATCATTTAATATTCAATTTTCTAAATAAATATATCTATGTATAAGAATATATAAAAGAAAATAACAAACGCCTGTCGTGGCGCAGAGACACAAGCGTGCGACTGTAAATGCGACAGGTTGTGGGTTCGATCCCCACTCCAGAAAATATAAAATTTAGTATTTTCATTCCTTGGGTTTGGTAACAAGGCAAAGCGCGGCGTTGAGTTCCGCCACTCAACACGCAACGCTTCAATTCGGCGGAAAGTGGGGAACGGAATTGTTGAAAGAGAATGGAGTGTCTTAACGCTAGGTTCTCTGGTTCCCTCTGCCTACCCGTGCCTCTGCGCCACGACAGGCGTTGCAGTCGATTAATATTATAATTTAATAATATAGAAGTTTTTGTTGTAAAAAATTAGCAAAAATTTTTAATCACAAAAAATTGCAATATTCCTTCCTAGCTCTATGTACCCAGTACAGATCACATTTTGTGAGGTCGCGAGAGCAAGCGCGAGCGCAGGCGGGGCGTTGTCGTCGTGTCTCGAACAAAGACCGCTAATTATAACTTATACAATAATAAATCGATATAACCTCTCATTACCGAACTTATCGAGACATTGTTAATTGAAAGTTTGCTTTATTTTGGTACGTCACCACCAAATTATGGGACATTAGGCTACAAATTTCTTCTTTGTGTATTGAGTTTGTTTTTAACTGATATCAAAAAAGGAGGTTATCAATTCGACTTTTGGTGTATGATAGCTAGTGCTTCTGATTTGGTCCCATTTAAATTTAGTTAAGATCTAACGAGTAGTTTTTGAGATATTCGTAATAATTGTAGTATTCAGTGCATTTTCTTTGAAATAAATTTTCTTTCTTTGTTAAAATTTTATTTATCTTTACATATCTCTTACAATTTTTATGGTAAGTATCATTACCCATATTAGAGCTCTCTCTAAGTAGAGTAAGGAAATTATAGGGTCCAAGTCTAGTAATAAATCACTCTGTCTTCCACTTTTCGCCCATTTAGAGACACTATACGTTTTTAATTGTTAAACTTCTTTCATGTCGATCATATATAATGCCAGTTCATCTCAAATCCATTGAATGTCTCTATTGTGTTCATATCTACATCGTATCGCCCTTCGAGTGATCATTTGGTGATTGTGCACTTTTTGTTAGTCTTAGATTGTTATTCAACCAAAAATATTAATTTTCCATTAGAATTTACTACTGAATGTTTTGTAAATAGCGAGATGTATTCCACGAATTTATTTGTGAGGTTTGAAATTTCGTTTTCACACGAATTTCAGGAAATCCTCTCTTAGCGCTCCTTGTACTTCCCAAGGAACCTACTCGCCAAGTTTAAACTTTCGCTTATACGTCTTCTGTTATTCAATCGTTAAAACAAGGATATTATATTATATAGGACTTTTATTTTTGGCAAATATATGAAATTTTAAAGCCAGTATAATAGTTGTAGCGCAGTGGGACATTGTCCTACTGTAACCACGTTTAATTGTGGGTTTGATATCCATCCGGATCCAGATCTCAGACAAATAATTATTTTTCGTTACACTCTTAACAGAGTGGTATAGGTCATTAAGTGCTTGTAGTGTACCCCACGATCCAACGCCTTTCTTTCAGAAATATATATTATGGAATATACGATTATATTTAAACTATTAAATTCCTCCACTCAAAACGCATCTCGATTTCAAGTATAAAGTAGTGTTCTGTCACTGGGTTCTCTCTGTACTTCATGTACGACGAGCGTTCATGTATAAGATACTTTTCCACTATTTCGTAAGAGCTCCATACGATACACTAAGCTTATTTCGATATAAAAGCTCTACCCATTCACACTCATTCATAGTGATGTCATGAATAAAGCATGCTTCATTCATAAATTGAAGTGTATAATTATGAGAGAACAAAAACGTAAAAAGTTTGAGATGCGACATGAAACCAGTATTATACAGGCGGCTTTAAAATTACTATTTTGATTTTGATTGTAATTTTATATAATGATAGAGCTTCTGTTTTGTTAACCGACTTCAAAAGATGAGATTATCAATTTGGCTGTATTTTTTATGTATGTTACCGTATAATATTTTACTGAGTGAACCCATTTTGATGATATTTTTTTTATACTATGAAAAATGGAAGGCGAATATTTCTCAAATTTTCTTTCAAAACTGGAAAAACTGAATTTCAGGTTTTATAATCTACACAAACAGTTTTACGGGATACAGAAAGTCCATATATATATAAAGTCAGTCAGCCTCAGTTTGGTGGAAAGTGGGGAACAGAAATGTTGAAAGAGAATGGAGTGTCTTAACACTAGGTTCTCTGGTTCCCTCTGCCTACCCCGCTATATGCGGGATACAGCGTGAAGTTAAAAAAAAATCATTTTCCCGAACCCACAACTATTATGATTACATTTAGATATCCCACTGTTCCACAATGTTCTATATTATAAGTTATCCTTATAGCAAAACTGCGGAGGCGATCCTATAAAACTAGTATATGAGCTAAAACACAATATACGTAGTGTGTCATCACTCACAAAACAAAACGTTCGCATTGATTTAACTATATTATATTCGTGATAGAAACGAGCGAATGACTTGACTGAAGTCGTCCTAGCAAAGATTATTTAGTAAATATATATTTTTTTTGCTTCACGCTGTATCCCGCATTTAGCAGAATACGCAGAAGGAATCTGAGAACGTAGTGTTAAGACACTCCGTTCTTTTTTAACATTTCCGTTCCTCACTAATATATAAATTAAATATTTTCAGGCTTTAAAATAGTGTAGTCAGAGAGAACCTAGTGTCAAGATATTCCGTATCAAATGTCATAACATAACTGTATTTTATTTTACAGCTTCTCACTTTTCTCCTCATAGAAGAATAGATACTTTGAGATAAATTTTCAAGACACTACTTTTTCCACATTTCGCATAAAATCAAGAAACATGTTGAGTAACGCCACTCAATGCTTTTTCTTAATAGTTTTTAATTTAGATAATTAGAAAAAAGTATACCCTTAGTTAACTTAAGATAATTTCTTCGTAAAGTTTTCAATTACTTGAAAATAGAAAAAAAAACTATAGACATCGCATAAAATATTCCTTTAAGTGCTATTCGAATGCGCAACTATCGCAATCATTAATCGTTCCAACTCTATGATGATGGTTCAAAAACAAAATTAGAATACTAAAACATATCTAAGTAAGCAGAGAATGGAGTGTCTCGATACTAGATTCCTCTCTCGAGGGTAATCGTAGATCTGACTACCCTCCTTTCAATAAAAAGCGTGAAGCCATTTTAAACATACCTATCACATAACCTCTCAGAGACAAAATTCCTATAGGCATATTAACTTAATATAATTTATAAAATATTCATAATATTCCAATATTCAATGCACGGGATGTGATTAATACGGACACACCCCATATGATAATGCTGGCTTTGTTTCCGTGCGTGGGCGCAAGTCCTTCGACGAGATGGTAAAAATTATGACAGCGTATGATATATTTGATTGACATTGTGGTGTGGGACAGTGTCTGTTAGTGGTTAGTTATGGGTTCGATTTCTTGAGGAGGTTGCTTTCTATTTAGTTAGAATTAGAGATGACCATCGTAATGTACTGGGACATTGTCTGTAGATCAAATGTGAGTTTGATTTCCATTTATAGGGAAGTATTTTATTTAAATTCTTATTTCCCTGCTCATTTCTGGTAAGACAAAGTGCGGCATTCAGTTTCGCGACCAACGCGCTATTTATATTTCCAATTTGGGCAAAAAGTAGACTATGAAATGTCTTGATATTTTGTGTCTTAGAGCTTTCAACTTTCTTTCTTTGGAAAAACACATGAAGTGGTAAACAAAATATGTTTTGACGCCGCCGTTAGAATGTTGTACTGTCTAACTCTGATCTACAGATGTTTGTCTCTCTTTAATGTCGCTTTTTCGTTACATCAAGTTTCAAGATTTAAAATAATATGTGCCTTGAAAGCCATACACTTCTAGTTTATCAACTTATTCATACCCGATGCCTATTATAAACAAAAAACATTATATAAAAAATATGATATAGCCATACATATCGACATATGCGTTATTAAATTCGCAATAATAGTTAAAATTTGAAGGCAACATTTTTGGCCACAAACTTACCCCTCTGTTAATAATACTTTAATCATAGGTTTGAACCCCTACCCCTTACAATGCAAAACTATAATAACACTTCTTCAAATAGACTCATATACATTGCTTGCTTACTACTAAGAGCAAAATTATACCAACCCAATTGTCATGCAAAAACCGCAATGTATTTTAAAGTTCGGAATATTCATAGGAAAATACAATTCAGTGTACCCTAATACAGTGGATTTTAGGTGACGCCCTGTAATTAGAGCAAATGTGGCATTTGTGTTGACAATAGAAATGGTTACCATCTTGGATATTCCTTCTAATGTCTATTTTGGAATAAGCTCTGATTAGGCAGAGCTTACACTGTGTTAATAAGCTTTTGTTCAAGATTTGGAATTAATGTTCTTATTATGTTGTGGAATTTTGGATGGTTACTATTTTCTTTTTCAGGTTCACGAAGGATAGTCATAGATGACCTAGTATTAAGACACTCCGTTCTCCGCTTTTTGCCCAAAATTAAGGCATTGCGTATTTAGTGGCTGAACTCTACATTATGATTTGCCTTCCCAAATAGGAGGAATGAAAATAATTTAAGTATAATCACGGTATACGGTTATATAATCGACAACCAAACGTGTTTACAGTCAAATGTCTCACAGAGGCACGATAATCACCACTTCCATCCGTCTTCTCACATTTGAATAAATAATTGAAAATCACATTATTATCATCCATATATTAAAATTTAAAATATATTAATATTAAATAAATTAAATGCACTAAAAAGGTACACTTATTATGACTAACTTAAAAACTACTCGTCTGATCTTAACTAAATTTAAATGGAATTACAACAGAAGAACTATCTATCATATAAGAAATTATCAAAATTGGTCCACCCAGTAAGAAATTATATAGTAACACATAAAAAAAATGCAATCGAGTATCCATTTTCTTAAAATCGGTTAAAAATAGACAAAATATCCTAAAATAGCCTAAACCCAAAACCCACTAAATCGAAACCAATTTAAAATATCCAAAAATTCCAAAAATTTCTTGGAACCAACATCAATCCTGTCCATAACCTGATTGATGAAGACAATTTTTTACACGCATAAGCTTGAAAAGCTCAAAATAGCTAACAATAGGCGAAAGCTTTCAATCATTGATTAGTTTTTTATCCAAGTTTACGCCCATACTTAATTTCGACGTTAGTTAAATTGATTCTTGACACGTGTTATAAAAATAATTTTGTGGGTCCATGATTGTGCACTTTTATCACTTTTATTTGTTTCTTTTGCTCTTGGCTGTATTTAGTGCGTGACTTGAGCTTTTTTATTGCGTTCATATTGAAAAAGCTTAGATATCGTACACCTGACGTTATGTGCTTTGAGCTTTTTAGTGAAATTGTGGTCAATTTGCCATTTGGTTGAATAGAGCTGTTAGCTTAATGGGTGTTGGCTTGTCTTAGCTTCTTTACTCTTTTTTTTAGGTTTGGAAAAAAGTTAATTAACACAGGATATAGATTAATGTTGGGATGTAATTCGTAGTTCATAAGAATATAGAAGTTCTTTATAAATATATGTTCTTGAAGATAACTTATATAGTTATAAGTTATCATAGTTTTCTAATTACAAATTTCATAAAATGGAACGGAATTTTACGATTTTTTTCAATAACATATAAGATTCATTTTGAATAAATATTTTTAAAACTAGAAATATCTTAAGATTTTTAAATATTCGTTAATTATGAGTCTATTGTAGTGCAGTGTTATTGTATCTGAATTTAAACGTGATGTGAATGATCACCACTCCGTTAAAACAAGGTGCGGCGTTGAGTTCCGATAGACAAAACTGTATTAACACTAGGTTTTCTCCGTATAATGTGCTACTTACGAAAAAAATTTACACTGCTTTTATGAATGATATAGTATTTTGTTAATGAAATGTATGGTTAGATAAATTGTTATCATTGCAATGACGCTACTATGTACAAAATTTTCGTACAATAAACAGAAAATTGAGCAACATGCCCCATAAAATAAAGAAGATATTTATTTAAAAACATACATGTATAATATAAACTAGTTAATAAATGTTGCACGGTGCATGGGCATGATGATTGTATTTAAATTGTTATCATCACCCCGCTTCATTAAGATAAAGTGCGGCGTTGAGTTCCGCCACTTAACCCACAACGACTCACAAATAAAATGCGGATAACGTAGTGTCTTAACAGTACATCTTTACCCAGCTATATGAGATAAAGCGTCAGAGAGAGAAATCTCAAAAATCGTTCACCTTTCAACCACAACATACCATCGACACATGTTACCACAAAACTGTAAACATTGTATAACATTTAAATATTCAAATTACACAAAACTGACTTTAATATTTGGATGAAAAACGGATAAAGGAGTGCCATGACACTTCATCTCTACCCAGCTTACTTGATAAACCGTAAAACTGCTTCTTGGCAAAGAAATCCCAAAAAATCATTCAACTTTCTACCACAACATGCCATCAACTCTCGTAATTTCAAAACCAAAAACATTGAATAACATAACTTATAACTCGTAAACGAGCTTTCAAATTACACAAAACTGACAGCTTTAATATTTGCCCTAAGCTTTACCGCGGAACACCTCATGCTGAGCTTTTAATTTGTTCCATACATCCTTTCTTTATTTTTTCATGTTTTGTTTGTAGCCTGTGATCGATCGTTTGCCCGCTTTTTTACCATGTTTAATTTTGGAAGGAACTCTGGCACTCTGTTTCGCTAAGTCATTAGCGTCTACGTTTACTTTTGTCAGTTGATGCTTGTTGTTATTGTTTTTGTCCTTTGAACGATGATGCTTAAAAAGCTGTGAAAGATACATATTTGGAACTCATCGAGTCATAATAAGACGCAAAATTGTTATGATAATGCCTGTCGTGGCGCAGAAGCACAAGCTTGTTACTGTAAGCGCGACAGGTTGTGGGTTCGATTCCCACTCCAAGAAATTCCACCATGCCATACATAGGCGCCACCATGCACAGGCGTAAAGTGGGGAATGGAGTGTTTTAATCTTAGGTTACCCTGCTTTATGCTGGAATACAGCGTGAAGCTAAAAAAATTGTTATGATATTTTTTAATTTTATTTACACAAAAAAATATATGAATAAAAAAGTAAGTCATTAAAATTCTTATGTCCTATGTTGCCGTGTACTGCAGTGGTACTGTGTTTGTCTGTAAACGCAATTGGTTCTGGGTTCCTACTCAGGGGACATATAAATTTAATAACACCATATTTAAGTTATATTCATAGCCCCGCTCTGGTAATGCGGCGGTGAGTTCCGTCACTTGACACAGGTAGCTTCAATTTCGGGTATGAAATGGAGTTTCATAATACTATATTCTTTATATCCTAAATAAAAATTTTAAAGAAGAAAATTTCTAACGAATTACTTGCTGTACATAACAATTGAAGCTGTGTAGGCAGAGGAAACCACAGAACCGACATATTAAGACACTCCGTTCCCCACTTTTTCAACGTCGCGCTTAGCCTTGCTACCAAACCCAGGAAATGAAAACTTTTACATTTCCTGGAGTGGGAATAGAACCCATCACCTGTCGCGTTTGCAGTCACACGATTGTACCTCGGCACCACGACAGGCATCACATAACAATTATTTTTTTTTGAAAAATAAAAAAAAACTATATAAATAACACTTTAAAATAACTGTGCTTTAATATTTTATCCCCAAAAATGGGAGACAATGTAAAGTGGTAAGATTGTCAATTATTTCAAATTTCGTTGAAATTCACGTTCAAGCTCAAGGCGTAATTGGTGGCGATTATTCATAATAAACAACTCATGTTACAGTGATAAAGTTATTGCTTTTAAATTACTTTAAAATTATCTTAAATATATGTAGTATGTGATAAAATTATAGTTTGATGGATTCTAGGTAATATCAACTTTTTTTAAAATAATAGTTTCTGAATAAAATAAAGCGCTTTTAATATTAACGCCTGTCGTGGGGCAGAGGCGTAAGCGTGCCACTATAAACGCGACAGGTTGTTGCTTCGATTCCCATTCCAGGAAATGGAATTTTTCATTTCCTGGGTTTGGTAACATGGCAAAGTGCGGCGTTGTGTTCCGCCACTCAGCACGCAATGCCTCAATTCAGCGGACAGTGCGGAACGGAGTGTCTTAACACTAGGTTCCTTCTGTCTCCTCTGCTATATGCGGGATACAGCGTGAAGCTATGTATGTATGTACTCAGCACATAATTTCAAGAATTTAGGCAGAAAGCGGAGAATGAAGTGTCTTTACATTAAGTTCTTTCCACCTACAAAAAACACCATACTGTAATAATAATTTTATTTTATCCCATTTTTTATGTTATTTACAATTGTCCTATCCCCTAGTTTACAGGAACTATAAATTCAAAATATTTGGTCAGTAGTTATGTTGTCCTGTTGGGGATTTACGAGTCTACTTCGCAACTCACGCAATTATTTTCCAAACTTGAAGACGTTTATCGAAAATAAAATAATAAATACCTTTGTAGAATCATAGAGGTTACTTTTGTCTCATAATGTATGTAATATATTTTTTTTATGTAACACTCCACTTCCACTTTCAATTCCATTTTCCGACCAACGAGACATGTATTAAGTTGCGGAACTCAACGCCGCGCTTTTCTTTACTTATGCTTTCATTCTCTTAAAGGCTGTTTATTTAGGTACATGTCAGTCACTGTCTTTAATTTTTATGCGTCTCTATGTATCATATTTTTTATTATTGTATTTTCAGTATCATAAGATGTTATTATAACGCACTATTTTTGAGTCAGTTGTAACTTCTTGTTGACTGACAGTACAGACAACCAAATGACAATACTGACAACTGCCTAAATATATGATCCGTACTTTTTGTTGGCTACTGTTTCTATAAATTTCTTAAGAGTCTTATTATAACATTAAATTGCTAAACCAATTATAATTACTTATATAAAAAAAATCTATAACAATTTATTGATTATATTTAATTCTATACATTTAAAAATATTGACGCCTGTCGTGGTGCAGGGGAACAAACGTGCGACTATAAACGCAACAGGTAGTGGGTTCGATGAATACTCCAGGAAATGTAAAAATTTAGTATTTTCATTTCCTGGGTTTGCTACCAAGGCAAAGCGCGGCGTTAAGTTCCGCCACTCAACAAGCAATGCCTCAATTTGGCGGAAAGTGGGGAACGGAGTGTCTTAACACTAGGTTCTCAGGATCCCTCTTCCTACCCTGCTATATGCGTGATACAGCATGAAGCTATATTAAGTAACATTTAAGATTACCACCATTTAAAATATCAACATTCTTCGCTAAGTCATAAGTTAATCTTAACAGCGACGTGGAGGTGGGAATAATATTTCACAATATGTACTTAAATATAGAAAAACAGCTTTACCAAATGAAATGGCACTTGACGCTTCAGGCACTTGAGGATATTGCTCGTTCAAAATATTATGTTTTGTATTTAAACGAAAAGTCAATACGCTTTAGTATTAGCTTTAAATACGATATATTTTTTTTAGCTTCACGCTGTATCCCGCTCATACGCAGGGTTGGCAGAGGGAGCCTGATAACCTAGTGTTAAGACACTCCGTTCTTGTTTTAGGGATTTTCGTTCCTCACTTTACGCCGAATTGAGGCATTGCGTGAAGCGGAACTCAATGTCGCGGTTTGCCTTGTTACCAGATGGAGGAAATGAAAATATATTTTTTTCCTGGAGTGGGAATCGAACCCCACAGCCTGTCGCGTTTACTCTGCGCAACGACTGGCCTCAATATTTAATATTTATTATTCATATGGTAAATATATCCATCGTAATGTTGTTATTAGAGGGACAGCGACTGACTGTAAACTTGATAGTTAAAGGTTAAACATGAAAATCAAAGAAATTATTATAAAGAACAGGATAAGGCAGAGAACGGATTGTCTTTATACTAAGTTCTATTGCATTACGATGAAAAAAAAATCATAAGAAAGAAAAGAAACTGGTCTAAGGCATTTACTTTAGTGAACCGGTAGTAAACTATTTGATATTAAATATAGAGCTATATTACTTAAAGTAAAAAGAAGTTCTAAATTCGGCGGAAAGTAGTGAACGGAATTGTTATAAGAGAACAGGGTGTCTTAACACTAAGTTCTCAGGTTCCTTCTGCCTACCCTGCTATATGCGGGATACAGCGTGAAGTTAAAAAAAAAGAAAGGGAAGTGACATTTTTTTTTTAATAAAATTACGAAAACAACATAATTACAATATTTATTTTATTTCATTTCTGTAACATACATAAAAGAACAGCATAAAATCTATTTAAACAAATTTCCCTGGGGCTAGAAAAAAAATACTCTACATGAGTAAACACAAAAACAAATCTCTACATAATAAAGAAATAACCATTTCATTTCAACATTTGCCATTTCATTTCAACAACATAATAAACATAAAACAGTTATGAAACAAATGCATATAAACATAAATATAAACAAATACACAAATACCTGTGATATACCAGTTATAGACACGCAATCCGCGATACACCATCTGATAGTGGTAAGAGTAACACAAGATATTGTCCGCACTACATCATATCGGGATGATAGAGTGATGTGCGATTGTTGTTTATCGATATCGATTGTTTATGGTTTTTATTTATAAGTTGGAAATAAAATAAAGTAAAAAATATGTATAGTAAGAAATTCTTTAACATTTCATAGATTCAAAGTTTAAGATTAAGGGCCTTTAAAATTCATTAAATCTTGCTTCCATCACCCAAGCCCCTGTCTCTATCTAACCAAATTTGAAATAGGTACCACAAATAAATGGATTCTAGATTAATAATATATATGTAGTTCTAGATATATTTTAGTAGATTATATAGATAGAATTCGCTATTGTACCTCTCATGCCTACCTGTACCGCTTAGTGTTAACAAAGCGAAGATATAAAAAAAAATCATTCCCTCGAATGGGAATGAAACCCACAACCTATCACGTTTTACAGTCAGACTCTTCCACTGTGCCACTATGACATATTATGATGATATGTAAAGCTGCGGGACCACGTATGAGTAATATTTTCAAAATCGTCCCTCTTAAATCATTCACGACTCTACAATTGTTTCTGCGCCTGCGCAGTGAAAGTTGCAAGAAATATTGTTCACTTTATTTTACTGTTTATGATAGTGTAAGTGCTTTTAGATATCGACAGTACTTTGAGTAATAGTCGTGATATATTTAATGCTAGAAATGTTCTTAGAAATATTTATGGTTTCAATTGGATGGAATTGGTTATTTTTATTTTTTATGCAAAAAATGTAATGGAATAACTATACATTGTGGAAAAATTACACTAAAAAATACATACTTATTGAAATAAATGCTAAATGGTCTTTTCAGATTGGAATTATTGGAAAAAAATCAATAAGATAATTATAGTCATCAAAGCAAAGATTATATTATAAACTAGATTTATAAAGAAATATAGCACCGAATACGGATTATAAGCATATTAAAAATGCACTCACACATAATTTGGTGTAAATGGTAAATATCTTTAATTAACTCTACAAATGTTCAACGAGTTTATGAGTCACTAAGTCACTCAATTTTTTACCCTTTTATTAAGAAAATAAAAATTAATTAATAAAAATATTCCCACAACTGATATCTGAATCTGCACTTGTGTTTAACCAGACTCGATTTATAAATCTGCTACAGTATTTTTCGTCCTAATATACCAGTAGTAACATCACTACCCCACCTACACCAAGCCCAACACACTCAACATCGACTGTCGACAGCGCACAACACTAGGGGGCCTCACGCGTAGATACGTCGCTCGCGGCTCATAATTTAAAACCAAAGATTTATATCCCAACGGTAGCATTAAATTTGTAATCATATATTGATTTACAACTGCGATAAGGGCACCCGCGATCTTCTCGGAACATTGCTATTCGTTTTACGCTGAAATTACTTTTGAGCACGTGGGTTTGATACTAGTACGAGCTCTATTGCATTTCGAAATAGTTATGACAAATAGGATTTATATATATAATGGGATCGGTTATTTTATTATCTTAGTATGAACACAATTATATGTAGAGTCGTTGAAAAGTAGAACGGAGTTTTCAGGTCAGTGGTGGTTTGGTAGAGCAAACGACTAAAGATTTTTGATATTAAAAAAATATTTTTGAATATTGGAACTTTATCAATTATTTTACTATCTTAGTATAGAAAGACCTTGCCAAGACCCGTTCCCGATGAATATACGTCGGGGTAAGAAAAATGTCACTCTCTTTTCCATTTCCCAGTATACACTTGTTGACACTAGATTTTCAGATCAAAGGTAAAATAGAAACTTCATATACTTTAGTAGTTAAAATTGTAGGAAAGTGGAGAACGGAGTGTACGACCCCTATTGCCTTTCGAAATAGTTTTGGGATCGGTTATTTTATTATCTTAGTATGAACACAATTTCATGTAGAGTCATTGGAAAGTATAACGGAGTGTATTAACACTAGGTTTATAGGTCAGACGAGGTTAAAGGAGAGAACCTGTAGAGTCATGGGGAAGTAGAACAAAATGTATTAGCATTAGCCATTAAGGTGTTGTAAAGACCAGTGACTAAAGATTTGTGAAGTTAAAAAATATTTTAGAAAATGTGTAACTCAGTATATAATGGTATCAATTATTTTAGTATAGAGATATATGTAGCTATATTCGTCGAGAAATGGAAAACACACTCCGTTTTCCATTACATTTTCAGATCAGAGGTAAGGTATACTAAAGAGTTGTGTTAAAAAACATATTTGTAGAAAGTGAAACGGAGTATCACTAGATTTTCAGGACAGTGCGAGGAATCTCCTAATCACTAAAGATTCGTCATCTTAGTCTACATACACAGAAGAACTTTGGCTTGGTTCAAATATTATTAAAAGGTCATGGTCTTTGAAAGTTCTTGTATCATCTGTCTCTTTATGTAACTCCCTTAGTATTTGCACCAAACAAGTGAATCTAATGACAAAACAAAAACTAAACCAAAAAGGCAATATCTATAATAAAAAATATAGACTTAAATGATATTTCTAAATATTTTTATTTCTTCAAATTTAAACCAAGAACCATTTCATTTAGAAAAATGACAACTACTTCAAAATAGACAAAGAGAGAACAACGTAGTGTCATATCATTATTTTATCTCTACAATACTCTCATCTTAACGCCTGTCGTGGCGCAGAGGCATACTCTCATCTTACTCACTTTCATTATTATGTGATTGACAGATAGCGTACAGGTGAAACTACTAGCCACAGAAGACTGAAATTTAACACGGAGTCTCCTTAAGGAATGTAGAGAAGCACTTAGAGAGATATTCTGCTACTATAGCCCACTAAAACAAACTCGCAGGCAAAGCTAGTAAAATAATATCATTTTAAACTATATTTAATCTATAATATGTATTTAATGTGTCACAAAACCAAAACACACTAGTCACGATGAAAACAATGGTATTAAAATTTGTCGAAATAGCCGTCGTAATTCGATTTAGTCGACACTTCCTGTGCATTGTCGATCGTCTCCCGCTACGAAACGCGCAGGCGCATGTTCATAGATTGTTGTTATAGAACTGATTATTTTATTAAAACATAAATCATATAATTTTTCCCATATAACCGCCAGGCAGAGAGAACCTAGTGTTAAGACTCTCTGTTCTTCACTTTTCGTTTGAAATCGAGATAAATGATTTGGAATGATGGAACTCAATGCCACGCTTTGTGTCAAGCGAGGAAGTTAATATAATTTTATTATAATAAGTTCCCCGAATGGGATTTGAACCTTGTTGGTTCAATGTTAACTAACTAATAAATTATATTATATATAGTTACCTATATATCTTTTAACTGTCATTCTTCTTCGATGGATATGACAATTTAAAAATTGACTGACGAATGTCGCCCTGGTCTACAAATGAAACTGCTGTTTTCAGCACGTCGAGTTCATTAAGTGTAAATTAATAAACAAATTTTAAGCAATCAATTTATTAAAAAAGGTTTCATTTAATGTTAGCTGTATCCCGCGATTTTGTTTGCATCGACTACTTTTGGTACTCACCTACATTCCAAGGAGCCAATAGCTTCGCCACATAGTTACGCAAATGTTTTATATATAAAGCTATATTAAGAAATAAAATATAAAAAAATTGTAAATCAAAATTACAGGACAAAGCGCGAGTTCCGCCACTCAGCACGCAATGCCTCAATCCAGCGGAAAGTGGGGAACGAAGTGTCTTAACACTAGGTTCTCAGGTTCCATCTGTATGTCCTGGATACAGGGTGAAGCTAAAAATATTTATATTAACAAATCAACATGTAAATATCTGTCAAATTATCACATCTACCACACCATAATCTATGGTATAAAATTAAAATTGTCTACACAGCGGGATGTGGGTGTCAGTGTGACGTACGCGCACTATGATTTGCGCGCTCCAGCGACCAAATGATTGATAATCTCTATAAAGAACTGTGTAATAAACGGAATTTTGTTAATTTAACGCTTTTAACACATTGTTGGAATGTAGTTGTAATTGTAGAGTCATTTGGGCTAATTTTGATTGTTTAGCTTCACGCTTTATTCAGCATAATAGAGTCAAATATCCTCAGATCTCCGCTTTCTGTCTAATTTCGAGACATTATGCGTTGAATGATGGAACACAACACCGCGTTTACTCTTACTTTTTTAACACTTTCCCACTTTTTTGTACATGGCAAAGTAGCTAGTGGCAAAGACGTCTGTCGTGGCGCAGAGGCACAAACGTGCGACTGACTGTAAACGCAACATGTTGTGGGTTCGATTCCCACTCCAGGAAATGGAATTTTTCATTTCTTGGGTTCAGTAACAAAGCAAAGCGCAGCGTTAAGTTCCACAACTCAGCACGCGATGCCTCAACTCGGCGGAAAGCTATGTACGTTAAACAAAATAGTTAGAGAGAACACTAGTGTCTAAGAATCCATCCTCCACGCATCTCACGAAATCAAGATATTGAGTGTTGAGTGACAGGATTCAATGTATTATCAAAGTGAAGTAACAATAATTTAAATATAATCATTTCAATTAACAGATGCCTCAATTCGACGGAAAGTGGGAAACGGAATTGTTGAAAGAGAATGGAGTGTCTTAACACTAGGTTCTCTGGTTCACTCTGCCTACCCTGCTATATGCGGGATACAGCGTGAAGTCAAAAAAAAAATTAACAGTATCCTGCCATATTCAAAAAAGCTGAAAGCTATAAAATATGAATCAATAATGTATCAAATATTCTATCAAATTTGAAATCACCTGTACCTCTTTAAAATCTTATTATATACTCTTTTCTTTTTTTTTTAACTTCACGCTGTATCCCGCACATAGCAGGGTAGGCAGAGGGAACCTGAGAACCTAGTGTTAAGACACTCCGGTTTCTTTCAACAATTCCGTTCCCCCGTTTTCCGCCGAATTGAGGCATTGCATGCTGAATGGCGGAACTCAATGCCGCGCTTTGCCTTACTATCAAACCAAACAACCAGATAATACTAAGCTTTACATTTCTTGGAGTGGGAATCGAACCCACAACCTGTCACGCTTACAGTCGCACGCTTGTGCCTCTGCGCCGCGACAGGCTTCACTATTATATACTCTTACAATCCAAACTTAAATAATAACGTATCAATTCCCCTTCCTCTCCATTGATAGAATTGTATTAGCTATATCGGTCAATGAAATAAAATCCTACAAAGATAGTCTTCCGAGAACGGCACTATCAGTCGAAAGCGACTAAAGCGTGAAGTCGTAACATATAATAATGAAACATTATGTATTCGAGCCCACGTGCCGCGTATAATGACAAAATGCACCGCGTAAATAAAACAAAACATATTTTGTATGGATTTTATAAGCGTTCGGCGTCTCTGACAATTGTTTGAGATTTAATGTGCGGTCTGAATGAAGTGTTCAAAGGGTATTGAAAGTTAGGGTCGTCAGTTCATGTCTTGATGTAAACATCTATTGGCGCCTTGGTAGTAAAATTGACTGGTTTGCCGTCACGCCAAACGGCATGGCGCATTGATGCCGCGATTATTCAGGTCTTTGGTACTTTATGTGTATAAGCTCGGTACTATTTTTATTTTATTAACGAAATTTCACTCTTCATCCATTTCTTTACTCTATATGTTTTCTTTGTTAACTTCACCCTGTATCCCGCATACAGCAGGGTAGGCAGAGGGAACCTGAGAACCTAGTGTTAAGACACTCCTCCCGTTCTCTTACAACAATTCCGTTCCCCACTTTCCAACGAATTGAGGCATTGCGTGATGAGTGGCGGAACTCAACGTAGCGCTTTGCCTTGTAACGAAACCCAGGAAATGAAAATACTAACATTTCCTAAAGTAGGAATCGCACCCACAACCTGTCGCGTTTGCAATCGCATGCTTGTGCCTCTGCGCCACGACAAGTGTTATATCATTTTTACTAATTTTTATTTACTATAAGTTTTTTTAATGTCTTGACTGTATCATAATGTCAGGCGTCACGTGACGGTCTCTTTTAGGTATACTGAATTGATAATTCAATTCTTTAATTATGGTAATTCGAACGTGGTACAGATATAGTACGAAAGTATATATAAGATGTCAAAATGATACTATAGTGGCTCAGTTGAAAAATGTATGTAGTAGTGGTTTCAATTCCCAGTCGTGAAAATATTTATATATAATATTTTTTAGCTTTTCTCCAAAAAAATAATAAACTAAATACAATGTTAGGTTCAACTAATCAACGCCTCTATAATCATACATACATAGCTTCCCGCTGTATTCTACATATAGCAGGATAGGCAGAGGGAATCTAGTGTTAAGACATTTCTTTCCCCCTTTCCGCCGAATTGAGGCATTGCGTGCTGAGTGGCGGAACTCGACACCGCGCTTTGCCTTGTTACCAAACCCAGGAAATGAAAAATTCCCTTTCCTGGAGTGAGAATCAAATCCACAACCTACTAGCACGCTTGTGCCTCTGCGCCACGACAGGCCTCTATAATTACCTTATGGTAAAAAGAGTGACATATCACCAACTTTAGTAGTAGTTGGTGTAATTGGTGTCATATCACCAACTTTTCTATTACCACCTGCAAAGCGTGAAATTAAAAATAATATAAAGTAAAAAACGCAATTACGTTAAACAATTATATTCCCATCAAAATAAGTGAATACAGATAAAAAATTGTTTTCAATGGCGACCATATAATTAGAGATGACCTAAAATTTTATCAATTACCACGATCACATAATGAGAAGCGAATAAATAGTATTATGGGATAATTACAGGAATTACGCTATTACGCCAGTCGTGGCGCAGATGCACAAGCGTGCAGTTGTAAACGCGACAGGTTATAGGTTCGATTCCCATTACAGGAAATGTAAAAGTTTAGTATTTTAATTTCCTGGGCTTGACAACGAGGCAAAGCGTGGCGTTGAGTTTCACCACTCAGCACGCAATGCCTGAATTCGGCGGAAAGTGGAGAACGGAGTGTCTTAACACTAGGTTCTCAGGTTCCCTCTACCTTCCCTGCTATATACTGCTAATATACAATCATACGATTATAAAATCTGTCAACTACTATGCTACTGATTTCGTTAATATTAAAAAAACTATCTGCCTCTTCTCTCATATTTGTATTTGAAATATTTCTTTCTACTTTTCTTCTGAATAAATATACTATCTAAACAAAACCGTTTATTTTTGATATCCCCAAGGAAGAAAAAAATTACATACTCGTACTCACCCTGATAACATGTAAAAACATTATCAAAATCAGCTCAACCTTTAAACTGCAAAGTTATCCAGAAACGTTTGTAGTTAAGCAAGCCATATATAGCCAGTGTTATTAACACCCTAATTGACTAACGCAATGTGTGGCGAGTGGACAGCGGACAGCGGACAGTAGACACAGAGGGAGCATCTTCTCATAATGTCCTTTTAGCTTCGAAAGATTAGTATGGAAACAGTTCTTTATGTGTTTTCTTGCATTTATCCGCGAATTCTTCATTTTCCACTGGAAATTGCATTACATGTCGAGTGGCGGAACTCAACGCTGTGATTTTTCTAGCTAGCTAGCTAGCTAGAGCGGGTGCAATTTAGTCTCACTACAGTCAAAATTATTATCGAAGTTTATTGATAAAATAAAATGGTCTAGTACAAAACCAATATAGTCTGTTATTTTTTTTAACTATATGATTTTTATTACTACACTTATAGTAATTAAGATTATCTTTGAGGAATATATAAAAATACTTTCATTTTTCCAATTTGAAGTCATCATGGAGCAGTGGAACACTATAAGCATGATTGGTTAAGGGTTCGAACGCCACTAAGTTAAAGCATGAAGCTGCTTCATATGAAAAATTCCATTTAAGCCTGGTACTTACATATATAGTATTTATTTTGTAAAGTGGGGAAAGGATTTTGGTCGTTTGTAACCAATGTTATATTGTAGGGAATGGAAATGTTGCAAGAAAACAGAGTGTCTTAACACTAGGTTCTCAGGTTCCCTCTGCCCACCCTGCTATATGCGGAATACAGCGTGAAGCAAAAAGGAAAAAAAATAACATATAGTTTCAAATTTTAACGATGACTAACATAATGTATTGACCCTACTTTAACTCGAGTTTAACTACGTGGTATTGCCTGTATATAAAATCTATATTTATTCTTCTTTTTTTTTTTAACTTCACGCGGTATCCCGCATATGCAGGGTAGGCAGAGGGAACCAGAGAACCTAGTGTTAAGACATTCTATTCTCTTTCAACAATTCCGTTCCCCACTTTCCGCCGAATCTATATTTTCTTACAAATATTATTTTCTCTATAAGAAAAGCCGTTTCCACCCACAAAAAAGGTCACGCTTGAAAAAATAGTTAGTGCATTTAGCAGTAGATGGGCCTATCTGTTGACACATCGCCCTCACCCCATTCTTCTCCTTTACTGCCTTTTAACTGGCTGTTTCGTACCAAAGTTCCTGAAAGGTTACGTATGAGTATGTGTGGATAGTTATGCGATTTTTTCAAATAAATCTATGAACTTTGTTGTGTTTTTCTCTTTTGCTTTTATTATTTTAAATGAGAATATATTGTTATACTGACACGTCAGTCCGATTACCATTGACTTATCTTTGTGATAGAGAAAAATTGTTTTTGTGTAACTCAACACCGCGCTCCTCATAATCAAATTGTTTAATATTACCTTTTCTGCGTATTAATCGTAAAGTTAAATTTTCTTATTAATGAAAATTGGAACCTAGAAACTTATTGTGAAGTTAAATACATCAAAACTGTTTACAATTTTCTGCAATATCCAAGATGCTTGAGTCATATATCAGTTCGCCTTTTACACTAATAATTGACATTATTACTAAAGAAGTCACTATTTGAGGTTTTTATTGGTTGTAGATTCGATTCTCACTCGACGGAATAATAAAACAAAGTACGGGGTTAAGTTCCTCTACTCAAGACGAAAGACAAAAAATGGTGAATAGTGTCTTAACAGTAATTTCTATTTGACTACCTCACTGGACTGGAAACAGAGAAGCTGACAAAAAATCAAAACATTTCCTTCAAATTCCCACACACACCATCACAAAGGTAATCCACTAAATTGTTTCCGCCTTATCACTACTAAATCGTTTAGTCTTTGAAAAAACTTCGACCCTCACAGATCAAGTGATCACAAGATTACATGTCAACGGTCAATAGCTGACCCTAAATGTTACTTAGGTATACTTGTTGATGACGTGTTAAATGATAAGGAGGTGATGACTCTAGGAAACGTATTAGGATAATATTGCTCAGTTTGGTCTTCGTAGATGGTTTTCCTTCTATCATTTGGGTGTGCTATGTAAGCAGGCTTATGCCAAATTTTGTTACTTTTTTGTTTTTTGGCCATTTCGTGTAGTTAAATAGAATCTGCTGATATCATAGTATGAAGTATTTAGCTTTCAGTCTGATTTGTAACAGAGAATCATAATTGTTTAATTATGGTATAGATGGCCATAAAATTTTAACTTACAACAAAATTATTATATTTATTTGTATTTGAATTGTTATTATTTGTAATTTATTCGTAATTTTAATGACAGCAATCTTGATGTTCTGGTTGATAAGTAATGACTTAAAAACATTAAACCACAAATTCAAGTACCAAAAGTCAATACACCAATAAGTTAACTGACCAAAGTAAATTTCAGTAATTTGACTGACCAAAATAAATTTTATTAGTGACTGACAGTCAAAAAAGGCTCTACATCACCAGGACTCCCTAATGTCATCCTTATTGGCAAATCAAAAGAAACAAACGGATAACAGATATTAATGTGGGAGGACAAGGAAATAGGGCGTCTACAAGCGTCCGACGTCACCGCCCTTCCTTCCTCTGACATCTCACATTATGGTACTTAGATAGTTTTACGTGGTTTCTTATTTATTTATATCTGTTTTGGTACAGTTTGAAAAGATAGAGATTTTGTAAATATGTCAAAATATGCTAAATTGCTTTTTGATTAGTTTTTCAGCCTAGCTCTTATAACAATTAATAAATGTGGACGTAGTTGTAACAATATTAATAGTTCCTAAAGAAATACATACATATGTATTTAAATGTTTACATTTTTAACTTTATTAGAAAATAATACTAATATTTTTCAGAAACTATGTCGCTATGACAATGTTCTTGTCCCCAGTTTAAATGGATATTATGACAAAAAGATTAAAAGATGGAGAAACATATCACTTATCTTTTATGATTGTATTTTTCAGGTACTGGATAGATAAAAAGAGATGCCAGTTAAAATTTCAATTTTTTATACTCATCTATGCTTGTTATGTACTCTAGGTTTGGTAACAAGGCAAAGCACGGCGTTTTATTCCGCTACTCAGCATGCAATGCCTCAATTCAGCGGAAAATGAGGGACGGAGTGGTTCTCAGGTTCCCTCTGCCTACCCTGCTATTTGCGGGATACAGCGTAAAGCTAAACACAAAACAAAAATAAAAATTATTTAAAAAAATATATAAATAAATATAGTCATCATTCAGTGGGAATCGAACCCAGAACCAATGCTGTTCTCATTTACATTCTCTACGTATTATAAATACATCATTGAAAATATAAGGGTTAAAATTAAGAGGAAAACATGGGAGTGTATGAGGAAATAGGACGTCTACATATGTCCGAACGAAACGCCCTTCTTTCCTGACTTTGTAACAACAGCCTGTATGAGATAACTTATCTATTATGTGTTATGACACTATTGGCACAGTGGTAAATTGTTTAACTGATTATGATGAATGTAGATTCATTTTATGAGGGTTTATTTATAGGTATAGGTGCACACCTTTTTCCCTCATAGCATGAAAGTCAGAGGGAATCTAGTGTCAAGATGTTCTGTTCGTTAGTGGCGGAACTCAACACCGTATCTTGTTTTACGTTTAAATAATTTAGTTTCGTTCTTGTGAGTAAAGACAACCAATCGTGGTTATTTGAATTATATGCTAATCTATATATCAAAATGATATGTCTGAAATCGACTCGACAATAATATTCACTTCATCTATAATATTACAACTAAGCCAACAAAACTAGCTTCAGAGAAATTTCTCGTCTAAAACAATACTACCTTCATCTAAATATACATACATAGATGTTCATATTTAGCACTACATCGCACAGCGCCCAAATCTCGTAAGACAAATTGCGGCGTTGAGTTACGTCATTCGATACGCATTGTTTTTTTTGGACAGAAAATGAAAAACGGAGTTCTTTGACACTGAATTCTCTCCGTATATCTTGCTATGTGGTAAAATATAATTATTGAATGGAAATCGACTCTACAATAGCTACTTAGATATCTTTAGCTTAACACTTTTTTATTTTTCGTGAGGAAACCCATAGGGTACCAGCCCGATTGGGAACTCGAACAGGCTATGTGAAGCTTAGTTTACAAGGTGGATAGCTATAGCACTCAGCCAATATAGCTGACTTTGAGAATTTCATCATCTAAAACAATACTATCTTCATCTACATACATACATGCATATATAGATATTCATATTTATCACGCTACGTCACACATCGCACAAGTCTCTTGAAGCTGCACGACTAATCGAATTTTCGGTTCTAAGTTATTCTATTTGTACCGTAACGTCGTTTATAAGAGACGGTTTGGAAATATTTTATATATAATAAAATGTCAAGAATTTTAAAAACTGGTTATGATAAAGTAATTTTTATTTTTTAAAGTATATGTACAGTTATGTTTTTTCTAATATATGGTAAATTGAGAAAAGTAGAGAGATATAGTTTTTTTTTACCACGTATAGTACCACCATAGTACCACGTGATGGTAAGTGGTTACCTTCACATTTACAACACCAGAGATGTTGCGTTGCGTTGCGTTGCCAACCTAGAGCAAATAGATGGAAGGGGGGTACAATGTAGTAGTCCGCTATCAGAACCACCACATTTTGAGGAAAGGATGGGTGGGAAAGGGGAAAACCTGGCTTGCAAGCTGGCTGGCTGGCTTAGTGCACCAATTCGCTCTCCATTTTATGTAAGATGGTTATTCATTAACTCTCTAAACTCTCTGCCTTTATCACAAAATTAGGGAAAATGGCTGAATAAACTATGTAAACATATTAAATATAACAATATTTTAAAAATAACTAATAATAAATAAACATACTACTTTTTTTAAAGAAAATACATAATTTTAATTTACAATATATATTATATCATATATATAGGTATCATGTCCAATTCAAATAATAACTTAGTTACCTAAATAAGTTGTCCTCAAATCAATCAATATGGTTTCGGTGTCGGGATAATTATACTTTTCAAATTTTCATTTTTCACAAAACTCAGATCTAATACCGTTATTTTAAAAGGAAAAAAAAAGAACTGAATCCCTTTCTATGAAAACTTTGTAGAAAGACGAGTACAAAAACTGGCAGACATGGACAAGAAAAGCAGAAAACTAATATTTTTATAATAATTGCATCAGAAATACATGAAATTAATAAAATAATCACTGCTCATACTACCTTAGATACAATGTTAGCACGTTGCCAAGGTAACATATATTTTTACTTTTTCCTTATTTTTTTTTTTAACTTCACGCTGTATCCCACATATAGCAGGGTAGGCAGAGAGAACCTGAGAACCTAGTGTTAAGACACTCCGTTCTCTTACAAGTTACTAGTTACATAATACCACAAAATTAAAAGAAAAATCATTTCTAACTGAAAAGACATTTTCAAAGTCTTACACTGTAAAAGACGCTATCTGCAAACATACCAAACAAGACATACCTAACACACAGGGCAAGTTACCTGAAATTCCAATCCTGTAAGCCGGGATTTGTATGACCGATCTCACAACAAACTTTCACGATTACAATGGAGTTAAAATTTGCAAGTGTTACATTAAATTATAAGGAATTTTCATTCAACAATTCATAAAAATAAGTACAATTTGATCAGCCTAACTACTAAAAAACTCCATAGAAAACTAATTTAAAGTTAGTTTAGTATTTCGACGCAATTTTCGCATAGTGAGACAGCGGGCGACTTAAGTACGATTGGTTGTGGGTTCGATTCCCACTCGAAGAATTGTTTGTACTTAATATAGTAATATTTACATTTTGCCGCTCTAATAAAAAAAAACATGTTGTTCGCTCCGCTCGGTCACTTAGTAAGCCATGTCTTGAATCCGATCGGAAAGCGAAGAATGGAGTGTCTTAACTCTCTCTCTCTCTAGTAATATTAAGTTATATTAAGTAATATTAAATATTATTAATTATAATAAGTAATAATTATATATTAGGCAGGCAACTAAAATACTGAATTCTCTTGGGAAAACATAATATCTTATTTCCTAAGCTTAGTTAAGTGATATGAAAATATAGTGAAAGTTGACAAAAGTTACGGACCACGTGTCCGTAGTGATCAGACTAAATTTATAAAAAAAAACCACTAGATTCTCTTTTACTACCCTGCCATGCCGGATAAAGCGTGAAGGTGATTTTTTTAAATAAATGTAATTTGTAGCAATTTAGCCTTTATACTAAAAAAATGTACTAAACTACTAAAAATATTTAAAACGCTAGAATTTCGAAATTATCTTGGCGTAGTTAGATAGAATGTGATTGTAAACACATTTGGTTGAGGATTCGATTTCCACACGGGGTAAAAATTATATTATAATTATTATTTCGCCGCTCTAATTAAACAAAACGCAACGTTATGCTCCGCCATTTAACACGCAATTTAAACGAATTCAGACAGAAATTGGAAACGGAGTGTCTTAACACTATTTCCTCGCTGAGTGCCCTTTTTCTTTTGATAAAGCGTATAACTATACACACAACCAAATACCGGAACCCCTCACCGTAACATACATATAAAGGTTAGAAGGACAGCAGTGACGTAGATATCGATAGTCCATTCGCTGGCAGACACGCCGATAAAAAGATTACACGTTTGCGTACGAATTGTGCGTGACGTGAATAATAATGCGTTCTCCCCTTTCGATGGCACTAATAGATTTTAATCGTCCACCACCGACAGCAGGATTCGACTTTTATATATATGTAAATTGTAACCTACATATACTCGTAGATGCCTCCTACGTATAATATTGTAACTGCATTTTACCAATTTCACAGTAAGGTTCGACGAAGATTTGTGTTGTGTCTTCATTTTTCTTGCAGATACACTTTTTTTCGTTTGTTTGTAGTGCGATCCTAGTGTCAAGACACTCCTTATTCCTCTTTCTATGCAAATGCAAATATTGTTTTTATTATTTTTTTTATAACTTCACGCTGTATCCCGCATATAGCAGGGTAGGCAGAGGGAACCAGAGAACCTAGTGTTAAGACACTCCATTCTCTTTCAACAATTTTGTTGTTTTGTTTGCAAATATTGTGTAACTTTAAATTAATTGTTTATCCTCGTGTACCTTTGTCAATTTATGCGAGACGACATTATGAAAATTATGCATCCCTTGAAGTACATATAAATACGCCAATGAAGTAGGAACGCTGATTTGTTGATTAGAGTAATAATCTAATTTGAGGTTCATTGGAATAGCGTCTGAATGTGTATGCGGTTGGTTGTGGGTTTGATCTCGGAAAGGGGAATGGTCATATTTTTTATTTCTTTTCTCCACTTTAATAAGATAAGTTGAGTTCCGCCACTCAAAACTCAACATCTCGAATTCGGGTGAAAAGTGGACAAAGGAGTATCGCTAGGTTCTCTTACATGGTATGCGGGATAAAGCGGTTGGTGTCTGAATGCTTTTTGCTAAACAAATTGAATTTTTATATATTATAGTATATATAAAAATTTTATAGTTTTTACAATAGTGTTTTTGATAATCAGATTTCATTTGAAATTTCACTATAATTTCCCCTGAATCATTCCCCCGAGTGAGATTCGAACCCAAAACCAATTGGATACATTCAAACGCTGCTTCATTACGTTATATTATTCTATTTTCAGTCATATTTGATAACTACATATAATGTACACTCACTGATATATTGTGCGTCACTTTTAACCATAATTTTTTCCATTATAAGAATGCTCTATTGATATTTTTCCATTACAAAAAAAAAATAAAACTCTACATTTCCCATACATACTAAAAACGAAATCAACCACACACACATAAAAACCCTTGCCATTCCCAAAAAACACACACAGCTTATCGCAAGTGGTAGAGATTTGAATATTTTTATCTAGTTGTTTTAAAATATTAATGGCATTTGGAGCATTAAGAGAATTATGGACACCCTTGTTTTTGTTCAACGAATTTGCATCTTTGAGGGTAGTGGGAATATACTGGTAGTGTTTGCATGCGGACGGATCAAAGAGATGCATTATAGCAATGTATTCGTTAACACGTAAATAAATAACGAGTAACATTGTTTTGGTAGAGTCGATAGAGTCGCGTCTCTATACTGTTGGTGACTTATTACTATTTTTTTTTAAGTTTTTCTTAATTATTATGAAAATTTTAATGTGGTGGTTCCGATAGCGGACTACTACATTATCCTCCCTTTCCATCTGTATCCTCTAGGTTGGCAACGCATCTAGTACATCTCTTGTGTTGTAGATGTTCATGGGCGAAGGTAACCACTTACCATCAGGCGGCCCTTCTGCTTGTTTGCCATCCGGTATCCATAAAAAAAAAAAAAAAATCCAAGAGCCAAAACACTCTGTTCTACACTTTGGTTTCAAAAAATTCTTAATCATTAAGACAATGTTAATTTCGACATATATTGTCCATGTTGTAAGTACAGCAAATTAACTTTGTTTTACTAGAGAAAATTTAAATATAGTCATCACCCAAAGCAGAGTTTAAACTATATCGTGCCGCAATAACTATACGATAAATATGCAAATGTATAGTATAAATTAATATTATCTTTTTACTAAAATTATTAACAATTATACATACAGCTAGAAACAAGCATAGATCTTATCAGCGGATCTACGTACACTGGTACAAGTGCCGAAGCACTACTTTACAGAAAACCATTTAAAGGTTCCTAAGATTAGTTTCGTCATTATTCTAGGGAATCATTACTTAAAGCTTTAATTTACTGCAAATAGTGAAAAAACCACAGAAATATAAATAAAATCTTTTAAATGATTTTCTTGTAAAGTTATATTATTGCACTTATACCAGTATACACAGGACTCATTATTACAACACATTTTCAAAAATTACACAACGCATCTTTATTTTAGCTTCACACAGTACCCCCCAATGACATTTTCGGCAGAGGGAACCAGAGAACCCAGTGTTAAGACACTCCGTTCTCTTTTAACATTTCCATTCCAATATAACATTGATTACAAAACAGGACTGCGCAAATGAAAGCTGTACAAGACGCTTGGTTAAAAGATCAATAAAGTGATATAGGGACAATATATCTAGCGATAGTGGATGTCTGCCCATAATATTCTTTGGGGTGCATCTCATTTGGCTTAAGAACCTGCCTTTGTCAACAAACTTGGGGAAGGAAAAATCAATAGCCACAACGGCAGGCCTCGATCACGGCTCGCTTGTTTAACGTAACTCGTGTCTCAATTTAAATATTTTGCAAATTTTTAACAAATTATTTTAATTGTTATGATTTTTCAATAAATCAGGGCTGAATGATAAAAAATTGACTCTCTGTTATAGAAAGACTTGACTCTCCAAAAAAACGGAAATTGACTTCAAGAGAAATACACAAAAAAGTGAAATTATTACGAATTACTCATAAAGTACCCGTCAGATCTTAAATTGACTTAAATGAGACTACATCAAAAGCACTACCATATATAAAAAAGAATCATCCAAATTAGGTAATCCAGTCAAAAGTTACGCGTAATAACATAGCAATTACATAACGTTACAGCATAACAATAACATAAGCAATTACAGTCGAATCGAGGACCTTTTCCTTTTCTAAAGTCGGTTAAAAAAATAGTCAAAGGAAATCTAGTGTTAAGAAACTCTGTTGACCACTTTCCGCCCGAATTCACGACATTGCGTTTTAAGTAGCGGAACTTAACACCGCGTTTTCTCTTACCATACAGAAAAAATGACATAATTAAAATATATCCCTGTATCCCGCATGTAGCAGGGTAGGCAGAGAGAACCTGGTGTTAAGACACTCCGTTCCCCACTTTCCGCTGAATTTAAATGTTCCCCAAATGGGAATCGAACCCACAACCATTCTCATTTACAGACAGACACTATCCCTCACTTACAAGCTAATTATAAGTACAATAATTTCTTATAAAACTCCATTTTACGTAAACATGCGGTCGTCATGTTAACACTATATATAGAGAAGTAAAGGTCACAACGATATTTGAAAATAAAACACAAAAGCGTCCCTAACAGGATTCCAACACGAGCAGAGGAAATAACTACGTTTTTCTATACATATAAAGTTTTTTATCAAAACCTAAAGAAATGCAGGCAAAAATGTTGAGTAAGAAGTAAAAATTTTGTTTAAATAAGTATTGCATTTAACTTTTGTTAATTTAATTAAGTTTTTTGTGGAGAGTGTTGAACTCTAAACATAATGGTTGTGGGTTCGATTCCCGCTTGGAGGAATAATTATTAAAAAAAACAGCTTCACGCTCTATCCCACATATCAGGGTAGTCAGTGTGAACCTATTCAAGACATTCCGTTCGTCACTTTTTTATGAATAACGGATGGCAAACGAGTAGAAGGACCACCTGATGGTAAGTGGTTACTTTCGCCCATCGACATCTACAACACCAGAGATGTGGTAGATGCGTTGCTGACCTAGAGGATACAGATGGAAGGGGGGAACAATGTAGTAGTCCGCTATCGGAACCACCACGGCTTGCATGCCATCGAACCGGAACACATCATTAGATATTTTGCGGTTCGTCTTTGACATGATAGTGGTCGCGAGCCAGACGGAGGACGAACCTTCTACCACCGAACTACTGGGATACACGCCTACCTGCGCCTACGACGCTACCCAGACGTAGAGGGGAATTGTATTAAAACCACGTCAGCTCACAAGTTAATGTCTTAACACTAGGTTCTCTGATTAATATGCAATGTGTGACGTGACGTCTTTTCGTGACGTTATTTCTATTTTCATACTTAGCCACATTGACATCTTACTTTTTTTTAATTAACTTGATACATATCTTGTGGAATTCGAACCCGCGATCATATCATATCAAAAGCTCACATTTTTTATAAGTCCCTTAATTAAAAACCTTATACGTTTAAATTTTTATATCTTATTTATTATGACCACACTATTATGGGCAAAATTGCAGTTTTTATGGCACATGTGAAATTAATTAATTACCCTGCAGTCTAGAATATTTAAGTGGTAACATTAAAAAAATATGATCAAGGTATATATTGGTATAATACGCTTACTTTACTGTGCGACTGACAGATAACATGATGGCAAAACTACTGGCCATAGATAACTGAAACTTGGTATATTGACTTGGAAAGTATAGGGAAGCTGAAAAAAGTTTTCTCGAAATTACTTGTAAAATGCCAAAAAAACATGTGTTAGGTTAACTTAACTTCACGCTGTATCCCGCATATAGCGGGGTAGGCAGAGGAAACCAGGGAACCGTCGTGTTAAGACGCTCCATTCTCTTTCAACAATCGCGTTCCCCACTTTCCACCGAGTTGAGGCATTGCGCTTGTTTTCACTCAACTTTTTTGCACTCAACGCCGCGCTTTGCCTTATTACCAAACCTAAGAAACTAAATTATGCATTTCCTGAAGTGGGAATCGAACCTACAACCTGTCGTGTTTACAGTCGCACGCTTGTGCCTCCACGCCACCATTTCACCATTTAATAGAACTAAGACAGTGAGAATTTGAGAGAGTGGAGAACGTAGTGTCTTGACATTAGATTCCCTCTTCCATACAATAAAAAGCTTGAAGCTGCAAAAAATTAAAATAATAAAGGAAAATCTCAACAAGTAGGCACTAAGTGGAACAAGCAACAATCATATTATAATTATATGTATCTCATTGATATGTGTATACAATAAACGATTAAGTTTTTTTTTTTATTGATAACGGACGGCAAACGAGCAGAAGGACCACCTGATGGTAAGTGGTTACCTTCGCCCATAGACATCTACAACACCAGAGATGTTGTAGATGCGTTGCCAACCTAGAGGATACTGATGGAAGGGGGGACAATGTAGTAGTCCACTATCAGAACCACCACATTTTGGGGAAAGGATGGGTGGGAAAGGGGAAAATCTGGCTTACATGCCATCGAACCGGAACACATCATTAGATATTTGGCGGTTCGTCTTTGACATGATAGTGGTCGCGAGCCAGACGGAGGACGAACCTCCTACCACCTAACAAAAGTGACAATTTGACATAAATCTTGTACATATTTACATAAAACGTTTAAATTATTATTAATGGAAGAGGTAAATAATGATTCAATACATAACTAATAAAAAAGTAGCTTCTCACTTTATCCTATTTACATCGCAGGGTAGTCAGAAGGACCTAGTATTAAGTTTTCCACTCTCCGCCCGAATTTAACACATTGCGTGCTAAATGGTGGAACTTAACGCCGCGCTTTTTCTTACCAGAGAAAACCTAGAAATAAAAAAATATATATATAATCATTATTTCAAATGGGAATCGAACCTACAATCAATAGTGTTTATAGTTAGACGCTGTTCCACTGCGCCGCGATAACATGAATATTAAGAATGACGGATACCGTCGTGGCGCAGTGGCAGAACATCTGGCGTGACGTGAGTGGTTATAGAATCGATTCCAGCTTCACACTTTATGCCGCATAGCAGAGAAATCAGAAAGAACCTAGTCAAGGTACTCCATTCACCGCTATTCGCCCTATTTCAAAATATGTTAAGAGGCGAAACTTAACGCCGCGCGCTCCTATACTCAATTGAAGGAATAATTATACTTAAATTATTGTACTTTCTCGGTGTAGTAACACAAAGCACGGCGTTAAGCTCTGCCAATCACCACACAATGTTCTCTCTACCCTGCTATAAACAAAAAAAAGTTATATTACCAAGATTTTTCATTAGAAAACGTGTCTAACGGAACGCTAGCCGAATTTAAATCGGACTTGCTTTATTACGTCGATATGTAAATTTTGTACAGCGTCACTACCCTTATAAAGGCCCTGTTTGAATTGAAAATTTAGGCGAACGAGAGAAAGCTCCATTCAGGCAGTACCGCCACGTCTTTCAGGCAACTCGCTGCGTCCGTTGCTATATCCAAACAAAATATCCATGCAATTGTTAAATTACAATCAAAATCGGTACAGTTTTGGGTGGTTGGTTAACTATGTCGTGTCACGTGGTACGGTGATCTGTCAAAATGCGACAGAGATAGCGAATAAGGATCGCGTGTAAGGTAAGTAAACAGTACTGGCCGTCATGTGGCGCTTTGATCTGACATACGTTTGTTGTTTGTATGTGTAGTTGTTATGTGGGTAGCGGATTCGATTTCCTTTTAAGATTAATATTTTTTTTATGTATACTAGTGTCCCCGTTGACGCGTTAACAACGCGTTGCCTAGCAACGTACCATATATGTTTACTTCATTTTATATAAACATGGATGTCAAACCATGGTGGTGTGTATAACATTTATTTTATTAATTTAATGTTTTTTATGCATTTTTTAAGATGTTATCATTCTGCACTCCTTCGCTATATAAACTATAAGTGTGCCAAGTTTCATGCTCCTTCGTTCGCACAATTTTCGTAAAAATTGGTACAAAGCTTACTTCACGTATTAATATAAAGATACTGTGTGTATTTCTGTTGGTCTTGTGTTGTGGGTAGTAGTTTCGATTTCCTTTTAGCAGCAAGCAGCTCTACACTTTATTCCGTATAGCAGGTCAGAGAGAACCTAGTGCTAAGACAGTCCGTTCTCTTTCAATAATTCCGTATCCGTTTAACACTATGTATTATGTGGCGGAACTTAACGCCGCGCCGAATTTATGTATGAAATGGACTGGATACTGGTAACGCCTGTCGTGGCGCAGAGGCACAAGCGTGCGACTGTAAGCGCGACAGGTTGTGGGTTCGATTCCCACTCAAGGAAATGTAAAATTTAGTACTTCTATTTCTTGAGTTTGGTAACAAGGCAAAGCGCAGCGTTGAGTCCCGCCACTTAACACGCAATGCCTCAATTTGGCGGAAAGTGGGGAATGTTGAAAGGGAATGGTGTGTATCAACACTAGGTTTAGGAAAAAAAGAAATATGAACTGGATTATTATTATTACTCATAATATTACTAATGATACAAAAGTATTCATGATCACTCAAAAGTAAATTAGAGGCAACTGCACAAATTAACTTTGCAACCCTTCTGCAAGTTGAATGTTCGTCTTAATTATATAACGTTGAAATATTCTTAATTTACTTGCGCTTTTCAAATATTTCGGCTTGTTAATTTTCCTTTAACAAATAATATAGGGCAATTTAATAAAGCCTGTCGTGGCGCAGAGGTATAAGCGTGCAATTGTAAACGCGATAGGTTGTGGGTTCGAGTTACACTCCGGGAAATGTAAAAATTTAGTATTTTCATTTCTTGGGTTTGGTAACAAGGCAAAGGCGTTGAGTCCCGCCACTCAGCACGCAAAGCCTCAATCCGGGGTAAAGTAGGAAACGAAAATTTTAAAAGAGAACGGAGTGTCTTAACACTAGCTACTCACTCTGCCTACTCTGCTATATTGGGGATACAGCGTGAAGTTAAAAAAAATGGATTATTCTCAATCATATTCTCACTCATACAAACACAATTCAACAGTCCTTAAAAAAACTTACATACAATTTTTACAAAAGTATATAACACTTAAAATTTCCTTCGAACTTCAATCGATGACCACTCCAACTTAGCATGGAGCCCTCTGGCCTCAGGGCGGCGATTATCATAACAAGGAGCCATTACGCACCTCTACTATAGGCATTGCTTAACAAAATTACTGACAAAACTTACAAAAACTGACTTACACCCATTTCCCATCCACATAAAGTCGAAATTTGCTTAAAATTGAATTTCCCCATAACATTTAGGGTTTATTTCTCTATTGTTACATGGAAAACTAAAATTTGACAGTACAACGCTTCGTTTGTCAAATGCTATCGATTATGTACAGTGAAGTTGGCAGCCTGAGGCTAATTTAGGGAGAATTTAGGTATTTTTCGTCACTAATAAGATAACAAGTGGTTTTAAATTGGAATCTACATAATAATGCGTGGAGGGTACTATAATAAAGTTGTGAGGGTGACTGTCACGAGCTATGGTCGTGTGCAATTACTTTTCAATGTAGCGTTTCTATTAGTTTAATTTTGTTTAAATTAAATAAGCTTCTGAGGCCTGTGAGGCACAAGTGTGTGTAATGCGACAGGTTGTGGGTTCGATTCCCACTTGATGAAAATTTTCTCGCTCTGGTATTAAAGCGTTGCGTTGATTTTCGCCATTTAAAGAAAAAAGGAAACCGATTTCACATAAAATGCACTAAAAATAAAATTACCCATAACCTATCGCTTTTATTATTGCACGCTTGTCACGACAGGCATTAAGGTACTGACTCTAAAATTAGCGTTTAACCCATTTGGCTCTCTATCTTTATTGTTACTTTGCCAAGTGCATACTATTGATTGATTTTGAAAATATTTTAATTCAATTGTTAGCAATACTTCCTTATGTGTCTTATTAGTTATATGTGTGAGACCGTATTTTCATATGTGTTATCGTAACTTTTTTCTGGGTAAGCCAATTTTGATGATTCTTTTTTTATTTTATAGCTAGTACTTCTGATCCCATTTAAATTCAATTAAGGTTTGACGAGTATTTATGAATTATTTATAACAATGTTACTTTATAGTGTTTTACATTCTTCTTTATTGTGTTTTTTTTACATTCACGCTGTATTCGGCACATAGCAGGGTAGTCAGAGGGAACCAGAGAACCTAGTGTTAAGACACTCTGTTCTCTTTTAACATTTCCGTTCCCCACTTTCCACCGAATTGAGGCATTGCGTGCTGAGTGGCGGAACTCAACGCCGCGCTTGCCTTGTTATTTGTAATCGTAATTTTTTGTTTTTTGAATTTTTGATTATCGCATTTTTAAATCTTCCTATGTCTATGTTAATTTTTAAAATATATAAAATGTTTTTTTTTCTTTTCCTTATTCTCTTAGTAAGTCTAAATAAAAATAAACATAAGAAACGAACGCTTCCTTGAATCGCACAATTAACATACAAATAATATTATCACAGAGGGTATGGGTTCGAATCCTACATTTAAATATCAAAATAAATGCTATATATACTGAAATAGATTTCACGCTACATTCTTAGCTGCTGGCAATACTAAAGGGGGGTGACTAGGAGGGTAAATTCTTAGTTTACTAAAGCGAAGGGTAGTCAACTGTGGATGGTATTCCGCCGAGTTTTGTTTAAAAACAACCGACAAACAAACAAAAACGTTTATTCTATCATGGGATATTGATAATTTGTAACGCGCCGCGTCTCTACATGCTAGAGTGCGTGGCTTGTTTTTTTAAACGTCCATCCTTTGGTTCTGTTTTAATAGGAAAAATGTTGCATCAGCTAAATTGTGAGCGAAATTATTAACTGATTTTTAATATAGAAGGTTTTGTTTTTAACTGACTTTTAAGGAGGAAGGAGCTTCTTAATACCATTGTATTTTTATACATACATACATAGCTTTACTCTGTATCCCGCATATAGCAGGGTAGGCAGAGGGAACCTAGTGTTAAAACACTCCGTTCTCCACTTTCCGTCGAATCGAGGAACTCAACGTCGCGCTTTGCATTGTTACCAAACCCAGGAAACAAAAAAATCCATTTCTTAGAGTGGATCGAACCCACAACCAGTCGCGTATACAGTGGCACGCTTGTGCCTCTGTGCCACGACAGTCGTTTATATAAATATTTAGATATATTATAAATATTACATACAAAAAAAAATGTTAATATTTTTATACTGAACATTTAAAAGAAAATCCAAAAAAAAAAAAGTGATTTTTTTACAACAACGCATGAGAAATACTTTATCAAATTAAATTAAATAAATATTACACACACTAACATGTATATGTACACTTTTGTATAAAAAGACAAACACATTGTTAACAGGTCCAATATTAAAAAAAATAAAACATTAAAAAGTAGTTCTAGCAGAGCGTGGTTTCGATCCACGGACCTCTGGGTTATGGGCCCAGCACGCTTCCACTGCGCCACTCTGCTCTATGACGCAATGACGAAATAGTCAGTCATATTAGACACGGTCATAAAAACGCTTAGTCATATTTACTTTATGATGTCATATTGTGATAAAAAATAGTTTCGTGCAAATATAATATTTTTCCTTATAACTTGGTGCGGCGTTGAGTTCCGCCACTTATCACGTAATGTGTTGAATTCGGGCTGTAAGTATCAGAGAGTTTTAACACTACATAGTGTCAAGACACTCCGATAGAGAGGACATTCTCTCTGCCCGCTAATGTAGAATAAAGTGTGAAGTATTTCCCTCTCATATTAAATATGAGAGGGAAATACGATTGTTAAAGAGAACGGAGAGATTATACACTGAGTTTTATCTGAATACTCTGCTATGTATAAAAGCAAAAAAAAATCAAAAAACTTTTTTAGGCCGAGAGAACCTAGTTAAAATAGTCCATTTTCTACTCTCCGCCCGATTACGAAACACTATATATTAAGTAACGGAACTTAACGCGGCGCTGTATCTCACCAGAGCGAAAAAATATTTTAAATATAATCATATTTATTTTCATTCATTATTTTCATTTTCTGGGTCTGGCAACAAGACAAAGCGCGGCGTTGAATTTCGCCACTCAGCACGCAATGCCTCAATCTGAGAGAAAGATCGAACGAAAATGTTAAACGAGAACGGAGTATCTTAACACTAGGACCTCTGGGTCCCTCTGCCTGTCCTGCTATGTGCGGGATACAGCGTGAAGTTGGACAAGAAAAAAAAATAATTCAAGCGGAATCGAACCCACAACTATAACGTTTACCAACGTCTCACATGGACTCCAATTATATATACTTTCTATATAAATCGAATAATACAAAATTCACATCTATAGTAAATTCAACTAAGTTAACAAGTATCGCCTTAGGCTTACCCAATTGTGATTCCCACATACGACTACAGTAGTACTCCATTAAATATTTCATTCATTTGAAGTGCCTTTTTTAAATTTGAAGTTGTTTAACTAAATATGTTCTTGACTTTGTAAAAGGGTTATGGGATTGACTTTTTTTTAGAGCTTTCGACGTATTGTTAACTGGCGGAACTTAACGCCGCACTTTAAAATTAAAAAAATGTAATTATAATCATTTTACATAGCGGGAATCGAACCAAAACTTTAGACTAACTCACTGTGGCACGATGACTTTTTTGTTACTCATAATGGCTTAATATTAGAACTTAGCGATAGAATTTAACCAAAATGTATGACATTTTAGTATTCTGACCAATAGGTCAGAATACTAAAATGATGACTTCGGCATTCAAGGCGCGGGTTTGAGTCATGCTATGTTCATATTTTTTATAAAGTCATACTTTATCCCTCATAGCAGGGTAGTTAAAGAGAATATAGTGTCAATCAACACTCCTTACACTACTTCTTCTTCTTCGTATCAATGAATTAAATGCCTAAATTATAGTTTGCCAGTGCGTAACCACGATGACTGCATCTTCTGTTGCCTCCTTACAGTGTACCACTCGAATTCAAAACATTGCTCGTTAAATAGCAGAACCCGACGCCGCACTTCTTACCAGAGCAGGAAAATGAAAAAAAAATATATAAAATCATTACCCCGAGTTAAAAATTTAATTTAACGAGAACGTATAGCTTATTCGTCAAAGCACTTGGAAGACTTCCAAATAGCACGGGTTCGAACCCTGCTACGTTCAAATTCTCTTTATTTTCTTTTTTTTTTCATTTATTTAAAAGTGGACTTCGGTAGTAAAACTTTATTCCTTCTTTACCCTTACACCAAACTAACTATCCATATAAAATATCGTAAAAATAATAATATATCGTCACCTAATGATACAATTAGCAAGTATGGCATATCATTGCAATAGGGTCGAACACCTCAGGGGCACTGTGGACACCAATCAAATGGTACAAAGACCCCCCGCAGACACCCCGTAACGTTCTTTATGGCGTTAGAATGGTTAATCTGTAGGGGTGACGTTTTATTGCCTTCTACTTATTTGTAAGAAAGCCGATTTGTTCTGATCGCGTTAGTGGAAATAAGTAAATATGTATTATTAAAACAGGCGTCTCTAATATAGGCAGAGAGAAGAGAACGGAGTGTCTTGACACTATGGTGCCTTCACGCTTTTTTCAACTTGGCACACTTATAGTTTATATAGCGAAGGAGTGTACAATGATAATATCTTTTTAAAATAAGGCATAAAAAATATATTAAATGAATAAAATAAATGTTACACACACTACAATGGTTTGACATGTTTTATATAAAGTGACATATACGTCACTACGCAATGCGTTATTAACGCATTTACGGGGACACTTATGTACCTTATTTAAAAATGAAAAAAAAAGCACTGAAATAATAAAAAATATAGTTTTTAAACAATTCACAGGTGAAAGTGAAGCTTCAGTAAAAAACGGAGTGTCTTCACTCTATGTTCTTTCTGCCAACCCTGATGGTAACAAGGAAAAGCATAAAGCTGCTGCGAATTCTTTTCGACATTGCGTGTTAAGTGACGAAACTCAACGCCATACTTAATATTACCAGAGCATATAAATATAAATAATTTTAATATAATCATGCTCCCGAGTGGGAATCGAACCCACAACCAATCGCATTTATAATCAGATGCTATCCCATTGCGCTATGGCTTCATTTAGATCCATTTATTTAAACATTTTTTTTTTAATATACATATATTTTTGACAACAACTCCTAATAATGCAAAAAAATCTCTCTCTGTATAAAATATAATTCTCTATAAAATATAAATATAAATCTCAAAAAATATAACAATAGTGAGGGGACACTCGCGTCATAAACCAAAAATTAAAACTATTCGATACATTACACGAGTACAATAAAACCATTCCGCCATACTAAATACTCTACATTAAGGTGTCGTTAGTCAAATGACGTAGTCGAAGTCAATCCCATCCCTAGTTGAAATAACGGAGAGTGGAATTTTGAACTCTATGTGAGATTTTATAGGAGATATTTTTCTTTGAAACATTTGGTAGTAAAGACGTTTTAAAATATAGAATTAACAATAAAAATCTTTTATGAATGGGGTTGTCATGATGCCCTACTTTGGCAATTTTGCGAATTGTTACTATTTTGTTTGTATTCATAGTATTTGTAGTAGACAAAGAGAATTGTGGGTTCGATTCCCATTTCAGGAAATGGACTTTCTCATTTTCTGGGTTTGGTAACAAGGCAAAACGCGACGTTGAGTTCCGCCACTTAGCAATGCCTCAATTCGGCGGAAAGTGGGGAACGGAGTGTCTTAGTGCTAGGTTCCCTCTGCCTATCTTTCTATATGCGGGATACAGCGTGAAGCTAAAATAAAATTAAGAAAAAAAATATTAGCCGACTTCAAAAAAGGGAAGTGATATTCAATTCATGTATTTTTTTATGTGTTACCACATAAAGTTTTAATGGTTGTAATAATTTTGATCAATGTTTTCTTATATGATAACTAGAGTCTCCGATGGGATCCCATTTATATGTAGTTAAGACAAGTAGTTTTTGAGTTATTCGTAATAATTATACTTTTTAGTGAATTTGCTTTGAAATCATGTTTTTTTTTGTTAAAATCTTGATGAATAATAAGAATGTACTTATACAATCTATATAGAGGTACGTGAAGCAAAAGCTTTGTACCCCCTTTTTACGAAAACTACGCGGACGGAGGAGCATGAAATTTGGCACACTTATAGTTTATACAGAGAAGGAGTGTACAATGCTAATATTTTTTAAAATAATGCAGAAAAAGTATATTAAATTAATAAAATAAATGTTACACACACTACCATGGTTTGATATCCATGTTTATATAAAGTGCTATATAAATTGCTAAAGACACCGCGTTGTTAACGCGTCAACGGGGAAACTAGTAATAATTCACCTAGTTAAAACCACCTTTCGTCCTTAGTCGGTTAATTAATATAAATAATGTTTATAATGCGCTACAAATATATATCATTCATAAAATAATAAGTCGTCGTCTAAAGGGACGCTTAACAAATGATATGTCGCGTTCCTATTGTTATGCTCGTAACTTTTGTTGTTCTGCTTTCTGCCAGCAAACTGATTTTTTTCTTTATTTCTTTATGGCTTAGTGTCTAACTGTAAGCACAATGGTTGTGGGTTCGATTCTCATCCAGGAGAATAAAAGTATTTTAATTTCTATTAGTTTTTTTGTTTCTTATTCTCGCCTATTTATAGAAGCTATATGTTACGATATATTAATGGAAGGAATTGAATTCCATATTTTCTGTAACCATATATGTGTTGTGAAAATATAAATATTACCTCGGATAAGAATCAAACCCGCAACCGTCGTAAAGTTAGAATGCAATTCGTTATATCAATTTGTTTTTATATCTTTTTCTTTTAAATAGTAATTATAACATTAGGGAACATTTAAGACGTGAATGTTTAAACACATTATATTTTTACATATAAAAATGTCTAAAAAGAACTATTGCTATACGATCCAATCTAAAATAATGTATGCTCTACTTTCTGCCAAATTCAATAACAATAAAAAAATTGCGTGTTAAGTGACCAAACTCAACGCTGCATTTCATCTTACCAGCGCGAAGAAATGACTACTACTTTTTTCTTTTTTTTTTTATCTTCACGCTGTATCCCGCATATAGCGGGGTAGGCAGAGGGAACCTGAGAACCTAGTGTTAAGACACTCCGTTCTCTTACAACAATTCCGTTCCCCACTTTCCGCTGAATGGAGGCATTGCGTGCTGAGTGGCGGAACTCAACGCCGCGCTTTGCCTTGTTACCAAACCCAAGAAATGAAACTACTACTTAAAAATAATCATTCAAATGAGAATCGAATCCATAACCCACAAACTGTCCCACCATGGTACAATGGACCCAATAAAATAATAATTAATTAAAAAAAAGACACCCATATTTTATCAAACCATAAATTGTTATACGACAGTATAATAGTTCAGCCTTCATTTATCTTGTGTTTTAATGCTGGCCTGTTGCGTTTTGTTCACCAAACGCTCTTGATACGGATCTGCCACGCGTCCTTTTATATTACTTGTATTGGGTAGTGGGTTCGATTCCAGGGGTGGTAAACTCCCAGGGCAGGCACGTGCACTTCATTATTTTCGCGCCGAAATGTTCCAACATCGTTTTGTTAGGAGATTAGGCGTGATCGACGTATTTAATGGTACTTTAATTTTTGTTATTACTGAGTTGGGTGTTATGTGTATTGCCTAGAATACTTTATTTATAGTAATACTTTTTTCAATTTATGAAATAAACTTAAATTGAAATGTAATTTCTGATTGTAAAAATAGAATATAGATTTTTTTTTTTGGAGTGACTCAATGCCGGACGTTATCTTAACTGAACAGGAAAATAAAATTCATTATATATAAATATTTCGAATTGAATCCACAACCATCAAATGTATGGTCAGATTCTGTTTCACAGCGCCTCGATGGCCTGTTTGCTCCTGAAGTATCAATCTGCATTAAAAAAAATGTTTAATATTTTATTGACATTTTTATATAAAAAAAAATGTAAATTTTATATTTTACTACAAAATTCTTCATAATTATGCCGAAAGGACATAAATTTTTTAGAAGTTGTAACCTATATATTTATTTATTTATTTATTAGAAAGAAAAACAATATACATAATATACATAAAAAAAAACAAAAAAAAAATTGTACATACACCATTTAAGTCTCCACAGAATTATAAAATAAAATTATATGGACATGCAAAAAAAAATATGACTGTAAAGTTTCATCTACTCGTAGAGCAGTTCAATATTTTTCGCGTGAAATAGTAAAAAACATCCATCCTTATAAACTATGCTTATATAAAATTAGTAAATTTACAGTCTTCTGAATAACCTAACGACAACAATAGACATTACATATGATAATGACCTGTAGCTTTAGGGATCACACACAGTAAGCTAAACAGAACCTAGTGTCAAAACACTCCGCTCTCAGCTTTAAACTGACTTTTTAACAAAAAACCGTTACATTCACCAAACTTCCCAACACATTGTCACATCAATAGCTTATTTCCCCCCTATATTAATCACCCTTACACTCAAATGTAGGAACACAGTAGTACCGACCATTGTGCCGGTGGGCGGTACCGGCGATATTTATTATTTTTGTCACTATTGTACGCGAGTGGATTATATTGGGTATTTAGATGAAATTGAGGATAAAGCACGCTAATCTCGATTCACGGTCCTTTGTACCCGATATCGATTTTTTTGTACTATGTTATGTTATACGCTTTTGTATGGTTAACTTT
Organism: Philaethria dido; assembly: GCA_033558755.1. Taxonomy (NCBI): domain Eukaryota; kingdom Metazoa; phylum Arthropoda; class Insecta; order Lepidoptera; family Nymphalidae; genus Philaethria; species Philaethria dido. The sequence goes on from JAKGSA010000258.1 coordinate 171,639, forward strand.
TTTTTTAGTCAATGCGTGGGCGCATTGTGTTTCTTTTAGTTTTCTGGAGTTTTTTTATGTGGTGTAGCTTTTTGGTTGGTTATGCTGGTTATGCTGGAGATAGTGGATTTTATGCCCGTTTATTACAGACATTATTACGTACAGTAATCATTTGTAGGTAAAAATTAATCTATGTCAAAGTAGATTATAAATGAAATGAAACCTAAATTTAATGATAGTTAAATGTTAATTAACGTCTTTGAGTGTATCTTACAGATCATCAGTAAGACAACGTCTAACTGTAATAACGATTGGCTGTGGCTTTTATTCTCATATCTCATATGAGGATATGATTATATTTAAATAATTTTCAATTTTCCATTTTCGTACGACAAAGTTCGGCGTTGAGATACGCCAACCACCACACAATATCTTGATTTCGGTCTGAAGGTGGAGAACGGAGTGTCTTGACACTAGGTTCCCTCTTCCCTGCTATCCGAAATAAAGCATGAAATTGATTTTTTTAATATTATTATGACTATATATCCATTATCCATACTGAATCACTTTTATCTTCCATACGAGTGTCATATAATAGTCATATAAATAGTTTTACAAGGTATATTAGGTATACTAAAGTATTAGCAAATGACAGCACTACGCATTTCAAACTAAACACGTGCTATGATGTAATATTGCATCATTCCTTATTAATAAACTTGTTTGTTTACTTAGTAAATCCAAACGACCAAAAGTCCCGGGTTCGTATACATTTACGATATTTTTTTTAGCTTCACTCTGTATTTCGCATATAGCAGGGTAGGCTAAGGGAACCAGAGAACCTAGTGCTAAGACACTCCATTCCCTTAAAATTTCGGTTACCCACTTTCCACCAACCTAAAGTATTGCGTGCTAAGTGGCGGAATTCAACGTCGCGGTTTGCTTTGTTACCAAACCCAGGAAATGAAAAATTCCATTTCCTGGAGTGAGAATCGAACCCACAACCTGTCGCGTTTACAGTCGCACACTTGTGCCTTTGCGCACCGACAGACGTTAATATATCACTTTATTTTTGGATTTTGATATTTTTGGACTTTCCTATTTTATGCAAACTGTGGATAATGTATATTACAGATAGCCTTAAAACCTTTAAGGCATTTAAATCAAAGAGAGGTAATTAAATAATTGTTTATATATATTTAGTTCTATTAACATTGTTCACGAGTTAATCAGTGCTCTTGGATGAATTTAATTAAACTGGTTATGTCAGTGTACCTATTTGCTTGAACCGTATATTATTACAACATATTTATATATTTAAATTGTTATGTATTGTATTTTATTTATGTATTGTATTTTAAATTTAAAATGTTGGATCAGATTTAAGGAAAAAAAAAATTAAGATATAATATAGATCTCGGTCTAATTCAGCCAAGTGCAGCGTTTGGTTGCGTAAGCCAATCCACTGTATTTCTTTAATTATTATGAAATCGAAATAATCGAATAGTAATGTATCACCATATTTCGTTAAGTAACCTTTGACCAAATAAAAACAAAACACATAAGTTCAGATGAAGAGAAAGAAAATATAAAAAAAAAGATTATAGTGATTAAATTTAAAATTAAAAATATTTAATAAAAATTTTCATACTCTTCCAACATAACCTTGAAAATAAAAACATTTTCATATTATTTTTTTAGCTTCTGTATCCTGCATATAACAAGGTAAGCAGAGGGAACCTGAGAACCTAATAATAATAATAATAATAATAATACTTTATTGCACATACAATTTTACAATACTCATTACAACAATACATAAAACATGATAAAAACGTTATGTGCAATGGCGGCCTTATCACTATAAGTGATTTCTTACAGGCAACCATTAAAAATAT